>OY747702.1:59679285-60026785 GCA_963556495.2 Valencia hispanica | reverse complement strand
TCTACACTTCCAACATTTCAACAGTTTGTCAGCTGCTCTACAAGAGAAAACAAGACCTTGGATTTGTTTTATGCAAATGTAAAGGATGCATACATGTCCAAACCAAGACCTCCTCTGGGACAATCAGATCACAATCTTGTTTTTCTCTGTTCAGAATATAAACCCCTGTGACAAAACGAACTGTGAGAAAATGGTCACAGGAAGCTGAAGAAGCCCTGCAGGGTTGTTTTGCAACCACAGACTGGATGACTCTTTGCCAAGCACATGGAGAGGACATCAATGCCATGACTGAGTGTGTGACTGAATATATAAACTTCTGTGTGGACAACATCATCCCCACCAGAACAGTGAGATGCTTCCATAATAACAAACCCTGGATCACCAGTGACCTGAAGGAACTGCTAAACAATGAAAAAAGAGCCTTCAGGGAGGGAGACAGGGAATTACTGAGGAGTATACAGAAGCAACTTAAGGTCAAGATCAGAGACAGCAAGGAGGCATACAGGAAGAAGCTGGAGAACAAACTACAGAGGAACAATATCAGAGATGTCTGGTCAGGAATGAGAAAGATCACAGGTTTTAAGGACAGGAAGGATTGGATAGATGGAAGTCTGGACAGAGCCAATGAACTGAACATATTCTTCAACAGGTTCGGTTCAGGAACTAGCTCAGCATCCTCCTCTCCTGTTCCCAGCCAAACAGACATCCCACTCTCCTCTGATCAACAGCTTTCCTGTTACACCTCGGATGTTTTATCCTTCACCTCAGTCTTGGACTCTTCTAATTCCACAAGTTTGACTTCAACCAAGTCAGGAAATGCTGCTACCCCCTTTGCCTCCCCCTCCCACTTGTCTGTCTCCAAAAGTCAGGTGAAGAGGCAGCTGGAGAAACTGAACCGGAACAAGGCTGCAGGTCCAGATGGTGTCAGCCCCAGAGTCCTGAAGGCCTGTGCAGAGCAGCTCTGTGGGATTCTGCAGCATCTCTTCAACCTTAGCCTAACTCAGGGGAAGGTTCAAGTGTTGTGGAAGACATCCTGCATTGTTCCAGTACCAAAAAGAACTCACCCATCAGTCATCAATGACTATAGACCTGTTGCCCTGACATCCCACATCATGAAGGTCCTGGAGAGACTCCTGTTGGCACCCCTGAGTAAGCAAACAAGAACGTATCAGGACCCACTGCAGTTTCCTTATCGCTGTGGAGTTGGAGTTGAAGATGCCATCATCCACCTGCTTCAACCAACTCACTGTCATCTGTGACATGGTGTGGAAACAATCGTCTTACTTTGAATGTGAACAAAACAAAGGAGATGATTGTAGATTTCAGAAGAAACAGGGATAAGTCAAACACTGTTTCCATCATGGGGGAAGAAGTGGAGGTGGTTGAGGAGTATAAATACCTCAGAGTTCACCTTGACAACAGACTGGACTGGAGACTGAACAGTGAAGCCGTCTACAAGAAGGGACAGAGCAGACTGGATTTCTTGAGGAAGCTTAGGTCCTTCAAGGTTTGCAGCAAGATGCTGCAGATCTTCTACAAGTCTGTTGTGGAGAGTGTAATCTCTTCAGCCGTCATCTGTTGGGGTAGCAGCATCAGAGCCAGGGATTTAAAAAGGCTCAACAACCTGATAAAGAAGGTTCTGGTTCTGTTCTTGGAACAACTGTGGAACATCTGGAGATGATAATGCAAAGAAGGATTCTTCATAAAATCAAAAAAATTATGGACAACCCTGAGCATTCTCTTCATGAGACAGTCATACAACAATAGAGCGTCTTCAGTCGGAGGCTTCTTCAGTTTCGCTGCAATACAGACCGCTACACGAAATCCTTCCTGGCCACAGCCATCATCATCTACAACAACTCCTTAAAGAATTAATTATATGAGCTATACCAACACTTAAAATCCCTCTGGGATCAATAAAGTATTTTTGAATTGGAATTTGAATAAATAAAGATGGAACATTGCCATCTAAATGCTGGACAATATCTTGAGATTTTGAAAAATATCCGTATAATTCAACGAGAGATTGTTTATATCGATATAGTTAATGCCCTGTTAGCATAAGTTAGCATTACAATTTGCACATTTTTATAGTGTCTGGCCCTTAAAAGCAAACCACATCAACAAATCCCTAAAGGCAGCTTCGTTCTGTACATTTCTTCTCACCGACCGCAGCGGCTCCTCCTCTCTGAGGCACCGGGGGATTTTAACTTTCAGATGAGCAGCAGACTTAAGTTAACTGCTAAGAATCATTTAATAGAACAAGCACAGCAGCTTTTTTTTCTCAAAACATCAGCGCCAGAGGTCTCATTAACTGAACATTTTCAGTATTTGACAGGTGTTTTGTTTGGAACGGTGACAGATATAAATCTGACTGCTGCCTGTCATTTTGATAGATTAGAATTCATACCCCTGACCCCTTGGTGCAGAGGTGCAGACAAATCAATTATTAAAAAAGATATTCCCGTGAGAGCATCTGAGCATCCTCTCATGGCATGTCACCATCCGTGAGCTGACAGCGGGTTGAAGAGCGGAGCGCGGATTCAGCCTCTAGAACGTCATCAAACCTCCCAAGAGAATCATCAGTGAGTGATGAGCAGTCCCAGGCAAAAGTCCAAAACTTTATGACAGTGACCTCTGGGGATTTCAGGTCCATCTGAACCGAGGAAGTTGTGCTATAGTTTAAATTCATTGTTTATATCTAGTTCCTGGGGCCACAATCAGTGATTTTTGTCTCTGTGGGAAAAAATGTGGGGGATGTGGATTCTCTGTTCAGCTCGTTTGGATGGAATATTAATTGAAAATAGATATATTTTTAAATACTATTGAGCATGTTATCATTTTAAAAATCGACAGAGAAAAATAGATAATGACGGGATTTTTTTGACCTCGTCGGTCAAAATAACTAATAGTCTAATACAGTCTCTGATTCAGCACCATGAAAAGCAAAATGAAACCAGACAGAAGTTGGTTTTAGGTTCTACTTTTGGTAGATATTCATCCCGGTTCAGCCAAGAACATTCAATGTTTCACCAGGTTATGACACCGATGCAGTGGGTCTGATCATCTCATTGTGTTGCTGCTGATCACAGCAGGTCGCTTAGTGACAGAACACACAATAAAATCAGCAGCTTTCACTACATGTTCCCCGGTCACTCCAGGAATATTCTACTAGACTGTACAGATAACGTTTTAGATTCAATGTTATTATGTTGATGGAAAATTTGTGTATTTTTATCATAGCTCCCACATCATGTGACTTAGTCACATTTCATGTTGACATTTGATTTATTTAGATGGTGTCTTCTCTCTTTATTGTGAAAAGATTACAGAGATGTTAAAGTACTGTACCTTTAGGTTGAACATCTGTCCACATCTGCACTATACAGTTGTTGCTCTGCTAATAAAAGTAGCCACGTAATATCAGGACATGTTTGATGTTAGATTATTCTTGAAAGTGTTTCGTTAATAGCTTTGGAACTTTATTTTAAGCTTAGGTTTTGTTTTTTTAAGTTACTTTAACTAACTAATAGGAAATTAGAGAAGAGTTCAAAGAAATGTTGTTAGATGTGGTCATAAAGTCATATCAATGCCAGCTTCCACCTAATACCATTGTTGATATTGCTGGTTGTACATAGAAAGACCTGTTTACCGGACTAATACACAACAATACTATCATGTAACATTCCATAACATTATTTAAAATGTTACTGTTTATTGTCCCCCCCATAAATGACATGGGATTTCCCCCTCTGGGATCCAGTATGGCTGCTGTGCTCATAAAATGTTTTTGGAATAATAAATAGTTTATTTGCATCTCTGACATTAAAACAAACAGAACGGCACCATAGCTGTTTGTTAGTCTATGGTTGAAAACTAAAAATCTGTTCATATTGGCTTATTTTGGTCATAGTGGTTAATCTGGTTACCGTCCACAGCGATAAGAATGCTCCCAGCTCAATGATCATGTATTCCTTCATGAGACAGATTGAAGCTCACAGTATTTTGTTTTGCATAGCTGAGATATTTAACGTGCACCATAATCACAAGATATTCCTTTTTCATTCAAGATTCCTTTGGAAAAAGAGGCAAAAGCTCTGATTGGCTGTTGTATGTTACATCATTCATTCATTTGTTTATGTATTAAAGGCACCTTGAAGAAGCACCTCTGTTGTGATCCATCATGAGTTATTTATACCAGGACCAGAGGTGACGTCACACTGTGTGCATGATAGAGAGCAGCTCTGCAGCAGCATTTCACTAATATTTAAAGACATAATAACAGACATTTAAACTGTTTGCAGCACCTGCTATTAGCATGGTTAGCACAGTTAGCATACTAGCTGCAGTCTGTATGAGTTCCCTGTAGAGTTCCCTCAATCCCCGGTATTTGTAGGAGGCGAATACTTGAGACCTCCATTAAAAGCCCTAAAAATCGGCTAGTTTACTAGTTCAAACTGCAGATATACCTTAATATGCATTGATACACGCAGAGGAAACTGTCTTAGCACTACAGCAGAAGCTAATGTCTACAGTCTTCCTTATTTCCGCTCTTGGGGGAACAGCCAATCAGCGACGGGGAAATTAAATGCCACTCCTGGATTGGCTGCTTTGCAAACGCCTAGCCAAAGAACGCTAGAAAATAGCATTTTCTTTTTAGTATTTTAGATATGCTCTATGGAAAAAAATCAACTGTAGATCCTTGAATTAGCTAATGGATTCAGCTTTGAGTTCAGTATCAGCTGAAAACAGTTTATTTTCTAGAAGCTTCTCACAGCTTCAGAGTTCATTCCTAAACACCCTTTCTTCCCTCGGTAACAACCTCCGCTCTGAAGAGTGTTGCTCTCAGCTGGCTGCTCGGAAAAAGACCCGATTCTTAGTTTCTCGCCAGCCGATCTCAGATCCGGGCCGGTCCTGTTCGAAATTGACCGGTTCCAGGAACGAACCGTTTTACAGGGGACCCCCCGTCTGGTTCAGTATTCGTTGAAAATTCATCTACTTACAGATTTTTTGCAGAGCTTTTCTAAAATATTAAAAAGAAAATGTTGCTTGGGGAGCTGAAACACCCAACCGCAATGCTACTGGACTCGCTATTGGCTGGCGTTTGCAAAGCAGCCAATCCAGGAGCTCCATTCATTTTCCTTGGTGTTTGGGTGATAAGGAAGACTGTAGACATTAGCTTCTGTGATCGCTATAAGACAGTGGGTGTTTCTCAATGTCAAGGCGCCTCACCTACCCAGGTAACGCCTCGGTAGGCGAGGCGCCTCACCTACCCAGGTAACGCCTCGGTAGGCGAGGCGCCTTGCTTACGAGGACTCTGTCCTTCCTTGGTCAAAGAAAACAGTTAGATGGAACAGACTTACATCGCGTGAACCCGGCTGCCCAGGGCCCGCCTTTTGCTTACGCGCTCTGTTTACGTCTCGCCCATTGTTATATTTTATACGTATAAGTTTTAAGAGTTTTATTTTTTATTTGTGTATATATTGGTTAAATCAAATGTGAAAGCGAGTTAGTACCTGCTAGCCACCGAAGCTGCAACTACTAAGCAACTAACCAACCATAGATAACTGCTTTGGATCTCAAAAACATTTTCCGATAGCTACAATTACTTGACTTACATTTAAATTGGAAATTCGCTCCCGAAGTTGCTGCTGCCAGCAAAAATACCGCACTGTGTTCTGGGAAATTTTTGACCGAGGGAAGGCATCAAGGCACCTCTCATGTAAACTTGGTCAGTTAGCTAAACGGCAGACGCCTCGGTAGCACATGAACATTGGAACACGCCTTGGCGGTCCCTGATGACGTGTCTCCTAGGCAACCGGGGCGGGACCAAGGTATCAAGGCGAGGTTCCTTGGCGTTGAGAAACACCCGGTTTCCACTGTTTTGTGTTTGAACTATCAGAGGAGATTTTTAGACGAGGTGTCGTGTGTTTTTGGCGGGCGGCTGTGAGTCCTAACACCAGAGGTCGGCTGTATCTCTGTTATGTCGTTAAGTTTAACACTGGCACACAGCCATGAAACCTGTTCGTAAACCGCATATAAGTTGAGTGTCTGGATCAGACGTCAGTCATTGCAGCAGCTGCCTGACTGGCGCGTTTCTGTGCCAAAAAGATTCCAGATTCTACATGATATGAGATTAAAAAGTGATGTTTGAGGCATGCTGACACGCTGTAATCCCTGGGCTCAGGTTACCATGCTGGGATGTTGTGGGCCAGCGAAACAATCTGCGCTCCTTTTGTTTCCAAGCTGGTGGGAAGCACCATGCTCCTCTTTATGCCACTTTTCTTCCACATGTGTGAAGCTGCAGCTGTCTTCCTGCCTGGAGCCGCGGCTTTGGACCAACATCACATCTCCGTCCTGATTCCTTCTCGCCGTTTCACGTCTCACGTTTCCCAGGTTTTTAATTGAGATGTCTGGTGCCTGCTCTGGGGAGGATGTGGAGGTGGCCGAGGGTTTTAGCTCAACTGCCCCGACACACACACACTCGCACACGGAGAAATGTGTGTGCTTGCATGGAGCCTAAAATGAATCTCAAATAACCCGATGTCAGTCACACACTGCCTCACCCACTTACATGCAAACACAAGGCGTCTGCTCGGGTTTCACTCGCCACCGCCTCACTAATCGTAGAAAAATGCATGCAGAGAACCCGGAGCTGCAGCTCCAAGCGAGGTCGCTGGTGTTCCTTCGGCCTCGGCGCCAAAATCCCAACGGGGGAAGTTTGGGAAACGGACTCTCAGTCGTGAGTTTCCTCCATAAAGAGACGCTATTCTGAAAATGAATCCCAGAACACTCTGGCTGTGCAGAATTAAAGGGTTGCCTTTTATTTTTCCTCAGTTTTTGGTTTGATATTAAACAGATGTGGACATTTTGCTTAAAGATGTGGTTAAAAAGGATTTTAGTAAAGAAGATCTGAAGCCAGAACTACACAGGAGTCATGAAAGCAGCTTTGAAGAGTTTGGTTATGGCTGCTGGATGGTCAGAAAATTATTAGAAATAATCACACATAAAATGTGATGTAGTTTATTGGGATTTTATGTCACAGACCAACACAAAATAATAAAACTCCTAAACTTTGACTAGACCATTCTAAGACACGAATCTGCCATTACCGAACCCTGGGTTCCTTCATGATGCTGGATGTTCTCCCATGTTCTCTGACGAGAATCTGAAAGTTCTGCTGGTTTTACTGGACAGTTCTACATGTTTTATTGAGTTGTTCTCCAGGTTTTAGTGAGATGTTCTCCATGTTTTAGTGAGATGTTCTCCACGTTTTAGTGAGATGTTCTCCACGTTTTAGTGAGATGTTCTCCATGTTTTAGTGAGATGTTCTCCACGTTTTAGTGAGATGTTCTCCAGGTTTTAGTGAGATGTTCTCCATGTTTTAGTGAGATGTTCTCCATGTTTTAGTGAGATGTTCTCCACGTTTTAGTGAGATGTTCTCCATGTTTTATTGAGTTGTTCTCCAGGTTTTAGTGAGTTGTTCTCCAGGTTTTAGTGAGATGTTCTCCAGGTTTTAGTGAGATGTTCTCCAGGTTTTAGTGAGATGTTCTCCAGGTTTTAGTGAGATGTTCTCCAGGTTTTAGTGAGATGTTCTCCACGATTTAGTGAGTTGTTCTCCAGGTTTTATTGAGTTGTTCTTCAGGTTTTAGTGAGATGTTCTATGTTGTTCTTTGAAGAACCTCTGAGGCCACAACCAGAACATCTGGACTCGGGTTGAACAATAAAAGCAGTGGGTTACTCTGTACTTAGTAAAGGCCACTCCTTTCATATTTTTCCTTGTCTTAGTCTGTCACTTAGAATCCCAAAAAAACACCTTAAATATTTAGAAGGGGCATGTATATATTTTTGCTCGGCTCTGGTTTTCTTGCCGTTCTGCTTCAGGTTGGTTCTGATCTCTGTCCTGCTGCCGTCGTAGCGACATGTCGCCCTCACAGACGGAGCAGCTCCTCTGGAGATCAGGGTGGAGCAGTGTGGAGACGACATGCTGGTGTGTGCGTGCCATGATGGAGGTCCAGATGGGAGAGACAAAGTTGGAGTCAAGTTTCAAAGCGGTTTTCCGGCTTGTTGTGGCGAACAGATAAACACACAGATCATTTTCCATATCTTTTTTTTCTGCTTTTTCATATCAACAAGAGGGACAAGAAAATATTTGTGCGTTTGCTTCCATAGACGCCCCACTGACAGATCCAGGCATCCAGGCACCGTTCTGGGCCCCTGGGCCTCCGTTTCATGGCTGTCTGTCCCATGTCCTCCTGCTCCGCCTCGCTTCTCCTCCAGCAGGGAGACGCAGAGGACAATGGACGGGACGGAGATATAAACTAGACTTCAAAAAACATAGAGTTCTCCAGACATTACCGGGTTCCAGGGATGAACCCTCGTCCTGACGGGTAGAGATGATACACGAGACGTTGGGTCAAGCTCAGAGCTCACCAGGAGAACAGAGGACTGCTCCTAACCCAACACGGAGCTCATTTTATGGTTTTTAGCTCTTTGCTAAATCTCCAAACTTCTTCTTCTTCTTCATCGTTCACTTTCTGTCTTTTCTCTTGAGCGTCTTTCAGTTCCTCATTCTTTCCCCTCCTGTTTGCCTCCATGCTTCATTTGCAGCCTTGTGTGTGTGTGTGTGTGTGTGTGTGTGGGTGTTGCTTTTTGTTTTTCATGGACTGTGAACCGAGTTAAGCTCTCCCAGACCCTTAATGGGTCTTAAAGACCCCGGGCTGGGTTCTCCGTACCGGGTACCATCTGTCAGTCAGCAGGCCTTCCTCTAGAGACCCAGGCAGTGGCGAGGCGCAGAGGTTCCACCAGAACTTCGGGGAACGTTTCCTTGTTTTCGCCTCTCGCTTCGTCGCAGTAAACAGGAACTGGGTTCAGCTCGTCTCACTGACGTCTGTTTGAGTTACGGTTTCTTGTTTTCCACATTACGAAAGAATAAAAATCTGAAAAGTGTGGCATGTTTTTTTTTTTTTTCCAGCATCCTTTAGGTCACCACTGCACCGTTGCTAAACATCATGTTCAATCGAATCAGATGGAGAGTATAAACATCAGTTTTCAGCTTTTTCTCAGTCATATTCAGGTCTGGGCTTTGACTAGGCCATTCTAACCCATGACTCTGCTTCGATCTAAACCATCCCATAATATGTCTGGCTGTATGTTTAGGATGGTTGTCCTGCTGTAAGGTGAAGCTCCTCCCCAGTCTCAGGTCTTCTGCAGTTTGGGTTTAGCTCCATCCATCTTCCCGTCGGCTCCCCACAGCATGATGCTGCCACCACCATGTTTCACAGTGGGGATGCTCCTTCTTCTTTTCCATAAAGACCAGATGTGTGAAGAACATGAAAAATGGTTGTCCTGTGGTCGGATCCGCCCTGCCGAGGCGTGGATGCGGTGTTCAAGGAGATGCACAGCGTCGTCGTTTCTGCTGGGCAGAGTTTCTGCATGTTGACCAGTTACAATAGTTTCAGGGTATCACAGTAAAAGGGGCTGAACCAGATTAAAACAAGGCTTTGTGTCGTCCTGCTTTACAACAAGGCACCGCTTTGAGTTGCTCTATCACATTAAATCCCAGTGAAGCTGAAAACATCCAGAGGTTCTGAAGACGTCTACACGCCGCCGCATGTTTCCAGGTTATATCGGGTTTCCGGTGACGTAAACGAATCAGAGTTTATAGTTGAAACATTGAATTGCATTGAAGTTTAATAAAATCTTGGGTTACCAGGAAAGCTCCTGCAGTCTGGATGGGAGTCTTCTGAGCTTCAGGGTGGAGCTCCTCCCCCTTTGGGAAGCTGGAGTCCAGAGCAGCTCTCCCGCAGTTCCTGGGAGGTGAAGCTCGGCTCCTCTGTGTATTATGGCACAGCTGCTTCCATTGAGTGAAAAGTCTCAGAGTAATGGCCAACAAATGCATCATTCAGGCCCGGTTACCCAGAACCCGACTGCTAGCAGAACCGGGAGAACCGATGGCTGCTGTAAAAGCAAGCCGCTCCTCGTTGTGGGAGATGTACCGTCTCAGGCTGAAGATGGAGAAGATGGAGAGAGAGAAGGATTGTTGGTGATGTTGCTCAGGTTTTAGAGAAATGTTCTCCATGTTTTAGTGAGATGTTCTCCAGGTTTTAGTGAGATGTTCTGCATGGTTTAGTGAGATGTTCTTCAGGTTTTAGTGAGATGTTCTCCAGGTTTTAGAGAAATGTTCTCCAGGTTTTAGAGAAATTTCTCCAGGTTTTAGTGAGATGTTCTCCAGGTTTTAGTGAGATGTTTGCCAGGTTTTAGTGAGATGTTCTCCATGGTTTAGTGAGATGTTCTCCAGGTTTTAGTGAGATGTTCTCCATGGTTTAGTGAGATGTTCTCCAGGTTTTAGTGAGATGTTCTCCAGGTTTTAGTGAGATGTTCTCCAGGTTTTAGTGAGATGTTCTCCATGGTTTAGTGAGATGTTCTCCAGGTTTTAGTGAGATGTTCTCCAGGTTTTAGTGAGATGTTCTCCAGGTTTTAGTGAGATACTCTCCATGTTTTAGTGAGATGTTCTCCAGGTTTTAGAGAAATGTTCTCCAGGTTTTAGTGAGATGTTCTCCAGGTTTTAGTGAGATGTTCTCCATGGTTTAGTGAGATGTTCTCCATGGTTTAGTGAGATGTTCTCCAGGTTTTAGTGAGATGTTCTCCATGTTTTAGTGAGATGTTCTCCATGTTTTAGTGAGATGTACTCTAGATTTTAGAGAAATGTTCTCCAGGTTTTAGTGAGATGTTCTCCAGGTTTTAGTGAGATGTTCTCCAGGTTTTAGTGAGATTTCTCCAGGTTTTAGTGAGATGTTCTCCAGGTTTTAGTGAGATGTTCTCCATGGTTTTAGTGAGATGTTCTCCATGTTTTAGTGAGATGTTCTCCATGTTTTAGTGAGATGTTCTCCATGTTTTAGTGAGATGTTCTCCAGGTTTTAGAGAAATGTTCTCCAGGTTTTAGTGAGATGTTCTCCAGGTTTTAGTGAGATGTTCTCCAGGTTTTAGTGAGATGTTCTCCATGTTTTAGTGAGATGTTCTCCATGTTTTAGTGAGATGTTCTCCATGTTTTAGTGAGATGTTCTCCATGTTTTAGTGAGATGTTCTCCATGTTTTAGTGAGATGTTCTCCAGGTTTTAGTGAGATGTTCTCCATGGTTTAGTGAGATGTTCTCCATGTTTTAGTGAGATGTTCTCCATGTTTTAGTGAGATGTTCTCCATGTTTTAGTGAGATGTACTCTAGATTTTAGAGAAATGTTCTCCAGGTTTTAGTGAGATGTTCTCCAGGTTTTAGTGAGATGTTCTCCAGGTTTTAGTGAGATGTTCTCCATGGTTTAGTGAGATGTTCTCCATGTTTTAGTGAGATGTTCTCCATGTTTTAGTGAGATGTTCTCCATGTTTTAGTGAGATGTTCTCCATGTTTTAGTGAGATGTACTCTAGATTTTACTGAGATGTTCTCCAGATTTTACTGAGATGTTCTCCATGTTTTAGTGAGATGTTCTCCAGGTTTTAGTGAGATGTTCTCCATGTTTTAGTGAGATGTTCTCCATGTTTTAGTGAGATGTTCTCCATGGTTTAGTGAGATTTCTCCAGGTTTTAGTGAGATGTTCTCCAGGTTTTAGTGAGATGTTCTCCAGGTTTTAGTGAGATGTTCTCCAGGTTTTAGTGAGATGTTCTCCAGGTTTTAGTGAGATGTTCTCCAGGTTTTAGTGAGATGTTCTCCATGTTTTAGTGAGATGTTCTCCAGGTTTTAGAGAAATGTTCTCCAGGTTTTAGTGAGATGTTCTCCAGGTTTTAGTGAGATGTTCTCCAGGTTTTAATGAGATGTTCTCCAGGTTTTAGTGAGATGTTCTCCAGGTTTTAGTGAGATGTTCTCCATGTTTTAGTGAGATGTTCTCCAGGTTTTAGTGAGATGTTCTCCAGGTTTTAGTGAGATGTTCTCCAGGTTTTAGTGAGATGTTCTCCAGGTTTTAGTTAGATGTCCTCCAGGTTTTAGTGAGATGTTCTCCAGGTTTTAATGAGATGTTCTCCAGATTTTAATGAGATGTTCTCCAGGTTTTAGTGAGATGTTCTCCAGGTTTTAATGAGATGTTCTCCAGATTTTAATGAGATGTTCTCCAGGTTTTAGTGAGATGTTCTCCAGGTTTTAGTGAGATGTTCTCCAGATTTTAATGAGATGTTCTCCAGGTTTTAATTAGATTTTCTCCAGGTTTTAATGAGATGTTCTCCATGTTTTAGTGAGATGTTCTCCAGGTTTTAGTGAGATGTTCTCCAGGTTTTAATGAGATGTTCTCCATGTTTTAGTGAGATGTTCTCCAGGTTTTAATTAGATTTTCTCCAGGTTTTAATGAGATGTTCTCCAGGTTTTAATGAGTTGTTCTCCAGGTTTTAATGAGATGTTCTCCATGTTTTAGTGAGATGTTCTCCAGGTTTTAATGAGATGTTCTCCAGGTTTTAATGAGTTGTTCTCCAGGTTTTAATGAGATGTTCTCCAGGTTTTAATGAGATGTTCTCCATGTTTTAGTGAGATGTTCTCCAGGTTTTAGTGAGATGTTCTCCAGGTTTTAATGAGATGTTCTCCAGGTTTTAATGAGATGTTCTCCAGGTTTTAATGAGATGTTCTCCAGGTTTTAGTGAGATGTCCTCCGTCTGTTTCTATACAAAGTCTTTATTGTTCTCCAGTGTTGTTCTTACTGGATTTTGTGAAGCCTAGCACTGTTGTCCTTCAGCTCCAGCAGAAGATCTCCTGTTGACATGGTGTCCTGCTTTATGGTCTCTTTCTCCTACATGTCCTACATTAGTGAAGGACGGATGGCCAATTGTCCATTAAAGGTTAGGAGAATAATGTGTGAGTTCAAAGCAGGAGATGTTCAGAGGGATGTCAAGAAATCTCATTGTTTTGGAGGAGAAGCTCCAGTTTCTTCTACCTGCGTCATTCCCTCATATCCAGGGTTTTCTTCTCCAAACTCTCCTGGGAGGACAGGCGAGTTGGAGGAGAGGGAGGGTGGCTTCGGTTCTCTCTGTGGAGAAGCAGAACAAAGATGCAGAACGCTGAGCTGTTACTGTCACTAAAGCTTCAGATGTGTTTGTGTGAGATCAGAGGAGTTAGCGGGGGGGCGCCGCAGCTCTGAATAGACAGCTTAGAGGCCATTATACGGTCTGCCGGATTAGACCTGAGGAGGCAGCGGCCGACACATGCATGCATGCTTCTCCTTTCTGTCTAATGCTCAACTTTTTATTCATTTATAAGTCTGCGTGTGATACAACAGCCCGAGTGTCTCTGAATCCCCCTGTAGACGGATCAGCCTGTCCGCTGAAGGATGCTTTTTCTCATGGTTGGTGATTGGTCACCGGCTCAGCGGGCGCCATTGTCCCGCCGAGGCCAGGACTGGGCCCGGCAATTAGTGAAGACATGTTTGAAGAGATCAGGGTGGAGAGACCTGCGCTACCAACAGTTCCCGTTTGATGTTTCATCAAAGCTGAGGGCCGGTCCTTCAGCACACATCCTTCCTCCTCCTCTTCCTCCCTCACTGTCCCGTCTTCTTTTTATTTCTCCCCTCTTCCCATGCGCTACTCCTCTCCCCAACAATGCGACCGTGCATGAAAAGCTCCACATCTTTTAGCTTTGATGCATTGAGGACAGAGTTAGGAGCAGAGGTCTTCCTCTCCAGATTTCTCCAGTGAGCCAGTAGCAAGCGGGCAGGATGTGGCGGAAAGAGTCGAGCTGAGCGAAAGATAGAGGCAGGGGAAAAACCATCAGAGACGGAAAAACATGTTCAGCCCTGCAGACCCAAGGTTTTTATCTGGATTTGATAAAAATTTGTTGTTTATTTTTTTAGTGTCCCGTTATTTTGTTTTAGAGGCAAATTATTCTCAGGCCCTCACTGCTCCATATATCAGCTGCGTTGTGATAAAATACCTTCTCACCTACAATGCTTTGCAAAAAAAATATATTTTCTTGGTTTTTTTCCACATTTTGTCACATTACAAAAACAAAATAAAATTTGTTTGATAGGAAGTTCACGTCACAGACGAACACAAAGCAGTCGATGATTGTAAAGTGGAAGGAAAAAAGACGTGTGGTTTTCTACATTTTTACAGAACTCATCTGTATTCATCCTATCTGAGTCAGAACCTTGTAGAACCTCCATCTGGCTGCAGGTCCAGTTCATCTCCAGGTCAGTCAGACTGGAAGGAGAACATCTGAGAACATCCGTTTTCATGTTTCTCCCCACAGATTCTCAGCTGGATTCAGGTCTGGACTTTGACTAGGCCATACTAACCCATAAATCTGCTTTGATTTATATTTATATAAATATCCTGTGTGAAGCATCAGGTGTGCGTGCGTGCGGTGCGTGCGTGCATGTACTCACATGCAGAATGTAGCTGCATTCCTTGGCATTATATTTCACACATGTCCATGAACGGTATGGTTTTGCTGTGTTTTCTGGTGTGTGAGTGTGTTCCCTGTGGTTGTTGTGCAAACACAGCAATGGTCTTGCGGCGCCTCAGCTATCAGGCTGAAGTTTGATCAGTGTGACAGTACGCTGTAAACTGATACACGTGCAGAACCCTCCTTCACACACACACATACACACTCTGTGGTGGCAGACATAGTTTCTCTTCTTAACATTTTTCTTTCCTGCATTCGTTTAGAGGCTTAAAATCTGCGTTTTATTCGTTTTTGTGCCTAAAGACCTGAATTCCTCTGCAGGTTTTCAACGCACTGTGCCCAGTTTAATTGGAAACTTTTCTCCATGGCTTCCAGCTCTCTGAGTGATTACCAGACTGTCCACACTTGCTGTCAAATGCCAACATCTTTAGACAATTTCTCTGCAGCCGCGCGCTCCTTTGATGGAGCGTGCGCCATGCCAACATTTGTTCGCTTTACGCTGCTGTGAGTCGCTTTGGCCCAGAGCTCCGGTCCTCTGAGAACGGCGGCTGAAGCAGAAATAAGACGAAGGATGAGCAGGGGCGCCTCTGCTGTCAGACATGTCAGTAAACAACGAGAAGGAGAAGCAGCCCAGAAGTAAAGCCCTGATCGGCCCAATTAGAGGTACTGCTGCTGGTTTACTGCAGCTCTCTGGATATGATGCATGTCAACATCTCTGATGGATTTAGGAGCATTCGTTTTCCTTGTTGCTGATGGCTGAACCCTTAAGAGTAGAGATAAGGAAGACTGTAGATATTAGCTTCTACTGTAGTGCTAGGATGGTTTCCACTGTGCGTATTGATGCGTACTAAGGGGTATTTTATTAAAATAGGCAGTTATACCCATTTTTAGTGGAGCTCTCAAGTATTTGCATAATTTAGCTGTTCTCAGGCAGCTGTAGTCTCTAACCCCCGCTAATATTAGGGGGTCCCCTGAACTTCTAATGTACTGCATGTCTGCACCCAAGTGCATTTCTTTAACTTTTGTTTTTTGCATTCAATTTCTTTTTTGGAGATTTTATTATAAGAATAAATTACAGTTTATTCTGTTTAATAAAAGTATTGCAATAAAATGTTGTTGCATAATCTGCAGTGACGGCTTTGTTAATGAGATATGAACATACGATTAACATAGGGTACCATGTTACCATCTGCACAGAAAGTAAAGACAAAATGCAGCAAATCACCTGATCTTAGTATGAAATTTAATATGGTTTCATGCTTTTGGACGATACTGTAAATAAATAGATTCAAAAGTGTAAAAACATGCAGTTATGTGTTCTGCTGTCTGAGGTGAAGCAGCAGCTGCATTATTACGGGTCGACAAACAGCTCTGAGAGTGAGTGAGAGAAAGCAGGCGTGGGGTGAGTCATGTTGAAACGTGGCCCAGCTGCGCATCACCATGAGACGTTTAGTTTTACATTGTTGTTCATCAAAGAGAGTCTGTCAGCGTGAAGCCTCGCGCGGCAGAGCGCACCGACCGCCGCCTCTGAAGTTCAACGAGGCAAACACAGACATGCAACGAGAACACATGCAGAAACAGTCATGCATCTAGTATGCAGCATGTAAACATGAACTGACACTGAGCAGTACAGAGCAGAGCAGTGGCTGGGTGGGATGGATGTCTGTAGGATTCATAGATCACAGTGTGTAGAAACATTTTTACCTGTACACATTATATTCAGTGAGTTTTTTTGAAGTAATGTTTTATATAAGAGTCCAGAGGTGTTGCCTCCTGCAGCGGTTCCTTCACTTACGACCTGCTGCGAAAAATGAATGAAACCCATTAGACGAGATCGAGGTTAAATGGGGACTGAACTGGTGCTAACGAGCCGATATTTCAGTGGAGTATAATTTGATCCATGGAGGAGCAGGGCGGGTAGGATTGAGAGTTCAAAGTGCTGAGCTGAGGACGGCGGTGTGTGTTTCAAAGGCTGCGCATGCCGATGGATGTGAGAGATTTGTCTGTTCAGCAAAGTGGAGCTGTGGCCTGATGTTTGCTAGAGTTACCCAGGAGACGCGCATGCTGACACGGGTAGGAATGCACCGTGATGCACGCATACAAACATTCGTGGATGCAGACGCATCCATCCACGTGTTTCATGGCATGTAACGTTATTAATGACCCTTCAGCGTTTTCATATTTTGTCTCATTAAAACTAAACTGTAGATGTGTGAAGCTGGTAGAGTCATGACCCCAAAAGGCCTGCAGCAGGACAGGCAGAGGAAGGTGGTTCCACAACACATCGACTCATGGGGGAGCTGAATGCAAATGCACGCCACACTTGTCAGATTTTTATCTGTACGGAAAGTTTCATGTTTCATTTTTCTTCCCGCTTTAAAACAATGTTTTACTTTGCATTGGTCTGTTAGATAAAAAATCAATAAAACACAAGTTGGTGGTGTATTTTGACAGATCTGCTAAATGTGTTCAAAGCTACCTCTTATCAGCAACCTCTTATCTGTGTCTGACAGCGCAAGCCTGCAGTTCACTGCTGGAATCAGTCAGAACAGAGTCGTATCCGAGTTTCTAATTATTTCAGCTTTTCTTGGATTCCTTTTATTGTTTTTATTCCCGGTTCTATCTTGTTTTGCCACTTCTTTCCCTCGGTCGGTTCTCCGTTGATTCTCTGTTTGTCTCTGCAGCATTGTGCTCAACATTGTTGCTGTTTATTGAAATAAAGTTTTATAGTATTTGAAATGGTTCAGTAAGAGCAACCAGACATGCCTGTAATGGGCCACATGGAGTATTAGTCGGTCTACATCCTAAACCTCTATAGTTTGAGACAAAGACAAATCTAATGCAAAGTTGACATTTTAGGAGCCGCGGTTTTATAATCCGGAGTTTCTCTTGGTTTCATCTGTTTTTGTTTTTATTTGGCCTTTTATACCTTTTGTCGAAGTGGAAACAAAAGATAATATTAGATAACTACATTTATTTAATGCTTATGGGGGACACTGTGGTGGGGGCGGAGCTCCTTTTGTTCAGCTTCCAGCTGCTTCTGCAAAACAACGCAGACGTCACTGACTAATTCCTGGAAGAAACATTTTTAACACGCATTATTACAGTCAGATGTCCAGTCTGCTTCTACTTTATTGCTACGTTTAGAGAACGGCACCAACGAGGGCAGCTAAGCGGGGTCCTTCGGCTCAGTAACATCTGTGGTAGCTAACAGCGATCGATGCTAACGGAAGTTGGTAACCAGCTAACATGAAAACACGTTGTTCTGTAACACCGGGAAGCTGAAGTGTTCCCAGACATTAAAGTTCCTGCTCTCCTTTAGAGTCTCTGGTCAGAACTTCTGCTAGCAGGAGGCTGGATGTGTTTACAGAGTCGCATCTGTTTCTGGCTAAAGTGCAACGAAGTTATGCTTCTGTGTGGAAACTCGGTACGACTCTGTGCCGCACAGAAACGTCCGACTACGAATACGTGTACCGTTACAGCTTCCTACATCTCTCTGCTTCATCTGACTTCACTTTAGGCGCCTCACTGATACTCCAAGCAGCAGTTTTCACATCGAACAGTGTGGCCTGGTAGTGCCTCTCATGTTGCTTTCACTGACTGGGAAGCGGGTGGATTTTTGAGTTTCTGAGGTGCCGGTACCCTGCCAGGCCCAGGTGAGCTGCAAACCGTCTGATTTCCTGGTGCTTTTTAGCTGCAAATGACCTCAGGATGAGTAAACAATCCCTGAAACATTCTTTGGTCTGTCATGATTTGTCATAAAGATGACTGGGTTTAAGTTTTTTATTTATTTTTTATGGTCTTTTTGTGAAATCTTCCTTTAACAGCACGTCTGAAGCGGTTATTTGCAGCTGCAGCCTCACAGCGTCCCACCTGGAGCTGCTTAACAACCTGTGTACGCCATCTCTGTTTCCGTTTAAGCGGCGGATATGAACTCATTCTCTTAATTCCTCTGAATCATTTCTAACCTTGACTGGACCGCCTCTCTCTCTCTCTCTCTCTCTCTCTCTCTCTCTCTCTCTCTCTCTCTCTCTCTCTCGTGGCTGCAGACGTACATTTGCCAGATTCCACGCTAATCTCAGAAAGCGTCCGTCGCCTGACCCCGCCGCTCCGTCGCTGAGGTGTGAAACCATGATAGAAAACAGCTATGTAAATAACGCAGACCATGAAAACTTTGCATATATATAGCGTACATATATACAGCTGCATGGCCTTTGTCCCTGTATGTTTCAGGATCTGATTAACCTCATTACTGTGTTATGTTTATGAGTTAGTGTGGGACCCTCTCGAGGCCTTTCCTCTGCATATTTTTTTCACCGCTCTGTTGATCTTTCGTCATTTCTGAACAATCAGCGATCAATGTCAGAGCAGCGCGACGGAGGCTCCGTACATCTCCTCTCTGCTTGGTTCTCTCTTTCGCCTCCCGATCAGATCCAGGCCTCGCCGTCTGCCCAGACCGAACCACGGTGGGTACAGGCAGGCCTGCGTCTGGCCCCGGCATCTGAAAATATACTGAGATAATTCAGCTGGAAAATGGATCTGGGTTCTTTCACAGCCCGTAAACATGCGGCTTGTTAAAGCCATGTGGTGTGTTTTGGATAATATCAGATGGAGATCGAATGAGGCTGGATTTCTGCTGCGTTGGCAACGTTAAACTCTCGGTTTCTCCTCCTCAGTGATGGACGGGAGCTACAGATCAGCTCCGTGAATGACTGAAAGCTTTCCTTTCTCCCATGTCTGTATTAGGACCCTCAGCAGCGGTAAATTAAGTAACAGATTTATTTTTTAGAGTTGTTATTTACTGTAGCCTAATTAGCAGCGAGCTGAGGGATAAATCTGATTAATTACTCAGCTGATTGTTTATAATCATGCAGGGATATGTAACAAAAAACTGACTCTGGATCTCAAAGCAATCCTTCTGTCGTGTTACCAGTAGCTTTATTTGAAATGAACACTTTGGCTGTCCGCCCAGGGCAGCACGACCTCAGGGGTCCAACCCAATGAAGTTCTCTTTTTCACGATAATTTGGCCGTTTACTGTTGGCTAAAGGCTCCTGATTTAGTGTCCGATCCACAGCTTCCAGGTCAATGCTAAATGAAAGGGCTTGTTTCACACAATTTGATCACCCCATGTTAAAGATCCAAGATACTTCAGGTATATGGGGATTATCGGTCTACGTCTCTCGCTGCTCTACAGCACGTGTCGTCTGCAGAAAGAGACGCGATCATGTCTCGTTGTGCTGTTGGTTGCACAAATCAAAACGTGCAAGTTGGCAAGCAAGCAATCCGAAGAAGCGAATGGAACAAGCAGACGATTAAAAATGCAACAATCTGCAGCAAGCGATCCATATCAGATAAGCCTTGGTCAGCTGGTTGAGCTACAATTTTTTGTTGTTGGTCATTTTGACTGACAGGGTCAAAAACATCCAGGCATAATCTAGTTTTACCTGTCGATCTTTAGAATAATAATAATGAAATGGCACCACTGGGGATCCAGGAAATTATTAATAATAACAACAGCCAATACGATATGTCACTAAATATAAAATATTTATATTAATGTTGAAATATATATATATATATATATATATATATATATATATATATATATATATATATATATATATATATATATCAATTAATTACAGCCATATTTAGTGCGCTACGTTTTTTAATCGCGTTAATCAAATTTTTAATCTTTAATTTTACAGTTTCTGCATGAAAGTTCCCTTTAAATAAAACCCGTTTTATGCACCGGGCTTCTTGTGCTTGAGTTGTTCGTGGTTAACCACACCCTAAAGTGGACATCGGTTGGCTGTAAACTCATCAGAAGATGACCGGCTTCCATCGTGGTGGGGAGGAACGCTGAGTGAGGAAACTTTGCTCTATTTGGCGAGTTTTTAGACCCCTCTAGCGATTCTTTTTTTTTTTTTTTTAAAGCTACTATCGGCAAATCTAGCAACTTTTTTAGGGGTTATTGGACACTTTTGGTTGAAGTATGTAACGTTGTTCCTCTTCTCACCAAGCAGCGAGGCGCTCTCCCGTCTCACCGCACACTGCAGCTCCACCCGGCCGCCCAGGTCCACGGGTATGGCAAGCCATCGGAGTAAAAATAATGCGTATATTACGTGCTTTAACCCGTAATACAGCTGGACTCAGAGAAGATGGTTACCCCACTGCGTCCAGAACACTAATGAATCACGCATGCTCGAAGCAGAAGGTTGCAGGCGCCACTTGGGACTAGTCACAACAACAGCAGAATGTAAATGGCTGCATCTGTTCAAGTCTGTTAAATACAATATATGACTTCATAAAGCCAGTTTTTTAAATTACATGTATCAAACTTTTGTTCTACCACAATAATGTAATGAATTTAAAAGAAAATGCCTCTAGATGAGGGCTTTTCTCAGCAATTAATAGGTGAGATTATAAAAGAGATTAATTAGATTAATTAATTACAGATCATAATGAATTAATCAGTGGAAGGACTTTAGAACTGGGGTGATGTGCTCTACTTTCCTGGTTCTAGTGAGGAACACGAGCAGCAGCGTTCTGGATCAGCTGCAGCTGTCTGATTGACTTTTTAGGCAGACCTGTGAAGACGCTGTTGCGACATCAGTCCTTTAATCCTAGAAATGTTCTTCAGGTGATAGAAGGCTGACCTTGTTATTGACCTTTATGTGACCCTGGAGGTTCAGGTCTGAGTCCATTACTACACCTAGATTCCAGGCCTAATCAGTAGTTTCTAGCTGGATTAACTGAAGCTGTGTGCTGACTCTTGATCGTTCCTCTTTAGGTCCAAATATAATTACTTCTGTTTTGTTTCTATTCTACTGGAGAACGTTATGGCACATCCATTTATTGATTTGGTTAATGCATTTACTTAGGGTTTGGATGGGTTAAAAGTCACCTGGTGACATCGTAATGTAGAGCTGAGTATCATCCGCGTAGTTATAGTAGCTAATCTTATTGGTTGTTATAATCTGGCCTAGCGAGAGCATGTAGATATTAAATAAGATCTGTCAAATAAATCCATTATCCTTTGAAAAAGCTTTTCACATTTCTGTGCTTCCTCTGATTGTAGTCGCTAAAGAGAAGCAGCTAACCTTGAGTCTTGAGTTGCTTGGACAACCTGGCATGGCTCAGCTATGGTTGATTTCTATGTGCATCGAATTAAGTTAGGAGACAAAAAGGCTTTTTAAGGAGGAAATGTGTCCGCTGTGCCTTCAGAGTTGCTTGGAGAGCAAACTAAATGTTCAGTGATTTTTAAAAATGTGCCAATTAAAAACTTGTGTAGGAGTAAATTCGCTTCTTCTGCCCAACAAACGGCTTGGATGTAAAATATCCTTATATGGGTGCACCCCCTGAGACGAGCTTCAGCTCAGGTTTGCATCTGATGTTAGATCTGAACCCATAAAACAACCAGGTACAGGACACCGACACACATCTGCATGGCTGCATGGCTGACCTCGATGAGGAGAACGCCTCCTCTACCTCCTCAGTGGGACGCCGCATCGCTTGTTTCCCAAAAAAGCGTGTGAGAGCGGGCGTGTGCACGGAGTGAAAACAGCAGGTTGCTTTTGTTCATGACCGTACAGTCGGCCGCCACCCTCATGTCTCACACACACACACACACACACAGGTGGCTGTAATTAGCGTATAAAGCCCATTCATGGCAGAGGATCAAACCAGCGTGCCGCTCAGCTTCAGGAAACACAAAGCTCTGTTCAAAGCTGGATTCACACACTCGCTCACACTCAGAGCTGCTTCGCTCTTTATTTCTCTGTTTTGGTTGTGATGATTGCATGTAGAAAAGTTTCCCCATAAGCGGTTTTTTGTTTAGTCTGTGAGTGAAACGGGCCTCTGTTCAGCTGCCCTGCAGGAACTAACGTAGAGTTCAGTGTTTATTCCTGAGAGCGGAGAGAAAACATGGGATTATGGGTTAAAACCTGCAGTTTATCCAATCACACTGCTTGTATTTTTGCAGCAGTGTGCAGATCTGTTACCATTTAACACAGAGAACGTTGAGCTCTGGATGATCTGGCAGATTTTTTTCCCTTTTAGAAATATTCAGATAATTTAAACGATAAACGTTTTATCACATAAATCTGACGGTTTGGTCATCTGGACCATTAGACTCGGTAAGGAACACACATTTATGAAATATCTCATTTATAATCGCCTCTCGAGGTTTTAAAAGGTTTTAAACCGTCGCGGTTTGTGAACCACCAACGGTTTCAGGTCCTTTTATTCAGATGTAGGGAGTTACTGCCCCCACCCGGTGCTGTGCACTGCTGGTCAGTGGGCTGAAAGTAGGTTACCACATATTTCGCTCACTGACAAGAGAAAGAAATCCGGCTGTTTTGGTGTGAATACTTTCTCTCTACACACACCCTCTAACAAATCGAACATTTTCAGCTTTCTGCATTGAATTACTTTTTAACGGCGTTCTGATCATATGATGTTAGACGTATAAATGATTATTCACTCATTTATCACATTCCTAAGTTATATCGAATGTAGCTGTTAAAGACGATGCATTATCCCGTGTTCACATCCCAACCCACCTTAAAGCTGCCTGAACGTTAGCCAGGAAGGAACTCTGGGTAATCAGTCACATGTGAATCACGGCGTGTGTGCGTGCGTGCATGTGTTGCGATTCGCTCATATGTTTGGTTTTCCTGACCAAATAAGTCAGAGAGCTGGAAGCGGCCCCGGGGCCCCGAGCGTTGCTGTGTGTTCATCGGAGCCTAGAACGGCACGTCGTGTAATCACATTTGTAAACAGCGTCGTAAAGTCGTGCTCGTAAAAAAAAAAGAAGGCTTGTTGTTTTCCTGGCGTGCTCCAAGGAGGCCGGCGGGTGGGCGGGGCCACAGGTGTGTAGTACGTGTTAATGAGCTCACATGTTCCACTGAGCGGGGTTGAGGGTTTTTCACTGGGAAGCTGTTTGACTGATTCACAGCTCAAACGAAGCTGGAGGATGTCATCGCCCCCCCCGACTCTCCGGCCTTTAACTCCTCTCCTCTTTAACACTTGGAGTCAGTAAATCTGCAGCTCAGATAATAAATCTCTGTCTCTGCCCATACTTCCAGTCCAGCTCGGTGTTTTTACCACTCCGCCGTCGCCTCTTGACCTCTTCAAAAAGTCAGTCAGATCCCGGCTTGTTCGCTCTTTCTCTCTGTCGCTGCCCCTTTCAGCGTCTCTCCCTCACGCTGTTAATGGACGTCCGTGTAGCAGCTCAGCTCCTAATGGTTTCCATGAGGCTGCAGAGGGGGGAATCTCTGGGACACACGTGTGCAGATGTGGACGTCTCCGCGCTCTAACATTCGTCCGACTGCCGGGGCCGGAGAATCTGACGGCTTTAAGGATGAAGAATGTGAACTTGTCCATGTGGAGCTCGTTGGGGAACAGATGGTGTTTACATTTTTTATTCAGAAGGCTGTTTAGATGTTGTGTAATTGTTTACAGAAATGAAATCTGTTGGATTGGAGATTAATGGGATTTATACCCGAGGATCACAGGGGGAGAGATTTCCTTTTAAAGTCCCTAAACTTCCTCATAAAGTCACAATAAATTTCAGTTATCAGGTTAAAAAACCAGAAACATCTGATGTTGATGAAGGAGAATGTTGACGTTCTTCGACTGCCTTCCTGTGGCGAAAACAGTTTAATACCGCCATCTTGGAACGGGTACAATGCTGCTTTTCACTTGCTAAGGGACTTAAAAATGTCATCCTTATTGTTTTACTAAATCAGAAGTCCGGACATACCTGCTGGGGCTTTTACTTTTTGAAAAAAAAATCTATATTTTAGGCAGAAAAATAAAAACAGGATGAAAACCAAGATAAAAAGTCATTGGAGGCAAACCGGAGACACCGAGACAAACAAACACAAACCAATATCTAGGGCCACTGAGTCAGATCCGGCTGCAGATCCAGCTGCAGGTCCAGCTACAGATCCAGCTGCAGATCCAGCTGCAGGTCCAGCTGCAGGTCCGGCTACAGATCCAGCTGCAGGTCCGGCTACAGATCCAGCTACAGATCCAGCTACAGATCCAGCTGTAGATCCGGTTGCAGATCCGGCTGCAGGCCCAGCTGCAGATCCAGCTGCAGATCCAGCTACAGATCCAGCTGCAGATCCAGCTGCAGGTCCAGCTGCAGGTCCAGCTACAGATCCAGCTGCAGGTCCAGCTACAGATCCAGCTGCAGGTCCGGCTACAGATCCAGCTACAGATCCAGCTACAGATCCAGCTGTAGATCCGGTTGCAGATCCGGCTGCAGATCCAGCTCCAGCTGCAGGTCCAGCTACAGATCCAGCTGCAGATCCAGCTGCAGGTCCAGCTGCAGGTCCGGCTACAGATCCAGCTGCAGGTCCGGCTACAGATCCAGCTACAGATCCAGCTACAGATCCAGCTGTAGATCCGGTTGCAGATCCGGCTGCAGATCCAGCTGCAGGTCCAGCTGCAGGTCCAGCTACAGATCCAGCTGCAGATCCAGCTGCAGGTCCAGCTACAGGTCCAGCTACAGATCCAGCTGCAGGTCCAGCTGCAGGTCCAGCTACAGATCCAGCTGCAGGTCCGGCTACAGATCCAGCTACAGATCCAGCTGTAGATCCGGTTGCAGATCCGGCTGCAGATCCAGCTGCAGGTCCAGCTACAGATCCAGCTGCAGATCCAGCTGCAGGTCCAGCTGCAGGTCCGGCTACAGATCCAGCTGCAGGTCCGGCTACAGATCCAGCTACAGGTCCAGCTGCAGATCCGGCTGCAGGTCCGGCTACAGATCCAGCTACAGATCCAGCTGCAGATCCAGCTGCAGGTCCGGCTGCAGGTCCAGCTACAGATCCAGCTGCAGATCCAGCTGCAGGTCCAGCTGCAGATCCAGCTACAGATCCACCTGCAGGTCCGGCTACAGATCCAGCTGCAAGTCCAGCTGCAGGTCCAGCTGCAGGTCCGGCTACAGATCCAGCTGCATGTCCAGCTGCAGGTCCGGCTGCAGGTCCAGCTACAGATCCAGCTGCAGATCCAGCTGCAGGTCCGGCTGCAGGTCCAGCTACAGATCCAGCTGCAGGTCCAGCTGCAGATCCAGCTACAGATCCACCTGCAGGTCCGGCTACAGATCCAGCTGCAAGTCCAGCTGCAGATCCAGCTGCAGGTCCGGCTACAGATCCAGCTACAGATCCAGCTGCAGGTCCAGCTGCAGGTCCAGCTACAGATCCAGCTGCAGATCCAGCTGCAGGTCCAGCTACAGATCCAGCTGTAGATCCAGCTGTAGATCCGGTTGCAGATCCGGCTGCAGATCCAGCTGTAGATCCAGCTGCAGATCCACCTGCAGGTCCGGCTACAGATCCAGCTGCAAGTCCAGCTGCAGATCCAGCTGCAGGTCCGGCTACAGATCCAGCTGCAGATCCACCTGCAGGTCCGGCTACAGATCCAGCTGCAAGTCCAGCTGCAGATCCAGCTGCAGGTCCGGCTACAGATCCAGCTGCATGTCCAGCTGCAGGTCCAGCTACAGATCCAGCTACAGATCCAGCTACAGATCCACCTGCAGGTCCGGCTACAGATCCAGCTGCAAGTCCAGCTGCAGGTCCAGCTGCAGGTCCGGCTACAGATCCACCTGCAGGTCCAGCTGCAGGTCCAGCTACAGATCCAGCTGCAGGTCCAGCTACAGATCCAGCTGTAGATCCGGCTACAGATCCAGCTGCAGGTCCAGCTTCTCTTTTGGACTAATTTGTTTCGCCTGAGCTGTGGATCTATGATTAATGCACTCCTGTCAGTCCAGATGGACGTCCATGTCCTTGTAGGTCTGCAGGTGCTCCATCCTCTCTCCATGTCCAGAGGATGGATCCATCAGAGCTTTGGGAGATGTTGTTGGAGAACCTAACCCTGCTGTAACCGGACCAGAACCTCCTCCCTGACTGGCTGCTGGGTTCCTTGGTCTCCATGATGCTGGATGTTCTCTGATGTTCCCTGGGGAACCTCTGAGGTCAGAACCAGAACATCTGGACTCTGGTTACTGATAAGGTGACTTCTGAAGGTCATTGGTTGGATTTTACCTATGGATAGCAGAGTAAAGTAATGTTCACGCGTAGCGCTGCGTTCTGTTGGTCTGTCACATGAAACTTTAGCTCTAATGTGTCAAAAACAATAATTTTTCAGATTTACCCCAAATGCATGAAAATAGATCTCTAACATTTAACAGCTCAGGTTTATCTGGATTTTTCCAGAGTTTGTGGTTTTGATGAGCGTATCCTCCAAAGATTGGCTCTGAAATTCTTCTTTTCTTAAAACTACAGAGTTCCGTTGAATAATCTTCATATCTGTGGTTAGAAGTTTGGTCTGGTCTGTCCAGGGAGGACAACCTGAGCTGCTGGTCGCACATGAAACACAAACTGTCCTGCAGACAGAAAGCTTAGCATCTGAAGCTACAGCAACGTATCTGACCACTTATTACCACAACACCGTGTGTGATGATCCAACAGGCTGCAAGAAAATCTGCATGAATGTTGCTGAAGTGACCTTTGCTGGAGAGGAAAGTATGCAGGAAACGCTGGAGAGACATTCTGGATCATTCCACATCCCACAATAATAGGCCCATAACACCAGCGAGAAGAAAACGGAACGGCCTTTCATTGTTTCCACAGTATAATTGGATGGATGGAGTTATAATGATAGTGTGTGTTTTGGTAGGGGGTCGGTGCACTGACAGGCCAACCAACTGCTGAAAGACAAACTGTGTTTATTCTTCTGGTGGAGGATGGCTTCCAGAAGATGTCTACTGAGGGATCCACCTTAAAGGTTCAGGATTTTGTGATTTAGCTGTTTTATTAGCTCCAAACGTTGAGCAGTTAATCACACTGGGACTTCTTCTTTACCTCGTTTCCACCATAAAAGCCAGCATAAACCTGCAGAGGAACGCAGGCCTCCATATTTCTGTTACTGTGTGGAGCAACGAGGAGAAAAACTTAAACGTTTAAAGCCTGGATTAAAACCAGATGAGCAGATTTTCATCGATTCATTGCCTTCATCCCAGCAGCATATTTTAGTTAACAACATAAAGACAATTACTGACATCTTAATGCGGCTGATTGGTGGTTGGGGTTGATCAAAACGGCAATTAGAACTGACTTCTAACATGTTTGTCTGAGTATTATTTGGACTGGACCAATATGAGTATGAAAAAGTCAGATTACAAAACATTTTTGTGCTAAACCCCAGATTACAACACCCGTGTTAATTAAGTTGCAACCATTTCATGCATTGAACCAAGACAACCAACAGAGGGTGCTGTAGGCCATTAATCGGGACCTTTTGAGGCAGTAAAGAAGATGCTTTGATATGGTTGTTGTACGGCCAAAGTGGAGATTTGAGCTCAGCTTAATAAAAACAAGAGCAAAGTTAGCACAACCAAGGACGATGCTGATACATCAGCAGTCTAACGGTGCGTTCATACCAAAGCGTCAAAAATGCGCAGCACGCCAAAGTTGAACGCTTCAACATTAGCAGCAGGAAATACGCAACTTGTGGGAGGAGCTAGTGCCAGACGGTGTTTTTGCAAGATGGCAGCTGTCGATCTAGCGTTGGAAGAGAGAGTCTCTAAGACAAGTCTCCAAGTTCAGATTTTTCAACTTCAGCGGCAGACGCAAAAACGCTCGTGACGCGCGAAAGCACAAAATGCACCACATAAAATGACGTGTATTTTCTGACGCACGTCAAATGCCTTATTCACGCGATTTATGACATGCGAATGAGGCAGAAATGCGTTTTCGCGATGCAGAAAACCTGATGCGCGTCAGAGCGCTTCTGCATTGACTTTACATGTAAACCTGACGCCGTTGACGCTTCAAACGGTGTGAACGCTCTGTTGGAGAGGGAGGTGCAACCTTGAGTGACATTCTGGTCCTCACTCCATACCAGTTGGTGGCGGTAATGAACCAATTTGTTAGTTTCCAGTCGCCAATAAACATCTCAAGAAGGATATGAAGTAAAATCTTTGTGAGAAATACACACAAGGAAGGGAATTATCAACGTTTTAGCGGCAGATTAGAATAGAAGAATAGAATAGAATAATCCTTTGTTGTCCCACAAAGGCGGAAATTTGGCTGTAACAGCAGCAAAGTGACAGATAATAGAAGCATTCAAGATAGAAAAAGCATAAAAAGCAGAATTAAGAATAATACATGTACATTAAGGACATATTTAGAAAACCAAAGTATTGTGCAGTTATTAAAAATAAAGTGACATACTCAGATTAGTATGTGCAACTAAGTAGGATCATTTAAAAAATGTTAAATATTTACAGAATGTGTAATCGTGCAACAAAAAGTAAATAAAAGTTCACGTGTTACTTACAAGGAGTTAACAGAATACAAACTGAGCACTGTCCATCAGAGATGTTATTTTGGCCAGAGATTATGTTTTATTGTGGACATCAGACTTGTTGTGGACTAGCAGTTTTACTGGAGGACACTAACTGGACCCTTGTGGATGTAAAAACTACGTTTTTGTTCAAGATGGCTCTGTTCTGTCAATGACATGTGGCTTCGAACGTCGAGTTGCACATTACCTTGCTTTCTGAGTGGTTTGGCAAAAGCGTTTCCTGTCTACGTTTATGATTGTATCCTTGATTGGCATACATTATTGGAACCCCAAGAATCTCTGCTTTCCAAGGATGTCTGATATGTATGTGTACATAGAAAGGGTGTCGCGAAAAAAGGCAGATTTGAGTCGGAAGTATGTAACGTAGCGCCAACGGGACGTGAAAACACGAAGGGGTTAAATAAAAAGACTGTTTACTGGTTCTAAAGGTTCGTCAAATGCACAAACTCAGATCTGCAACAACCAGCAGGCAGTAAAAGCCTGTGCACCCATTTCAACTTTAACACAGTTATATTCAGAGCTTCATATCCTGTGTGTCTGTATTACACCTTGGAGGAACCAGACCTGGGAGAAAAATCCAGCTCTGTGCTCAAACCTGGATCCAAACGGACACGTATGCACGACGACTGCAGGGACTCGTATTTCTGAGCGCGCTCTTGTGCATTTTCTGGCTTCTCTCTGCAGACCTGAAAGCAAATACAAGAAGAGGTTACACAAACACACTCCCTTCCACATGAGGTACCCAGGCAGTGAATCTGTGAAATGTAGCACGCTGTAAAGCCATTTCTCCTGCTGCAGATTAGGGGAGAGGAAGAAGGGGGGAAAACAGGAGGAATGAAGCAGAAACCGGAGAAGAGAAAGATGGAAAGCCCAAATAAAAGGTTCAAATCTGGCCCTCAACGTGTGTCCACGCCAAAATCCCAAGTTCGTACTGGTTGATCAGTGTTTCCAAGCAGAGAAAGTGTCTCCGTTTAGAGACTTTTGGAATCTGTTCTATATTCTCCTCGAAGCAAAAACTGCTCCCAGTTTTCATAGTTTGCCTGTTTGCAGCATTGTACGCATGCATGTGAATGTGCCATAAGTGTGAGTTTGTGAGGATGTGTATTAAAAAGAGCTGAAAGGAGGAGGAAAAATGTTCTCCACAGCCTCTGAAACAGTGATTCTACCCTGAAGGAAACTGATCCTGCCTGAAACAGTTTTTAAGTCCCACTACTGAAATTTACAGTTTTACTGCTGACAAGGAAAGTTTTGGAAAGCATTAACTAGAGCCGGATGATGTGTTGAATCCCTGTCACCATCACTGCATGGCTGCCTGCAGTGTCTCAATCACAAGGGGCTTCCTGCAGGTATTAACTGGCACATTATTATGCCGCGTTCACACCGCACGCTTTGTCGGCGTCAAATAACGCTCACAGAGCGACTAGTTTGAAGCGTATAAATGTTTAAGCCTGAAGCTTACTAAATAAAGCCAGACAACGTCGACGTCGGGCGCATCCAGTGGCGGTCCTAGACCATTCGGTGCCCTAGGCGAGCTTGACTGATGGCGCCCCTTGCCCACAAAAAAAGAAGTCATGTCCAAAGAATTGCACATTTATTTAGATAATGATAGTATAACAATATCAATATAACAACATGTGCAAAAGAATAAAGCTGTTCAGTAATAAATATACAAAAAAAAACGTTTAACTTGAACAGTAGTGCAACATCTGAGAACAAAAAGTGCACACTAAAGAATCCAAACAAAAAAAACCGTTTAACTTGAACCGTAGTGCAACATCGGATGGCTTTTGCGGTTTCATTTTCAGTAAGCCGTCGACACACAGCCAACCCACAGACCGCTCGTCAGTGTGTGCGCCCCGCGCTAGCATGTTGTGACCCTGACTTATGACAGCTAGAGGTCACGTCAGAATTGTCATTTATTTATATTTAAGTTAAATTTATTTTTATGTCAAAGTGTTGTTATAGATAGAGGGATGGCAAAAACTGTTATATAAATAAATAGACATTATACAAAAAAAAAATTCTCTTGCCACATATTTGGCGCCCCTCACTAGATGGCGCCCTAAGCAAGCGCCTATGTCGCCTGTAGGAAGGACCACCACTGGGCGCATCAGCGCCGTCTGTTGATACACCCCCATTCTTGAGAGACGTTCTGGAGTTTGGAGAGTTTAACAATTTGCTCCAGGACCTGCGTATGGATGAGGTTCGCTTTCAGCGCTACTTTAAATGTGTAATGACGTCACCACAGTGAGACGCTCTGATTGGCTGATGCTCAGGGGACGGCGCAAAAAGTTCAGCGAGCTGAACTTCTGCGTTGCTGGCTTTTGCCGCTTTGAAGCTTGGAAAGCAGCAAAAGCTTCAGAAGTTGCCGCGGCCAAATCACACAAAGCGCATTTTAGTTATTTATTAAATAACTAAAATGAAGACTTCCAGTTGAAGACATGAGAACCAAAGATAATCTAGCGTCAGTAAACTAAGTAAAAAGAATGAATGATAGCAGGCTAATGATAGCAAGCCAAAGTAGGACTGTCAGAAATTACATGCATCTAATAGACAATGGATAGAACAGCTAACGTTAAATACTGTTGTAAAATAAACGTATCAGTTGAAATGAGTCCTTACTCTGTACAATTCGTCACTGGACATGGTGCCGGATGGTCACGTCACGTATCGGCAGCGAACCAGGCATCCCGACAGCTGGAAACCTTGTTCTGTTATTGCAACTACCACCTGCGCTCACTAGATGTCGCTATGGTGTTCGGGTTCCATATTCAACCTTTATTGTGTGATCTGGGCGTTCAAGACATTGACGTTTTGGGTGGTGTCAACGCGGCATTAGAATTGAGTTCCTCTGCAGTTAAAACATGATCCTTTTGGACTTTTGGCCGTCTATCAATAATTTTTCTTTAAGCTCGTCTGCATTTCTGTGCTCTTGCTGTTGTGGTTGTGGTCAGGGACGTGGGTCTGGCAGAAACTGAGCGAAGAAGGAGCCAAAGAAGAACCTTAAAATCCTGGAGAGCTTTTCATCAACACCACTCATAGGAGGACAAGGATGGTGTCTATAAGGTGCCGTTTGTAAAGTTACACAGCCAAAAGTTAATGGAAATATTTTTGGATTATTTAGCCTGTCATAAGATAAATAAATGGGCATTCATTTTCCAAAGTCATATTTGCATCCATGCTATTTATTCATTTATAAATGTCATAGTTTCAAGCTAAACATTTTGTTCACAAATTAAATATTTAGTTTACAAACCAAACGTTCAACTCCAAAATAAACATTTCGCTTTTGAACTAAATATTTAACTTTGAAATAAATAAATATGTAGTTTGAAGCTAAACATTTAGCTCGCAAGCCAGACTGGCTAGCTCAATATTTAGCTTTGAACTAGATTTTCAGCTACCAAGCTAAATATTGTGTTTGAAGCATCTCCAGAAGATAAAAACCAAACTTTGATATGGCAGAGCTCTCAAGCTTAATGACAAGTTCTGAGTGAGATCGTCTTTGTAGAAACACTTGCCTTCACAGACACAGATGGCTGGTATTTAAAGCGCCGTGGTTCAATGTCAGCCATTTTTATTCATGATTGAGGTCAGCGTTCCATCCAGAGCGGAGGTGTTCCTTGTTTTAGCTTTGTTTAGTCCAACCATGGAGAAAAGCGTCTGCATTTGAGTGTCGAAGAACTAAAATTAGCATTGCAACCTTGGACAGTGTTCCAAACTTCAGCACGGCCGTCACCTTTGAAAATCATAAACCTGGATGGTGTAACTACTCCCCTAAATATGTTATCATTTTCAAGTTGATAGTGTCTGTTGGGGAATATTTATTATGTAAATAGGATTTGATTATTTATTCCCGTTTCTTAGGAAGTACATCTAGGACAGTATGTCATGTAGAGAAAACAAAAGCCTTCTGTGTGTAATGTTTTGGATAACAACGTATCAGAGTGACTAAACTGGCGTCGGGCGGAAGATAACTACACAACGTTCTGATTTGAGAACGCACAGACTGTCACCTTCATCAGAACCGGTGCAGAACGACTCCAGGAGTGGAAACAGAAACTGAGCTCATGCTGTTAGAAGATAAACATGGTTTGCTAAATACTATTTAAGAGTTTGGATTAGACGGGTTGGGTAGAAGTTGTGAGAATGGAACTGTTTTTGGTTCACTTTGTCCCTCCATGTTGGCCAACATATTATATTAAATGCTAAAACACCTAAAGGACTCGTTTCATCTTTGTTTAAGAAGAACCGATTTGTGTGTAGGAAATGTATCTTACTCTGTTCGTGAAAGAACGAATAAAAAGGTTACCTCAGAAAGCTTCCAGGCCAACACTGGTTGGGTCCTGAAGCAAGACGATGTCCATGAGTTGGTCCTCCAGGAACTCCTCACTAACTTGGTCGTTCTCTTTGGGTCCATGAAGAAGTTGAGGAAATCTACAAAAGAACACATTATAAACTTATAAACATGGACTAGGTGGATAAACCTTCACTCCTTTATGAATATGTTAAATTTCCTTAAATTAGAACACATCTTCCACTCTGTCCTCTGCTGGACGTCAACAGACTTGGCATGTCTGAGTAGGGCCTCTGTAAAAATACAACATTTGGACTAATAATAATATTAGGATGAATAATAAGGCAGATTTTATAAAGACTGGATATTTGTTAATGAATACTAGTCTCAGACATCTCACTGCATTGCATTCTGGGAAAGTACAGGAATAATTGGTGGAATCAGCAGTCGATCTTCCAGAATACATATATTAATAGGGGTCGTTCCATCTTGGGTGCCTCACGATTTCGATCCGATTACGATTCGGGTGCTACGATTAGATTATAAAACGATTATTTCTGTTGGATATTATTTCCCCGTTTAGGGTTTCTTCTTCATTCCTTCCATGGCTACTTTCTACTCTTAAATCCATTCACTTTCCATTAATTGAAGTATCCAAACCAATTGATGTCCCATCTTTTGTTCATGTCAAACCACAAATAAAACCAACACATGTCCAAAATATGTTTCAGAGTCATATCAAGGTCATATTTTCAATGAAAGCTAAAGGAGATGTGTGTTGGCAATTTAGAATATAATATAGGGTGACCCTATTTTCATAATTTCTGCGTCGGTTTGACCAATGGGATGTTTGCCGCCTGTCATACACAGAAACTAATCTACCAGCTATGAGTAACGCTGCTCTCCGCCACACATTAGTCGCCACCAGGATGGAATGAAGGACATTTCCTTCCTGTTTCAGACTTAAAGCTACACTTGGGCTGACGTCTGGTAAACATGAGCTGCAGCTCGGGGACGACGCCCCGAAAAAGTGGACATGTCCGGGGAAAAGAAGATGTTGCTGCTAACATGATACACAACAACAGAGACGCTTCTTTCACAACTAAAGTGCAAAATCTTTGCTGTATTTTGTAAATTTCACGCTGCATGGCTGAAACACTATATTCAGCCATGGTGTTTCCGCAGGTCCGTCCCCTAAAAATGTCCGTGTGACACGCCAGACTTTTGTGTTTTTCTAATTTAATTCTTATCGATTATTATCGATTTCTGGTGAATCGGCACACCCCTATAAATTAAGCTTTTGAAATGAATGCGGCTTCATTGTGACAAAAACATTTACTGTATAGACATCTTCTCATGTTTATTTTGGTGACATCTGAAATTCCCCTGAAATGGAACAGATCATGAATTCGTATCGCTGGTACATGAATGTGTGACCCAGTGTGAAGGCTAGAAAAAGCGTGAGCTCTGGATACGGTTTTAAGCTCTGTTTAATTTTAAGATCCAGCCCTTCTGAGGCTCTCCCAAAAAAAAAAGGTCCTTGTGTTGTTAACAGAGGAGTCAGCTGCTCATCTGTTGGTTTATAGTCAGAGAGGAACTCTGTCTGGTCTCCACTGCTGGTCCAGCTCCGATAACCAGGAACTTATTCTGGGATCTAACTGGAATCTCTTATGTTTTAGAGGGAACTCTGACATCTGAGACATGCCGGTCAGGAGAAAATTAGTTTGTTTTTACATTCTGGAAATATGAAGCCGCTCTGATGCAATTCCTGTGTTTTAAAAAATGTTTCTTGCAGAAGTAGACTGAATGTATTTTCATGTTAACTGAGCTGTGACCCACATATACAGCAGGTGCAACACTGTTTCCTGGGTAAAGTGATGCATAGTTGCATTTTTCATTCCTTGTTTTTCTTCCATGAATTTTAATTGTGCACTCATCATTTGGAGTGGAAGCAGCTCGCTCAGAGGCAGAAGCTATTTCTACTCATAATTCAGGTGAAAACTAATTCATCCCAGCAGCGTTTCAGCAACTAAAGGTCTGTAGAGATCCACTAACGAGCTTTATATGGAGACTAAATGGAGTTTGAGAGAGGGGGCGGAGTTTAATTAACTGAACCGTTTATCCATCCATCCATCTAACCGACCGTCCGTCTGTCCATCCAACCTTCCATCTATCCATCCATCCATCCATCTAACCGACCGTCCATCTATCCATCCAACCATCCATCCGTCCATCCAACCATCCATCCAACCAACTGTCTGTCCATCAACCATCCAACCACCTGTCCATCCATCCAACTGTCCGTCTGTCCATCCAACCGTCCTTCTGTCCATCCATCCATCCAACCATCCATCTGTCCATCCAACCAACCAACCAACTGTCCGTCCATCCAACCGTCTGTCTATCAACCATCCAACCACCTGTCCATCCATCCAACCGTCTGTCTGTCCATCAACCGTCCAAACACCCTTCCATCCATCCAACCATCCATCCATCCATCCATCCAATCGTCTGTCCATCCATTCATAGACTCTGTATGATACCTGATAATGATTATCAGTAACTTTATACTGTATATTTATATGACATAAATGGGATAAAATCTGGAACAGTCTGGAATCTTCTGCTGTTTCTCTGGAAACTAAGGAATTGTCTTTCTTTTCCCCTTGCCTAATTTGTGGAGGTGGTTGTAGGGGGTTGGGGAGGGGGTGCTTGTCTTCCTGATCTGGTTTACAGTTTTGCATGATTTTGTCTCTGCTCTGTTTCTGCCCCAGCCCCCCTCCGGAACAGACCCCCATGCCGCTCGGCTTCAAACACGCAGCCCTTTTCTCAGAACTCGCCGTGCATGTGGCGGTACCGAGGGATGGGGTGGGGGGGGGGGGGTCCGAAAGAGGTAAAGAGGGAGCGCGGTTTGACGGGAATGCCGGGACCTCAGGTTACCACCGATCTGAGCCATGCCAAAACTCATGCAGCCACTCAAGCGACGACACGCCCCTGTAGTAATTCATATCACTCAGTCGCATTACAGGAGCCATGTGGCCTTCCAGGATGCTATTAATATTGGTCCTTAGGAGGCGACTCCTGCTTTTTATCTGCCTTTCTCATGAATCCCTGAATACATCATCCATATAGTTACAAAGCAACACGTCCGACGCTACATTAAACAATAGACAGATGAGTTTACATCCTACTGCAGGTAGACCAAGTCTGTCTGCGGTTCATCAGGTCTGAACTGATATGGAGCTGAATCAGGAGCCCCATCTCCTCACTGGGGCCCCTCAGAATCACTGGGCCCCATCTTCTGAACCTGAGGGTCCACTAGGATGTTCATCTGGGAGGGTCTGCTAAAGGAGAGACACGGGATTCTGCCGAGTTTGATCGAACAAATACAGTACAGACCAAACTTCATATGGAGCTCCGTCCCAGAAGGTCTGAAGCAGGAACTTCTGATTTAAGGGTTGGGAGTGAAATATTGTCGTGACACTTTGCATTAATTTTGAGTCTTTTTCATCACAGGAACATTGTATGATCTTTGATCTGGTCCAAGGATCAGAAGAATGAAAATAAATGTTTAAAACAGAGCAGCTCCATGACCTGACCTTCCCTCCAACCAGCCTGTCCATCATCAGCCTGCAGATGCATCCAATTTTAGACAACTGGGCTCATTTTACCTCAAAACCTTTTTGTTCCTTTAACCGGGGCAGAGAATTTAGCAGAATCTCTGCTCAAACTGAAGAGTGTTTTGTGTTTCACCAATTGAGGTAAAGCTTTCACAGATTTCAAAGAATCTATTTTCATTGTAGAAAGGTTCTGTTCAGGTTCAGCTTCTGTAGGTTCTGTGGTTTTCAAGCAGGGCCCCATATAAGGGGGTTTTCATGCCAAAAATGTTTGTGTGTTACATTTTTTTGCATCTCAACAGAAAGATTTAAAGTTTCATGAATCGCATGTTGAGTTTTGATCAATTTCTGTTCGGTGCAGAATTTTCATATATTGTCCAAATTTCTATAGCGTCCCTCTGGGGTCGTTCTCTGTAGCCGACCTCTGACCCCGACACTCATTGCATGTGATTGGTTGCACGGTCTGTCCACCAAAACAAAGTCCTGCCTCATGCCTGTATGGAGACTCTTCAATGGTCTGCTGCTTCATGAGCATCACTAATGTTCAGAGAGGTCGCTATAAAACCGGCTTTTACTAATCATTTAAAGCAGAGGTCACTCCTGGACCTAATGCTAAAAACAGAAATCACCATTTAAAACCTTACTGAGCACTTCTGGTTTACCAGCACAGCTTTCGCAGTCTTTACTGAAGCGTTCAAGCATCCATGGAAAACCACAGAAGAATTGCGTGCAAGTTTAGCCATACCATGTGACACCACCAAGCCAATGAGCACTTTGCACTTCAGCCGGTCCGGAAAACTTTGAAACACTGAAGCGCAGACGGATAGGAGTGTGAGAGAAGTTACTTGGGAAATAAGAATATACAGCGACACAGCAAAAATAAACAGAGAGATACCGACGGGTGAGACGGAGAAAGGGAGCGACACAGGATGCAAAAAAGGAGAGAGAAGAGGAAGAAAACTGATATTTGAGACAGAGAAGGGGACAAAAACAGGCGGAGATAAAAAGAGAAACGTACGGAGAAAGGGGAGAAATTCAATTTATTTATTTCTATAGCGCCGATTCACAACACGTCATCTCAAGGTACTTTACAAGAAAACTCATTTCAATACAAACATTCCAATCAGTTTAAAAGTTTTCTATCTAAGGAATCCCAGCAGATTGCATCAAGTCGTTGACTTTACAGCAATCCCTCATACTGAGCAAGCATGTAGCGACGGGGGAGAGGAAAAACTCCCCTTTAACAGGAAGAAACCTCCAACAGAACCAGGCTCAGTAGGAGCGGCCATCTGCCACGACCGTCTGGGGGTTTGAGAAGACAGAGCAGAAACACAGAAGGAACAGAAGATCTGATATAAGAGAACTTTCTATGTTACAGAAAGTAAAAAGTTGATAACAGGACACAGTGGATGTTCAGTTACTGGGAGGATCATCCCAGTCAATATCCTACTTTTACTCATTAAATAAGAGAACATTACATATGTAATGAATCATCCATACATGTTCAGCACTTTATTACAATAAATGTCAAAGTATTTTAATTGGACAGAATTTAATTGATTTGATGAGCAAATCAATGAGTAAAACTAATAAGCTACTTAAATATATATCACACTAAATTGTAAGAAATTATGTTTTTCCTGACCTTGGTCGCAAGACATTTTCTCTGATTGGACCTCTTAAAAATGTATTTACCCGGTGATTTAAAGCACGCTTCACATTTCTACCTGTCTTAGCGTCGTATATTAGCGATTAGCATGGTTAGCATTACAAAAACAGCAGACGAGGTCGATCCTCTGAGGAAAGGCTGCCAATATCTCCAAGATCAGAAAGAGGCTGAAAGCTGAGGAGGACCATCCTGGGCCTTCCTGTTATCTGCTGAAAGTCTTGCTCTCTCTCGCTCTCTCACAGCAGATGTCGACATTCAGTAGAGAATGGCTTCCTTTTAAATAGCTTCTTTCATCTCCGCTTCTTCGGAGTCAAGCGATGGTGATGCTGAAAGAAAAAAAGGCCTTTACTGAGCAGAAAAAGGACCAATTTTTACGTTTTAAGGAGTGTCTGGATGATTTTTAATGAAAATAACTGTATATTAATTTTACGATTTTCTTTATGCAATAAGTGGACATAGATATATGCTCTCAGTCATGTAATGGTCCTGTCTGTGTTTCTGCCAGCAGATGACTCCAGTTTGAGGAATGGAGGAGGGGAACCCACTGGTGACTCCGTGGATCCTCCAGACCTGGCTGGGAAACTGGGTAAGGACTCACAGGTTATTCTACCTGCATGTTGATGGAGAAAACATCTAACAGACCAACAGATATGCAGAGACGCAGACTAGGGCGGATGGAGGTACGTGGTTCTGATGGGTCGGGTCGGGTGAGGGCAGACATGGAGGGGTGGGTCCGATCCTTCCTTCCCAGGGTCTCATCATTTATAACTTCATTGTTCTTTAATAAAGTTCCTCTATCTACAGAAACGCCTCTGGACCTACACAGGGAGCCGTGTCCTGGTTCTGGTCGGGTTCCTTAACTAAGTGTTGAATTTAGAACCTGGAAAATCCTATCGATCATCCATCCATCCATCCATTTATCCATCCATCAATTCATCATCTAGCCATCCATCCATCCATCCATTTATCTATCCATTAATTCATCCATCCATCCATTTATCTATCCATCAATTCATCCATCCATCCATCCATCCATCCATTTATCTATCCATCAATTCATCCATCCATCCATCCATCCATCCATTCATTTATCTATCCATCAATTCATCCATCCATCCGTCCATCCATTTATCCATCCATCAATTCATCAATCCATCCATCCATCATCTAGCCATCCATCCATCCATTTATCCATCCATCAATTCATCAATCCATCCATCCATCCATTTATCCATCCATCAATTCATCAATCCATCCATCCATCCATCCATCATCTAGCCATTCATCCATTCATCCATTTATCCATCCATCCATTCATCCATCCATCCATTCATCCATCCATCAATTCATCCATCTATTCATTCATTCATCCATCCATTCATCCATCCATCAATTCATCCATCCATCCATCCATCCATCCATCCATCTGGATGTATCTGCATCAATTCATAGTCATATCTTAAAACGTTCTCTCACTGAATCTTAAAGAATCTGAAACTTTGACCTGAGAAACACTTGAAGTTGAAATAATCTGACGATTAGAAACTTCAGGAAGGCTAGAGAACAACGTTTTGACTCTCCATCCATCCTCTTCCTACAGTCTCTGGTTCTCTGGCTCCCCCATGTATTGTGTTTATAGTCTTGAATTGTCTATAAAAGTACGGAGGACTCTGGAACTGTGGGTCTGGAGACGTTTTCACACGAAAACCTCTGAAATGATCGACTTGACCAAACACAGCAGATAAACCTGACTTCTAAACTCTGCTGATTAAGATCAGGTGGAGCTGAAACTCCTGAAGCTCTTCCAGTGCTGTACGATGCTGGATGGATGGTACTGGAGCTGAAGTTTCGGTGACAAAGATCCAGGATAGAGGGGCTTCAGGGGCCAACAGGACCAAAAGAAGAGCCAACCTTCTTTCTGCAGCTACATGGAAGAACAACGGCCTGTATGAGCTCGTAGATCCTGTTAACAGCAACCATTTCTAACAGCACCTCTAGATGTGTTGCAGTATTTGGATCCAGACCATGATGCAGTTTTTGTCGTCGGGGACCTCTGGTCTCTCTTTGGTGAAATGCAGAATCGTATCCCACACCTCAACTTACTTTATTTTCCTTTCAAATAGTTTATAAATGTAAAATGAAATGTAAATCTCTCTGTTTTCCATTTTCTCAGAACCTTTAATGGACAGACACATCTTCATCAGCTCCTCTTTAATAATAGCCGCTGAATCAGAGCGGACGACCTTATTCGGCAGATATTGAGGATATAATGATGGTTTTGCCTGATTCTTTCCTTACTGACCGATGAGCAGAGACGACGTCCTGTCTTTGTTTGCTTAGAACAGAGATCTGCTTCATCCTAACATGTTCTCCCGATCCCTGAAAGGCAGTAATGTGTTCCGGCCCACAGCTTTCCTCCCCTCCTCTACAGATGCTGACCTTTCCGCTGGAGGCGGTCTGAGTAGTGTTTGTCCTCCTGGGTGTTTGCTTGGTTCGTTTTTTTCCTTCTGAACCCAGGTCCACTCCGTCTCACATCCAGTAAAACCCAGCAGCTTTCTGCTTTTCTAAAGCAGCTTCAGGTCACATCTCTCCACGTTTAGAGGCCGACAGCGGTTCTCCAAGGTTCCCCTCAGACCCTCGAGGCTGTCCTGCTCGCAGTGCAACCTGAGGTCATCCACATCCAACAGTGTTCTCAGGTAGCCGTAATGCACGAAGGCTTCCTCAGAACATCATCATGTGTGCGGAAGATGTTGAAAGTTTGCGTAATTTTAGGTTATGTTTTAACGAATCGATGGTTGTGAAAATACGGAGACCCAAACGGGCGGATCTGCAGGGGTGGTGGAGGGGGGCAGTTTCCACCCTAAAAGAAAGCCTTGCCTCCCCTGCTGCCACCGCAGACGTCAGCTATGAATTCAACAAATAGTTACATAAAACTGGACACTAAGAGATTTTTTCTTTCTAAACCCAGAAGTTGACATAATTTGACCTTTAGAAACTTCAGGAAGGCTAGAGAACATCGTTTTGACTCTCCATCCTCTACATGCCACTCCTGCAAACAGTACTAGATTCAATCGTATGGTCAGGACATGAAAAAACTCACTAGATTAAAAAAACGTTTTTATTTTAAATATTTTCAATATATTCAAATAACTGGGTCATCAGCAGGACCCCATAGAACCTACCTGCCTGCTGAGGAGGCACTTTAACCATCTGATTCGGATGTGTTGGACCAGGAACACATCTAAATGTTTTGCAGGACACCGGTCCTCGAGGACTGGAGTTTGACACCCCTGATCTGAGCCATCCCATAATATCTCTGGCTGTATGTTCAGGTTGGTTGTCCTGCTGGAAGGTGAAGCTCCACCCCAGTCTCAGGTCTTCTGACGCCTCTAACAAGTTTTCCTCCAGGATCAACCTGGATTTAGCTCCAGCCATCTTCCCACATCATGATGCTGCCACCACCATGTTTCATTATGGGGATGATGTTATCAGCTTTAGTCTCCTCTGATCTGAGAACCTTCCTCCACATGTCTGCTGTGCCTCCTACATGTCTTGTGACAGAGACTGCAAACAGGACTTGTCCTCCATAGAGGTCAGAGTCCGCCACAGTTGTCCCACCTGAGCCGTGGATCTCTGCAGCTCCTCCAGAGCCATACCCAAAACACACGGTGTGTCACGTGAAGGAGCTGTGATGTGATTGGCTAAAAGCCGCTCGACTCGGTCTAGTGCTGATTTCACCAGGTCACCAGATTTGCGGGTGAAACTTTTGCTCACGAATTTAAGCCAGTTTTCATAGGGTAAAAATTAATTGTTATGAATTCTTAGTTTTAAAAAATGACATAATATTTCTACCATAGAATTTGACTAAAAATGACCCCATTTGTGTTTTTGTTGCCTAAAAAAGAAGATTTAGCCGTAGCTGGATTAGTCTCCGTAGCGATTAGTATGTTGAACTTCAGGAGGCCGTGTCATTCCCCCTGCGGGACTCCGTCTGTGGCACGGTGGCGTCAGCAGTATTTTTACACAGTGAAGTGTGGCGTCGTTGAAGTGGCCCCTGGGACCCAGAACAAGCTGCCCTTTGGCTCACTCTGCCTCTCACCTTCTCTCTCTCTTTAGTTGGTTTAAATCGTCTGTTTTTCTACCCCCCAACTTTAACATTTTATTGTTCTGATTTCTTTCTTTTCAGGTTCTTTCTCTGGCGCTCTGTCGGACCTCAACATAAACTTTATTCATGCTTTTTTTTCCTTCTGTTTTGCATCGGTTCATTCCAGCGTGTCTCGGTCCCTTTTTTGCTAATTGTCTTCATTCAAGGTTGATTCCATCTCTTTACGGTAATTTCCCGTTTCCACCAAATCAGAGTCTCGACTTTAAATGCTGCATCTCTTTCTCCACTTTCTGCTGGATTTATTGACTCTGTCTGGTCACGGTTCAGTTCTAGTCCAGTAGCTTTTCTCAGACTAAGAGGGTACAAAAGGCGAAACTTAAAAGCCTTCCCACTATGTTTGCTTTGTCGTCCTGCCCAGCTTTGAGCCGCTCGTCGGAGGCTGAACTCCGCTGAGTAATGCAGCTGGAGAGAAAGCTCCCAATCTGAGCGCACAAAGCTGTCACATAACTCTTCTCCACGTTTGTTTACCCAGAGCTGGAATAATAACTGTGTCTGAAGAAAGAGATGCAGCCGCGGTAGTTTCGGGTGATTTATCCTCCCGGCTGATGGCTATCTGCTGCGGCTGGGACATGAGGGCTATAAAATCAAGCGCTCCTGTGAGTGATTTCCTCTCCTCCCGGCCTACTGGATGGTTCTTTCCCTCTTTGATCCCTTTTTTACTGATTGCTTTTCACAGAAGACATTTGTGTTCTAGCAGATTCTTGGGTTCAGATAAGTCTGGACCCATTTTATGTATTAGTAAAGGAAAAACTGAGTTAGGGGTCGCATTCAGTGAAGTGATGTGGAGGCTTAGATTTGTGATTGATCTTAACTTGTCATTTTGTCTTTTAAAAACATGAATCCATACCTGTTTAAAGCTAAATAGTGTGAATAATAAATACTATATAGAGATGCTTTAATTCAGTTCTTCTGTGGTTCCGATATCCGACTTTAAATTCTGATATATTCCGACCTAGAACTTTTTTCCTCGAACATGTAATGTTGTTTTTGGGTCTCGGTTGGTTTTGGTCTCAAAGATTCCTTAGAGAACACTAGAGAACCATCAGCGTGAAGCCCAAAGAACCCAGCAGAAAGCCCAGGTAGAAATGACAGTAGTTGGTTGATTTCTTCAGTATTGATGCTGATGTGAAAGGAGGTGGTACAGAGTATTTAGTTTTTGTGTGTTAAGTGTTTCTATTCTCTCTCTTCTTACTATTATGACTGAATTTATGTTTTATAATGTGAAAAAATGTAAAAAAGATTTAAGTGTATGATGTAAATATTCCCGTTATATTAACATCTACGTTTTTTACTTTTTATTGCACAACTACACATGCACATTCTGTAAATATTTGGTTTTTAAATTATCCCACCCAGTTGCACATTCTAATCCAGGGGTTCTCAACCTTTTGCAAGCTGGGCCCCCAAAGCTGGTTCATTGCAGTTGGGGCTCCAGTGCCAATTCTTGGCTCAATGTTTGATAAACATGGCCTCAAATCATCCTGGATTTGTGCACGATTGCAGTATTTTGTTTTGAGTTCAGTCATTATGAGAATCCTGCCTCACACAAATATGTCGACGTGAAAGGAAGGAGAATCGTCAAGGCAACGTCACAGAGTTGAGGATATTCCTGCATCAATGGGGCCCAGAATGACGAAATAGGGGAGGAGCCAAAGAGTTCATTCAGTCTACCGTCACTCTTCAGCTCAATAAGCTGCTCCTGCATATCAATAGAGTGACCATATTTTGATTTACAAAAAAGAGGCACAGTACTGAAACACTTTCAGGATTTGGCCAAGACTTTTGATTTTAACATATTTAAAGTGTGCATTCTCAATGTGGTTAGAAAACATTAGTTAAATAACAAACTTCAAAAAGGCTTTCACAAGAAGAAAAATGATTTTTTAATCTCTGGAAATAAATTATAACAGAAATAGTTACTCTTGTGAATTAAAAAAAAGTTACCAGCAACAATATTAGTTTAGTTTTTAAATTGCACTGGACAAAAACTGAAGAAAATAATCTGAAATAATCTTCTGAGAAAACAAGTATTATTTTCTTTTCACTGTAATAAAAGTAAACAGCTGCAGACTCAAAAACACAATAAAAAGTGATTAACTCTGTTTAGTTTGCATCTTCATCCTCCACAGTCAGTTTATAGATCAACTCTCACTTTGTTCACTTTTTATAGTTTTTGTGTCCATGTGATCTTTGGGATATTTGCCACTTTAGTCCCACAGAAACACACATGCCAGCTCTGTGAATGATGCACTGCGCCACCCATTTGTTGCGACTTGACAGTATATCTTTTGTGGTTTGTGCACGAAGCTTGTGCTTTGACTTCTTGTAAACAGCAGTAACTCGGCGCTGCGCAAAATAACACGGTGCGGAGCAACTCGGCCCAGAGCAGCTCGGCGCACAGCCTGCTGTCTGTGGCGTCAATAAACGGATCAGAACCAGCTCGGCAGGACGTTACATGAGAGAAAGGTTGTCATACTGCATGCATCACAACAGTCAGTTTAAGCATGGTCTAATGAAAAACAATAAAAACCCGGACATTTTCATCAGCCTATAAATCTTCCCGGATGACCCGGACAGCACATGAAAAGTGGACATGTCCGGAGAAAAGAGGACGGTTGGTCCCCCTAAATTGACGGCTCATTTGCTGTGCACACAAACGGATCTCAACCCACGCAAAAGAGCGATAATCCTCTTTAAAGTACTTCGCAAATAGTTTTCTAATTGCTGACAGGCGCTCAGACGCTGATTGAAATAGAGAGGCGAAATTGTGTGACGTGCCGCATCAGTGATAAAGTCTACAAGGCTGGGGAACATGTTGCACTGATGCGGCCATAGACGTCTAGTTTTAGTGTGAAGGCGTGCACTTTGTCTGCAAGGAGCAAAATCTGAGTTTCGCGGCCTTGCAAAGACAGTTTAAGGCCATTCAAGCGGTCAAATATAGATCAAATAGGACAGAGACACAAGCCACATATAGTGTCATCTAGATGCTTCACCAGATCTGATTTGATTTATGTCATAAACCACTTCACCTCCTCTAGCAGCTCATACAACCGCTGTAACACCGCCCCCCCCTGGAGAGCCAGAGAACTTCAGTGTGACTCGCTGAAACCGCTTATCAACAGCATTTACGCTCACGACAAACATATCAAATTTGTTCAAAATTTATTTTTTTTAAATCCGTCCAAACACATTTTCATTTCTATTCAGGAGCTATTTATATACAAAACTAGAACTTTTTATGACAGTAGTTTAATAATAAAAAAAATGCAAAAAAAGGAAATGCTAAATTTCTTTTTCAGTTTTTTTCCTCCCATCCTATAGCCTACTGGCGCCCCCCCAGGGGCGTGTCCGGGCGCGCCTCACCGGTTGAGAATCACTGTTCTAATCTATGTATGCCACTTTATTTTTGGTATAGGGGTTGCTATAGTAACAGTAGATCTTCAACATGCTTTGGTGCTAAGCCATTCAATGATTTATAAACTAGTAAAAGTATTTAGAAGTCTATTCTCTGAGCTACAGGGAGCCAGTGTAAGGACTTTAGAACTGGGGTGATGTGCTCTACTTTCCTGGTTCTAGTGAGGAACATGAGCAGCAGCGTTCTGGATCAGCTGCAGCTGTCTGATTGACTTTTTAGGCAGACCTGTGAAGACGCTGTTGCAGTAATCAATCCGACTAAAGATAAACGCATGGATGAGTTTTTCTAGGTCCTGTTGCGACATCAGTCCTTTAATCCTAGAAATGTTCTTCAGGTGATAGAAGGCTGACCTTGTTATTGACCTTTATGTGACCCTGGAGGTTCAGGTCTGAGTCCATTACTACACCTAGATTTCAGGCTTGATCAGTAGTTTCTAGCTGGATTAACGTTCTTATAGTTTTTCTACCTTTCTAGTGTGATCTTGAATGCTTCTATTATCTGTCACTTTGCTGCAGTTACAGCTGTATTTCCCCTTTGTGGGACAATAAAGGATTATTTAATTTTATTATTCTATTCTATTCTAACAGATTCCAACTCCTACATGTTTTGTGTCGATTAGAGGTTAATTTTTTAATTTACTTTTTTTCTTTTATTTACTTTTTTAATTTTCTTCTGTATGTTTTCCTTTTGTCCTATTTTTATTTCCATTTTTCTTTTTTCCTTTATTGTCTTTTTTCAATTTTCCATTTGTTTTCATTGTATCATTTATTTATTTTTTCCTTTTTATTTCTTTTAATGCTATTTTTTGTTTTTTCCATGTTGCTTTTTCCCATTTTTCTTTTTTCATTTTTTACATTCTCTTTTCCATTTTTATTTTCTTTTTTCTCCTTTTTCTTTTGTTGTTTTTATTGTTTTTATTTCCCCATTCTTTTTTCCTATTTTTCATTTTTTCCCTTCTATTTAGTATTCCTTGCTCTGTTCTGCAGGAAAGACCTCATCCCATCCAACACCAACTTCACACTGCAGAAAACGTCAGTCTTAACCTCTCAGTCCTTGGGTTGTTTTATTCCTTCTGTAATTAATTTTTCTTCTGGACATATTTTCGTAGAATCAGGATGATGTAACAGAAGCCTTTTTGACACCAGCGATGAATCTGCTTATGTGTTTGTACTCGGATTAGAACGAACTTTAAACTAACTGATTTCATGCTGCACAAGCAGGAGGTTACCCAACAGTGGCGACTCTTTTCAGAGTGGAAAATGAATATATGATCCCAGCAGCTGCTGCAGATGTAAGCGTACAGAAACAAGAGCTCCAAAGAAAACAAGAAGGGACAATTCCCAAAGCAGAAAATATGAGTGACTGTAGTTTTTTGATCAGCGTGAACGTTCTTCACGCTGATGAAGTTCCTCCCAGCAAGAGCTGCTTCTGCAGCTGCTTTTTGACCAGGGAATAAAACAGTAACTCTTTCTCCATGTCACTCTTGGCCCAGATAACATTTCTTTCTCTCCTCTTTAGGTCAAATAAAAGCTTCACTCTGGAATTTCAATCAAATCCACCAGTTTTCCTGATCCTAAGGAATGCCTATAAATATAAACCTGCTCCATAAACTGTTCAGCTCCACTAATAACTCTGTTCACTTTCTGTATTGACAGACAGGAAGAGATGGTTCTTCCATGTTTGGATGAAATACTTGATCCGTCTGACTGAACTTACGACGTCTCCCCTCTGTCTCACTGTTGTTTCAGTTCGTCCTCGTTTCACAGAACCGGCCAAGATGAGGAGACGGGTCATCGAGCGCCCGGTGGGCAGCTCTGTGCGCCTGAAGTGCGCAGCGAGCGGTAACCCTCACCCGGATATCGTCTGGCTGAAGGACAGGAAGCCGCTGGTGGAGGAGGAGGGCGGAGCAGGTGAAGAGGGGAAGAAGAAGAAGAGATGGACCCTGAGTCTGAAGAACCTGACGCCGGAGCACAGCGGGAAGTACACCTGCCAAGTTTCCAACAAAGCTGGGGAGATCAACGCCACCTACAGGGTGGAGGTCATACGTAAGTCCCCAGCTGGGTTTGGACTGACAAGGCTGAGATTTAAAGGGACGGTTCAGAATTGTTGTCGAGCTACGTGCTGCCGTCTTAGCAGCTCCAATCTCTAACTTCTTAGACCGTGGACCTTTAAACTGTCGCCATGTTTGAACTGGGTGGTTAGATGCCCAGAGGCTGATGGTTATTTACAGAAGAAAATGACAGTAAGAGGCGGTGCGCTGCTGAAAATCTTCCAGTGTGAAACCTTTTCCCTGGAAAGTGTTTGTGGTCAGTGTAAATATCTGATATAAAAGTAAAGTGGTGTAAAAAGCAGCATAGCTCATGTCTCAGCTAGTTCATTTCAATTCAGTTTATTTATATAGCGCCAACTCACAACAGATTTCATCTCAAGGCTCTTAACAAGAAGTCATTTCAATACATTTATACAAACATTCCAATCAGTTAAAAAGTTTCCTATCTAAGGAATCCCAGCAGATTGCGTCAGTCATTGGCGTGAGGTTGGGCCCCGTTGATGCAGACTTTCCAACCACAGCAATCCTTCAGCAATCCCTCATACTGAGCAAGCATGTAGCGACGGTGGAGAGGAAAAACTCCCCTTTAACAGGAAGAAACCTCCAACAGAACCAGGCTCAGTAGGAGCGGCCATCTGCCACGACCGTCTGGGGGTTTGAGAAGACAGAGCAGAAACACAGAAGGAACAGAAGATCTGATATAAGAGAACTTTCTATGTTACAGAAAGTAAAAAGTTGATAACAGGACACAGTGGATGTTCAGTTACTGGGAGCATCATCCCAGTCGATGCCCCCCGTCCAACAGGGCATTGCAGCCAAGCAGGATACCAGACCAGGTATATCTTCTATGGAGAGAAAAACACTGAGAGAAAACAAAGTTAACAGTCGAAATAACAGAATGTACTGTAATACAACTGGAGAGTAGTAGGAGAGAAAAGTAGCAGAGTGAAGAAAAGTGGTCAGTCTGTCCTCCAGCAGTCTAAGCCTATAGCAGCATAACTACAGAGATAGCTCAGGATGACCTTAGCCACTCTAACTATAAGCTTTATCAAAAAGGAAAGTTTTAAGCCTGGCCTTAAAAGTAAACAGAGTGTCTGCCTCACGGACTAAAGCTGGGAGCTGGTTCCACAGGAGAGGAGCCTGATAACTAAAAGATCTGCCTCCCATTCTACTTTTAGAAATACTAGGAACTACAAGTAAACCTGCAGTCTGAGAGCAAAGGGCTCTGTTAGGAACATATGGACCAATCAGATCTCTGATGTATGATGGAGCTGATTATTATGGGCTTTATATGGAAGAAGGAGGATCTTAGATTCTATTCTGGATTTAACAGGGAGCCAATGAAGGGAAGCTAAAACAGGAGAAATGTGATCTCTCTTTTTAATATTCATCAGAACTCTTGCTGCGCATTTTGGATCAACTGAAGGCTTTTAATGGCATTTTGTGGACTTCCTGATAGTAAAGAATTACAGTAGTCCAGCCTTGAGGTAACAAATGCATGGACTAGTTTCTCAGCATCACTCCTGGACAGGATGTTTCTAATTTTAGCAATATTCCGGAGGTGAAAGAAAGAAATCCTAGAAACCTGTTTAATATGGGATTTAAATGTCAAGTCTTGGTCAAAAATAACGCCGAGGTTCTTTACGTTATTACTGGGGGCCAATTTAATGCCATCCAGATGAAGTGATTGACTAATCAGTTTCTGTTTAAGAACTTCTGATCCAAAGACATCAACTTCTGTCTTGTCAGAATTTAAAAGCAAAAAGTTTAGATTCATCCATGTTTTTATGTCTTCCAGACATGCCTGTAATCTACCTAACTGACTGGGTTCATCAGGATTTATGGATAAATATAGTTGTGTATCATCGGCATAGCTGTGGAAATTTATCCCATGCTGTCTAATGATTCTACCAATTGGGAGCATATATATGATGAACAGAATTGGTCCAACACACAGAACCCTGTGGAACTCCACAAGTAACCCTTGAGAGTGAAGAAGATTGATCATTTAGATGAACAAACTGGAATCTATCAGACAAATATGATTTAAACCAGCCTAGTGCTGTTCCTTTGATCCCTGCAACATGTTCAAGCCTTTCTAAGAGAATATTATGATCGACTGTGTCAAAAGCAGCACTGAGATCTAACAAAACCAGAACAGACACCAGTCCATTATCTGAGGCCATGAGAATATCATTAGTAACCTTCACCAGTGCTGTTTCAGTGCTATGATGAGCTCTAAAACCTGACTGAAACTCTTCAAACAGCTCGTTACTGTTTAGATGCTCACAGACTTGATTAGCAACAATTTTCTCAAGGATTTTGGATAAGAAAGGAAGGTTAGATATAGGTCTGTAATTCACTAAGTCATCTTGATCAAGGGAAGGTTTCTTGAGTAAAGGTTTAATTACAGCTATTTTAAATTCCTGTGGTACGTATCCGTTTACTAAGGATAGATTCATCATATCCAAAATGGGGCCAGGAACCAAATGGAACACTTCTTTAAATAATTTGGTTGGGATTGGGTCCAACATACAAGTTGAAGGTTTAGATGAGGCTAATATTTTTGATAATTTCGAAAGCTCGACTGAATCGAAACAGCCACCACAAAACGTGTGTTTTAGTAGCTTGTGTGTTAAAATAACTTAGAAAGGCCTCAGCACAGAGAAAATAAGATCAATTCAAGAGAGTCTGAACACCAAACAGCTCCACGGAGCGCGACAGGAAATGACGCAATACGGCTTACCCCGTCACAGAGTCACGTACATACAACTGAAACAATTAAGTGGAAGCAAACCGTAGTTCAGTTTTGTTACAGTCTCCATACTTTATGTTTAACCCGTTAGCGTTCCTACGGCCTGGCTTTAAATCCACCCATCTTCTGACTTCTATGAACTTATACACATTTTATATCATTGGAAAGCTAAAATTCTTGTGATTCCAATGATATATGCCAATCAAGGATACAATTGTACTTAACTTCATCTTTTTCTAGCGTATTAAAAATCATATTACTTTGTAACAATAGCGTTTAGACGTATTATCATCAGTGTTTACTTGGCTCAAAAACAGCTTTAATTTTAATTTGGGCGGAAACTGCAGGAATGTTTAATCAGACAATCTGTGGTAAGAACAGGATCATTGTGTGAATAATAACAGCATGAAAAAGTAAATAACGCTCAGAATGTGAGAACTTTACTGGATTTTATGTAACGGACCAAAACAAGTAGCAAACCTGAAGGGAGAGCTTTAATCAGAGAAGCAGCTGAGAAGTCCTCTGGAGGAGCTGCATAGCTCCGCAGCTCAGGTGGGAGAATGTGTCTAGAGGGCAACCGTTAGCTGTGCACTTTACAAATGTGACCTTTATGGAGTAGCTGCAAGAAGGAAGACAGCAGAAGTCCTGGCTGCAGTTAGCCACAAACTACAGAGCGATTATGGGTCTGTCTACGTCACTCCCTGCTCTACTGAGCATGACTTCTGCAGAAGGAGATCATGTCTTGTTGTGCTGTTGGTCAACCAAATCGCTTTACTGATAAAAACAACAAAACCTGCAAGTTCTACAGAACTGCATCGACTCGCGCGCCTTTCAAGGCCAACAAAAGACGTCTTTGGTTGGAAGCGATCGGAAGAAGCGACTGGAACAAGCAGATGACTAAACATGCAACAAGCTAACATAGCTAAAAAACACTGCAACTGCAAGAATAGTGCAAATAATAACAAAATGGTGGCCGGAGCAAATTTCTTGTGCGTGCATTCACTGTGTTCATAAACTAATACTCCCTTCATATAGAGAAGAAGATGCTCTACTTGGATAAAATCTAAACTTTTTGGCCAGTTTGCTAAAAGCTGTGGTGGCAGCATCATGCTGTGGGGATGTTTTCCTTCGGCAGGGCAAATCGAGGGCAATCCTGAAAGAAAGCCTGTTGCAGAAGACCTGAGACTGGGGGGTGGAGAGATATTATGGGATGGTTGAGATCAAAGCAGATTCATGTATCCGAATGAGCCAGACCTAAATCTAGATAAGAATCTTTAGTAAAACAACCGAGGTCAGGATGTTTCAGGAAGAGCAAATAGCAAAAGTTTCCATCTGTAGATGACAGAGGCCTCCAAAAAATGAGAACACATATGAATACCTGAACATTTTAAAATCCATGAATCAATTTCCTTCCTCTTCACAATGACTTTCTGTTGGTCCGTCACCTTAAATCCTAATAAAACGTGTCAAAGTTTGATGGGGTTCTTTTGTGACAGAAAAGTTCAAGAGCTGTGAATACGTCTTTGAGCCCTTGTCGCTCGTCTCCTCCAGTGATGTGTAGAGGAACGCTTGGCATGCTCCCGGATGCAGTTTTTGTCTAAAAAAGGTTCTAATATTTGCAGCTAAAGGTGATGAGTCTCGCTCGTTGATGCATTAGCTTTTGTTGAACGGCTGCAGGAGCTGCTGTCAAGCCGGCTGATTTAACGTCTCCCGGTTCGGTGCAGCTGAATGTGTCGGTGTAAAACTATAGGTTACAGCTCTGTTGAGAGGCTCAGCCCAGCTCTCCTGACACTTACTTTGCTCGCAGCATCTGCTCCGCATTAGACTACAGCTGTAGTTTTTTTCCTGAGACATACACACACATATGCATGGAGTAAAGAGGACATAAATCAAACTGCTGCTTGCTGGTGTCAAACGTGACGTTCTGTCTTTCGCTCGAGGATTCAGACGGCGGTCCGTAACGTGAAGGAAAGCTTAGAAAGGAACGAGGAAAAGAAAGTCCAGGTCAGAGAAGCCTTGATGCTCCTAGGAAACCTTCTGCTTCACTACAGCGCAGCAGAACACATCTGACAGACGGGAATAAAATCATCCGGAAATCTTGACACATTAAATGTAACTATTATTGTCGCTTTTCCATGTTGGTCCAAATTATCGTCTTTTAATATTCACACCCCTGTTACTGTTACAATCACAAACTTTAATGGGTTTTATTGGGAATTAATGTGACGGACGTCTGTGACTCAGAAATCGTGTGGAGGGAGGTGTTCTGCTCGGATTGGAGCGCATGCAAACATTCAACGAGGGAAGGAAAACTGGAACAGTGCATTGCCTTGAAGACATTATCAACACAGTGAAACATGGTGTTGGTAGCGTCATGCTGATTGAAGATGTACGGAGCTAAAACCTGTTAGAGGAAGCAGAAGATCCAAGACTGGGGTGGAGCTTCACCTTCCAGCAGGACAACCAACCAGAACATCCAGCCAGAGATATTATGGTATGGTTTAGATCAAAGCAGATTCATGGGTTAGAACGGCCTAGTCAAAGTCCAGACCTGGAACCAGCTGCCTATAAAGGAAAGTGTGACCGTAATAATGTTAGCTAAATAAATGATCTGCTCTGATGGCTGCAGATTTTGCTTCTCTTTCATTTAAAAATAGCATTTATTAAACCACTGCTCCTAACAATGACCAACCGTTTTGAAAGCGGTTTTGTTTTTCAGTCTGGTTTCCGTGGTAACCACAGCACTGAGACTGCCCTCGTCAAATTGTTCAATAAATGCACAACCACAGTGCTGGTTCTGTTGGACCTCAGTGTTGATCATGATATTTTATTGGAACAATTGGAGAGCTGGGTCGGACTGTCTGGTACAGGACTTGGCTGGTTTGAGTCTTACCTAAAGAACAGGGAATTCTTTGTTTCAATAGGAAACTTTTCATCACATGTGGGGTGCCCCAGGGCTCCATCCTGGGGCCCCTCTTATTTAATATCTACATGCTCCCACTAGCCCAGATTATAACAACCAAATAAGATTAGCTACCATAACTATGCAGATGATACTCAGCTTTACATTACAATGTCACCAGGTGACTTTGAACCCATCCAAACCCTAAATCAATGCATCGACCAAATCAATGAACAACAGGACCTAGAAAAACTCATCCATGCGTTTATCTTTAGTCGGATTGATTACTGCAACAGCGTCTTCACAGGTCTGCCTAAAAAGTCAATCAGACAGCTGCAGCTGGTCCAGAACGCTGCTGCTCGTGTTCCTCAGTAGAACCAGGAAAGTAGAGCACATCACCCCAGTTCTAAAGTCCTTACACTGGCTCCCTGTAGCTCAGAGAATAGACTTCTAAATACTTTTACTAGTTTATAAATTAGTGAATGGCTTAGCACCAAAGTATGTTGAAGATCTACTGTTACTATAGCAACCCACCAGACCACTCGGGTCCTCTAATTCCAGTCTACTCAACATCCCTAGAATCAGAACCAAACATGGAGAAGCAGCTTTCAGTTTCTATGCTCCTCTAATCTGGAACAAACTTCCAGAAAACTGCAAAGCTGCTGAAACACTGAGTTCTTTTAAATCAAAGCTTAACACCATCTGTTTAAAGCTGCCTTTGAGTAACTGATTAATAATTGCTGTGATGTCATGACAGTAGTATTTTTTAATGTTCTTTATGTCTTCGATGTTGTGTTTTATGTTGTTTTTTTGTTTGTTGTTGGTTTATTGCTGCTTTTATTTCATCCCCTAATCATCCAAAGCACCTTGAATTGCCTCGTTGCTGAGAGTGTTGCTATATGAATACCTTTGCCTTGCCTTGCCTTCAGAGCGAACCATCTCCAAACCAATCCTAACCGGCACCCACCCGGTCAACACCACCGTGGACTACGGAGGAACCACCTCGTTCCAGTGTAAGGTCCGCAGCGACGTCAAGCCCGTCATCCAGTGGCTGAAAAGGGTCGAACCTGGCGATGAAAACAAATTCAACTCCACCATCGAGGTAGAGCTGCACAAACCATGAGCTTTGTATCCGTCGGATGGCGCCATTCCTAACTGTGTGTGGTTCCTCTGAAGGTCGGGGACCACCACTTCATGGTGCTGCCCACAGGAGAAGTTTGGTCCAGACCCGACGGTTCCTACCTCAACAAGCTGCTGATCAGCAGAGCCAAGGAGGACGATGCTGGGATGTACATCTGCCTGGGAGCAAATACCAAAGGCTACAGCTTCAGGAGCGCCTACCTCACTGTGCTGCCAGGTGAGAGGGACTCCATCCATCTATTCATCCACCTGTTCATCCACCTGTTCATCCATCCATCCATCCATCTATTCATCCACCTGTTCATCCACCTGTTCATCCATCCATCCATCCATCTGTTCATCCACCTGTTCATCCACCTGTTCATCCATCTGTTCATCCATCTATTCATCCATCCATCTGTTCATCCATCTGTTCATCCATCCATCCATCCATCTGTTCATCCATCCATCTGTCCATCCATCCATCTGTTCATCCATCCATCTGTTCATCCATCCATCCATCTGTTCATCCACCTGTTCATCCATCCATCTGTTCATCCATCCATCCATCTGTCCATCTATCTGTTCATCCATTCATCTGTTCATCCACCTGTTCATCCATCCATCTGTTCATCCACCTGTTCATCCATCCATCTGTTCATCCATCCATCTGTCCATCCATCCATCTGTTCATCCATCCATCTGTTCATCCATCCATCTGTTCATCCATCCATCCATCTGTTCATCCACCTGTTCATCCATCCATCTGTTCATCCATCCATCCATCTGTCCATCTATCTGTTCATCCATTCATCCATTCTTTTCATCCATCCATCCATCTGTTCATCCATTCATCCACTTGTTCATCCATCTGTTCATCTGTTCATCCAACTGTTCATCCATCTGTTCATCCATCCTTCTGTACATCCATCTGTTCATCCATCCATCCATCTGTTCATCCATCCATCCATCTGTTCATCCATCTGTTCATCCATTCATCTGTTCATCCATCCATCCATCTGTTCATCCATCTGTTCATCCAACTGTTCATCCATCTGTTCATCCATCCATCCATCTGTTCATCCATCTGTTCATCTGTTCATCTCTTCATCCATCTGTTCATCCATCCTTCTGTTCATCCATCCAACTGTTCATCCATCCATCCATCCATCTGTTCATCCACCTGTTCATCCATCCTTCTGTTCATCCATCCAACTGTTCATCCATCTGTTCATCCACCTGTTCATCCATCCATCTATTCATCCATCCATCCATCCATCTGTTCATCCACCTGTTCATCCATCCATCTATTCATCCATCCATCCATCCATCTGTTCATCCACCTGTTCATCCATCCATCCATCCATCCATCTGTTCATCCACCTTTTCATCCATCTGTTCATCCATCCATCTGTTCATCCATCCATCTGTTCATCCATCCATCCATCTGTTCATCCATCCATCTGTCCATCCATCCATCTGTTCATCCATCCATCCATCTGTTCATCCATCCATCTGTTCATCCATCCATCCATCTGTTCATCCATCCATCCGTCTGTTCATCCATCCATCTGTTCATCCATCCATCTGTTCATCCATCCATCTGTTCATCCATCCATCTGTTCATCCACCTGTTCATCCATCCACCTGTTCATCCATCCATCTGTTCATCCATCCATCTGTCCATCCATCCATCTGTTCATCCATCCATCCATCTGTTCATCCATCCATCTGTTCATCCATCCATCTGTTCATCCATCCATCCATCTGTTCATCCATCCATCTGTCCATCCATCCATCTGTCCATCCATCCATCTGTTCATCCACCTGTTCATCCATCCATCTGTTCATCCATCCATCTGTTCATCCACCTGTTCATCCATCCATCCATCTGTTCATCCACCTGTTCATCCATCCATCTGTTCATCCATCCATCTGTTCATCCATCCATCCATCTGTTCATCCACCTGTTCATCCATCCATCTGTTCATCCATCCATCTGTTCGTCCACCTGTTCATCCATCCATCCATCTGTTCATCCACCTGTTCATTCATCCATCTGTTCATCTGTTCATCCTTCTGTTCATCCATCCATATGTTCATCCATTCATCCATATGTTCATCCATTCATCCATCTGTTCATCTGTTCATCCACCTGTTCATCCATCCATCTGTTCATCCATCCATCTGTTCGTCCACCTGTTCATCCATCCATCCATCTGTTCATCCACCTGTTCATCCATCCACCTGTTCATTCATCCATCTGTTCATCTGTTCATCCTTCTGTTCATCCACCCAACTGTTCATCCATCCATCTCTTCATTCATCTGTTCATCCATCTGTTCATCCTTCTGTTCATCCATCCATATGTTCATCCATTCATCCATCTGTTCATCCATCTGTTCATCCACCCAACTGTTCATCCATCCATCTCTTCATTCATCTGTTCATCCATCTGTTCATCCATCCATCCATCCATCTGTTCATCTGTTCATCCATCCATCCATCCATCCTTCCATCTGTTCATCCATCCATCCATCTGTTCATCTGTTTATCCAACTGTTCATCAATCCATCCATCTGTTCATCCATCCATCTGTTCATCCATCCATCCATCTATTCATCCATCCATCTGTTCATCTGTTCATCCATCTGTTCATCCATCCATCCATCCGTTCATCCATCCATCCATCCATCCATCCATCTGCTCATCCATCCATCCATCCATCTGTTCATCCATCCATTTATCCATCCATCCATCTGTTCATCTATCTGTTCATCCATCCATCCATCCATCCATCTGTTCATCTATCTGTTCATCTGTCCATCCATCCATCTGTTCATCCAACTGTTCATCCATTCATCTGTTCATCCATCCATCCATCCATCTGTTCATCCACCTGTTCATCCATCTGTTCATCCATCTGTTCATCCATCCATCCATCTGTTCATCCATCCATCTGTTCATCCATCTGTTCATCCATCTATTCATCCATCCATCTCTTCATCCATCCATCTGTTCATCCATCTGTTCATCCATCCATCCATCCATCTGTTCATCCATCCATCTGTTCATCCATCTGTTCATCCATCTATTCATCCATCCATCTCTTCATCTATCCATCTGTTCATCCATCTGTTCATCCATCCATCCATCCATCCATCTGTTCATCCATCCTTCTGTTCATCCATCCATATGTTCATCCATTCATCCATCTGTTCATCCATCTGTTCATCCACCCAACTGTTCATCCATCCATCTCTTCATTCATCTGTTCATCCATCTGTTCATCCATCCATCCATCCATCTGTTCATCTGTTCATCCATCCATCCATCCATCCTTCCATCTGTTCATCCATCCATCCATCTGTTCATCTGTTTATCCAACTGTTCATCAATCCATCCATCTGTTCATCCATCCATCTGTTCATCCATCCATCCATCTATTCATCCATCCATCTGTTCATCTGTTCATCCATCTGTTCATCCATCCATCCATCCGTTCATCCATCCATCCATCCATCCATCCATCTGCTCATCCATCCATCCATCCATCTGTTCATCCATCCATTTATCCATCCATCCATCTGTTCATCTATCTGTTCATCCATCCATCCATCCATCCATCTGTTCATCTATCTGTTCATCTGTCCATCCATCCATCTGTTCATCCAACTGTTCATCCATTCATCTGTTCATCCATCCATCCATCCATCTGTTCATCCACCTGTTCATCCATCTGTTCATCCATCTGTTCATCCATCCATCCATCTGTTCATCCATCCATCTGTTCATCCATCTGTTCATCCATCTATTCATCCATCCATCTCTTCATCTATCCATCTGTTCATCCATCTGTTCATCCATCCATCCATCCATCCATCTGTTCATCCATCCATCTGTTCATCCATCTGTTCATCCATCTATTCATCCATCCATCTATTCATTCATCCATCCAATTGTTCATTCATCCATCCATCTGTTCATTCATCCATCCATCTTAATTCTTCCTTTTGTAGAAATCTCTGCATAGATTCATATCCCGGTAATCAGAATCTTATTATCAGCCTAAAAAGACTGAAATCTTATTTTTCACTCTTTCTTTGAAAAGAAAATGATGAATGGACATGGTTTTAAACTTTTGCACAGTTCTGTAACCTGGTAGCCTAGAAGATCATGTTACTCTACGTCCTTGGAAGGATCGTTATACTTTTACATGCATTAAAATAAATTCTTATGTTTCCCTTCAGATCGGAAATCTCAGCCCAGCTCCATCCCCACGGTAACTTCCCCCAGCCTCCCCTGGCCCGTCGTCATCGGCATCCCGGCAGGCGTCGCCTTCATCCTAGGCACCGCCCTCCTCTGGTTCTACCAATCAAAACGTACCTGCACCCCTTCCCCCTCCGCCCTCCCCGCCGCTCAGCGTTTACCGGCGGCCAGCCGCGACCGAGCCTGCCCGGCGCTCCCCGCGCAGACGGCCTCCGCGGACAAAGATTCCCTCTCGTACGAGGAATACGTCGCCCATCAGCAGCTGCTCCTGGCTCAGGGAGGAGCCGCACTGGCTCCCAAGGTCTACCCCAAGGTCTACACGGACATCCACACGCACACGCACTCGCATGTGAACGGGAAAGTGCACCAGCATCAGCACATCCACTACCAGTGTTAGCAGCGAGCGAGCAGCGAGGTCACACTCGAACTCGTACGCATGCAGATGCAGCCGCCGCGACGCAGACAGACTGGAGACCAACTCTGCTGCAGACGCGAGTTTGGAAATGGACCTCGTCCAGGCAGATGGACTGAAGAATGTAAAGAAACAAGGGCTTTAGTTTCAACCAAACCAGTGGATTCTACCAAAGCATTTCTTCCTCTGAGGACGTCATCCACCATGCTTCCAGAACACCGGCCTCAGCTTCAGCAGCTTCCAGCTCAGCGGGACACGCAGCATTTAGCTAGCTAGCATTGTCGCTATCGTGGATCAACCTGACTTTGATAGAACAACAACAAACGGCAAACGTTTATCTACACACACACTTTAAGAAACGCCGAAGCAGAACCCTGGGAAAGTATTCACGCCTCTTACAAGTGAAGCTCTGAAAAGTGTGGCATGCCTGTGAATTCAGCCCCTCTTTACTCTGCTCCCCCACGAAATTAAAAGCGCACAAAACCCAATCATCTGAACATGTAGAGAGGATGGACCACCTGCAGACCTACCAAGACGTGGACGTCCAGCTGGACTGACAGGAGAGCTTTAATCAGAGAAGCAGGACCATGGTAGCTCTGGAGGAGCTGCAGAGATCCACGGCTCAGGTGGGGGATATGTCCACAGAAGAACTATTAGTCTCACAGTCCAGAAATCTGACTAGGAAAATCCTAACTATGGTAAAAACCTAACACAGCACATTGCCACAGTGAAACATGGTGGTGGCAGCATCATGCTGTGGGAAGATGGAATAGAGCTAAATCCTGTTAGAGGCTGCAGAAGTCCTGAGACTCGGGTGGAGGTTCACTTTCCAGCACGACAACCACCGTAAACATCCAGCCAGAGATATTATGGGATGGTTCAGATTAATGGATGGTCTAGTCAAAGTCCGGACCTAAATCCGACTGGGGATCTGAGGCAAGACTTGAAAGCTGATGCCTTTTTGTAGAGATGAACTGATCAAACTTTCCGCCTGTAGAGGTGCGTAGAGACAGCATGCAAAAGCAGGCCACACTTTTCAGATCTTCATTTGTGAAAAATGTTGCAAACCATTCGTTATTTTCCCTTTAATTTCACAATCCTGCTCCACTTTCTCTTGGTCTGTGCATAAAACAAGGCAACATGGCACGTGAAGAAGTTTTAAGGAGTGCGAATACTTTTGCAAGGTTCTGGAAATCTGGGTCCAAAGTTGATCATTTATTGGAAAAGCTGCAGGTTTTACTGATTATAAGCCTGTTTATAGTAGGTTTATGATCGCAGTGGATGAGCCAGAACCGAAACCGCTGGATCTCGGCACCGATGAGTTCTGCCAGAACCGAGCTTCTCGATCTCTCTCTGGGACATTTCTTCTGCCGGATGGCTGTAATATATATTTTTAGATTTGTTGGGAACCAGCTGACAGATCCTGTGAACGGCTGATGTCACTTTCTGCTTTCTGCTGCAGCGTTCCTCAAAGACCTCTGAGGTGATGGATGTCGGAGTTTTCCAACATTTCATTGATCCTTGGAGGATCCTAAGAACACACCTCTGGTTAAACACCTTTCAACTAAAGGAGTTAAATGATTTAGCAGCCATCGCTTAATCTATATCCAACCTTAAGCTCCAAAGCAAAGAGACTCCAGATTCAATCATAACCCACTAATCACTACTCCTTATGAGTGCTGCTTCATTAATAGTAAATATTGTAGATCTACATATTTGGTCCAGTGCACATGTTTTCTCTGTTTCTGACCCAGTTGATTAAAATTCAGATATAGTTGTTTAAACCTTTTCCTAAATTCAGAACTGAGGTTTAAAGCTTTTTATGTAGTTATTCATACAGTTTGGTCTAGTCATACTCCAGGGCCAAATGCACCTCAATCCAATCAACAGATAATTTTATTAATTTTAATAAATTGATCAAATACATAACATATTATAAACATATTAATCTGTTCATTTTTTAAAGCTCTAAATAATTAAATGTTAAAATCATTCAAACTTGAACTTATTAGTGTATTTAAAAAAATCAGCTGAAAATATTTCTATTTACATATTAAAAACTTCCAGTGCTTCAGTACATGAAGTATTATTTCAAAGGTCCCACAAAAATAAAATATTTTGTAAATAAATATTCAAGATGATTATAATTAATCACTTACATAAAACTGTAATAAATATGTAAAATTATTGTTTGTTATTGATTGAAATCATCGATCGAAATCATGATTGAAATTAATTTAATTGCTCAATATGGCTCAAAACAAAGACCCTAAGATTTGATTGGTTAACCTCACCAATATAGACCAATCACCTTCTCTACAGCTGTTTAGCCCCGCCCACTGATATTGACAGTGAAATAAATGCAATGTATGCTGCAAAACAGGAGTGTAAAACACAAAAATAAGCACAGAAATAATTAGGTGTTTTTTATTTAATTAAAAGTATTCATGTATTTTCATTTCTTCTAATATCACATAATGAAACATTTATTTACGTGATATTTTGGTGGTTTTGGCTCCTAATAAAAACAACTGTACATTTTGCAGCACATTTTACACCGAGGCACCTTGACCCATTCTGATTCTCCCTGATTGCTTTTATAAACGGATTCTTATCAGTTGAATAGAGTCGGATCATCAGATGCTGCTCTGATTGAAATAATCAGAACATAATAAGCTGATAGAAAAACCTGAGAGTAACGTTGGTCTGTCTGAAAGCCTGCAGGTCGTAGGGTAGTTGCTTCACCTCCTGCTCCAGCAGACCAGGGACCAGCATCACCAAAGCTCGTCCTGCCAGCAGCTTTTCTCTGCGTTCATCAAATCTGACGGCTGCATTAAAGCCGATCTGGGTTTCAGCTGTTTTCCACTGCATCTCTCGCCGTCTCGACTAAAAATGAACAATATTCAGTTGTGCTGATGTGAACATGATCAGCGGGATGTGCTGCAGGAACTCATCTGGTACCTTCAGGTTTTTGGCACAGATCTCCCAACTAAAGAAGGATAATGTAGAAATATATATTTTACTAAATGATGCATATAATACTGTTTCTTTTTAAGTTACTCCCGCCTATGTTATCTGCATCTCTACAGTAGCTGTGAATTAATTTATCCGGTCCAACCAGCTGCAGCGACCCTGCTGCCTGAACCGATACAGCAAATTAATAACGCATTAAATACATTTCTGTGACAGATTATGAACTTTGCAGGCTTCCTAGACGTCAGCGGGGAGAACGTGTTTACTCCAACTCTCTAACTTCAACGCCCTTCTATCAGCTTTGACTCCAAACAGCATCTAAAACGTTAGATTTGTTTTCCCGTGGGACGTTTTCTGTGTCCTGATTCTGTTTTTGTTTAAAGAAAAATGGATAATCAGGTCACTTTTCATTGAAACTGTTTTTATTTCCTATTGAGGAAATTAAAAAGCAATCATCTGTCTCCCTATCGTTGGTTTTTTTCATCATGTTGTTACTGATCAGAGCTCACGGACTGCCGCCCAGCGAACTGTAAGTGTAAATGTGAAGTAACCACTAATATGTTACATGGGACAACATTAATCTAATTATAGATTTCTTTATAGTTCTTTAAACCTTTACAGACGTTTTAGCATCACCTGCAAAACAGGATGAAATATGATCCAGATTAAAAAAAGGAAGGTGTGTTTATTTTAATTTATTTCCTGTTTATGTTTCCATATAACTGGGCATTATACTGCATGAAAGGATTTTTGTGTCATAGTCATAATGGAAGCTATGTAGCAAATGCTATGTTGGTGTTATTGTAAGATAATGTATATGTGCTGACAAATTATACAAGTTTAATTGATTATTTTCGTAACGACAATCCTGTACAGATCTTTGATAGTTCATAGATTTTAAAAAACAGTTTTCTGTAACGATATAAATAATGTTTTTGGTGCCATTAAAACATGAAATCATGTTTGTCGTTAGTTTCTTTCTTTTTTTAGCTGCGTTTAAAAACAATCCAGGATTCATTTTTAGGTTGTTTTTTTTCTCATATCTGACCAAACAAGTTCAGCTCCGAAAATTAGAATATTGTGGAAAAGGTTAAACATTTCTGTAGATCTATCACATATAGAGTGAAACATTTCCCGCCTTTATTTCGGGTACTTCTGATGGTTCTGAATACCCAGAATTCAAAGTATTTTTCTGAACATGATCATCGTCTCTGTGCTCTCGGTTCTGGTCTGGGCTCCTTTTACCTGAATCTCTTCATCAGTGCGGCGTGGCATGGAGGAGCCCAGGCTGAGGTTCTGCTGAGGTTCTGGTGTCTCTCATCTTCCTCCTGATAACACTCCGTAGGTTCTCTATGAGGTTCTGGTCAGGCCCGTCTGCTGCTGTTACCATGGTGATTAAAGCAGGTGCTGGTACCGTTGTCAGTGTGGGTCGGTACCAACTCCTGCTGGAGAATGAAATCAGCATCTCCATAAAGCTTCTCAGCAGAAGGAAGCATGAAGAGCTCTGACGTGTCATAAAAGATGGTTGCAGTGACTGTGGACTTCAGAAGACCCAGTGGACCAGAACCAGCAGATGAAAACTTCTGGACCTGCAGGAACTTACTTTCACCTGAAAACAGGACCTTGGACCTCTGAGCCACAGTGTGGTTCTGGTTCTCCTCAGCCCATGTTCTGGATCCGTCGTAGCGTAGTGGATCTAGATGTTCCCCCACAATCTGCTTTACAGTCCTGTCAAGGCTGCGGTTATCCCCGTTGCTTGTGCACCTTCTCTAACCACACGTCTTCCTTCCACTCAACTTTCTTTGAATACAGTTTTTTTATGTTTTGTTAATTTTCTGAGACACAACATTTTTGATTTTCACGATCCGTAAGCCACAAATGCAGGGGGAGAACATCAACACCCGGAAACGGCGCCGACGTTGTCGTTACTGTATGTTTAATTCGCTCTGGGAGCGTCACGAGCGGTCCTCACTCACAGTTTTACATCGTCTCTCTGCTGGAGACAGATCTGTGGTGATTCAGTTCCATCCATTAGTGTTGAACATCCAGTGACGTCACAGACGCAGCCAGCGATTTCATCAGTCAGCTTGGCCATCTGCAGAGATGGCAGACGGACAAGCCTTGTGTGAAAATGGAGGGTGTGAAGGTGCAGCTCCTCTCTGCCCTCTGACTCATTTAGGAGAGGAAGACGATGAAAGAAAGCCCTGCAGAAGGGATGAAGAGCTCCAGGAGGGTGGAGGTGGGAACAGCGCAGGGCTCAGACTGTTCAGTCAATGACTCGATGCGATCTCCTGGGATTCCTTAAACGGAAAACTCAAACTTTAAACTGATGGGAATGATTGTATGATCGCATTGAAATGACTTTTCTTGTAAAGCGCCTGAGACGACATCTGTTGTGAACTGGCGCTATAGAAATAAACTGAATTGAATAAAAGATTGAACTTTATGGTGACCGGATAATGTCACTCGCACCCCCCACATGGAGAGGTACGCACAAAAGGTGAAGAAATTATAAAAAGTTGAGTGGAAGGAAAAAAAAGACCAAAAGCAACAGGGATAACTGCATCCTTGAGCAGATTGTGAAGTAAAGCACTTTCAAAACTTAATCTCCATCCCAGCTGTTATTCCAATCAGCTGCTCTTTTTTTCTCTGGTGCACCTCAGGGTTGTTTATTCTGTTTTCTATCTAAACAGAATGAACAGGCTGTTTTGTTAGTGATAAACAGGCTCTTCATTCTGATAAAGATAAGATAAAGAGATGATTCTCTGTTTCTGGTTTGCACCAATCAGGCTGTTGGGAATCGTAGCAGAGTTTAGCAGCAGTAGTAGTAGTAGGTTAGGTCTGTTGGTGAGCAGAATGAATGCACCAACACAGCTCTGATCAGCGGGTCTCCTGCAGCTCGTCATAACCAGCAACTCTTGGGTGTTATAGAGAGGAGCATTTACTGTCTAAGTGAATAAATAATAGACAAATATATAAGGTGACAATAAAATTGTGAAAAAAAACCCTGAATGCATATCAAATTCTTAGCTCCTTAGTATGAAACATGTATTTTTAAATATAAAACGAGATCATTTTCCTCCGTTTTCCCGTGATAAGATAATTAATTTGAGATCTCAAGAAAACAAAACGATGTTGTCCGTTAAATCACTGCAGGAAACATCGTTCAGTGTACCAATGTCAGAGGAGCAGGATAATATCGATCACCGCATCACACATCTTTTCAATCAAGGCCTGACACGGGCTGAAATAGCTTTATGCCTCGCTATTACAGATAATAATGTACACATGCGTCATCTAAGAAGACGGTTAGCGAGGCGCAATCTTTATCGGAGGCGCAATCTAAGTGACCCTGATGTAGTCATCAGTTTGAAAAGTCAAATCTCAAATTCATTATCACGAGAAAACGAAGGAAAGTTATCTCGTTATCGCGAGAAAACGGGGGAAATAAAATGTATGTATGTATGACCCTTTAGGGCTTCCGTAGAAAACAAAACACTATCGTTAAATTAAAGCTGACTTCGTGGAAATATACTTTTTGGAATAAAAACTGATGGGATTAAATGAAAATGGCTGAAAAATAAAATCTATAAATATGAAAAAAATGTTACAAAAAAATAATGTTTTATATTCATAAATACATTTTCAAAAGAATATAAAAATTATTTCCTGGCTGAGGTCTGCGCTCTCTGAGTGCTTTTCTAGTTTATTCATGTAGACATTTATATCATAAGGTTTTATTGATTTGTTTAAATTTAAGCATTTTGGTGGTTCCATATATTCTCTCACAGTTGCAGCCGTTTTGTAATCAACCATCTGCCTCTTGTCACCACTCCTCACTATTTAACCTCCTGATTGTTCAGATTCAGATGTCGAGTTCTGTACGTTTCCTTTTCTTTATCATTAAACCTTCTAAAATATCCAGTTGGAGCAGCAGTCTGAGCCTCGCCGACACACGGCTCCACAGCTTGGGTTAGATTTCAGCAGATCTTCGGGTTGAGTTCACTGAAAGAAACTGGGGTGGTGTCCATCTCCTGAGGTCATTGGGTGAAAGGTGGGGACAGTTCATCAGGACAGACAGTAACTCAAACTGAAGGATTTGATGTAGAAATATTCTTTAAAAGGGAGCCCCCAACAAACCCTGAGTCCACCAGTTTCCTCTCACACACCTTTCCGAATATGATTCATATTAGAACAGATGTAATGTGGCTACGCTGCTGCATATTTTATTTAAAATGTTCAATATTGAGCAACAGGATGGAGGTGGGTGCTGTACGGAGGAAAGAAGAGAATGAAAACAGACCAAGAGGAAAAAATACTTTCTCCAGATGTGAAACATGTTTACTGTATGAGTGAGTTTGGCCTCAGAGCAGAAAGGTATGAGGCGCCGTATGTAAAGTTAGACAATCTAAAATTAACAGCAATAATTTAGGTTATTTAGCCTGTCATATGATAAATAAATGGGTGTTCATTGTTCAAAGTCACATTGGCGGTAATGGTATTTATTCATTTATAAGGTAAACATTATTTTGCAAATTAATTATTTTACAAATTATTAAATATTTAGTCTACAAACAAAATATTTAATCTAGAAATTAATTATTTTACAAATTATTAAATATTTATCCTACGAACAAAATATTTAGTCTAGAAATTAATTGTTTTACAAATTAATATTTAATCTACAAACTAAATATTTAGTTAAGAAATTATTTTACAAATTATTAAATATTTAGTTTACAAACTATTAAATATTTAGTCTACAAACTAAATATTTAGTTTAGAAATTTATTATTTTACAAATTATTAAATACTTAGTCTACAAACTAAATATTTAGTTTACCAATTAATAATTTATTTTACAAATTATTAAATATTTAGTCTACAAACTAAATATTTAGTTTAGAAATTAATTATTTTACAAATTAGTAAATATTTAGTCTACAAACTAAATATTTAGTCTAGAAAGTAATTATTTATTTTACAAATTAAATATTTAGTCTACAAAATAAATATTTAGTTTAGAAATTAATTATTTTACAAATTATTAAATATTTAGTCTACAAACTAAATATTTAGTCTAGAAAGTAAGTATTTAACAAATTAAATATTTAGTCGGCAAACTAAATATTTAGTTTAGAAATTTATTATTTTACAAATTATTAAATACTTAGTCTACAAACTAAATATTTAGTTTACCAATTAATAATTTATTTTACAAATTAATAAATATTTAGTCTACAAACTAAATATTTAGTCTAGAAAGTAATTATTTTTTTTTACAAATTAAATATTTAGTATACAAAATAAATATTTAGTTTAGAAATTATTTTACAAATTATTAAATATTTAGTTAACAAACTAAATATTTAGCTTACAAATTACTAATTTTACAAACTATTAAATATTTAGTCTACAAACTAAATATTTTGTTTAGAAATTTATTATTTTACAAATTATTAAATACTTAGTCTACAAACTAAATATTTAGTTTACCAATTAATAATTTATTTTACAAATTATTAAATATTTAGTCTACAAACTAAATATTTAGTTTAGAAATTAATTATTTTACAAATTAATAAATATTTAGTCTACAAACTAAATATTTAGTCTAGAAAGTAATTATTTATTTTACAAATTAAATATTTAGTCTACAAAATTAATATTTAGTTTAGAAATTAATTATTTTACAAATTATTAAATATTTAGTCTACAAACTAAATATTTAGTCTAGAAAGTAATTATTTAACAAATAAAATATTTAGTCGGCAAACTATACATTTAATTTACAAATTAATTATTTTGTTTCCTTTTTTTTTACAAATTCATAAATATTTAATCTACAAACTAAATATTTAACTTTGAAATAAATACTTAAATTAGCAAGCAAGCTAAATATTTAGCTAGCAAGCTAAAATGGCTATCTAATTATTTAGTTTCAGACTAAACATTTATCCCAGAGCTGAATATTTTGCTAATATGTAAATTTACTTGCATAATTCATTGTTTATTTTCAGCTTATAACAAATGATGACCCGTTTTAACATCAATACAGACGTTTACCGATGGATTTAAAGCAACAGTGATGCACCAGCAGCAGGAGAATATGTACTTAGCCAGCTTAGCCTGTGGCTAAATATTTAGTTTGAAACTTTGACATTTATAAATGAATAAATAACTTGAAAGGAAATATGACATTTTTTAAATTAACCCCCATTTGTTTATGTTATGACAGGCTAAATAACCCAAATTATTGCTGTTAATTTTGACTGTGTAACTTAACAAACGGCATCACATAGGAAGAGGAGGAAATATAAAAAGAAATAGATGACAGGAACTTTTTTCATCTTTTCGCATTAACCAAATTTTTCCCGCATTGGAGCGTTTCTTCAGAACGGTGATGGAAAGATCTGAAGGCCGTTCGTCTTTTTCAACAGATTACAATTCACACCTCTGACCGCTTGGTGCAGACGCACAGAGATTTTGAATTTTTACGTGCAGCGTTCAGGTAACTTAATCAACCCCTGTACTCCATACCTCTCGCTAACCGGGAGATGACAGAAGAGGTGTGCATGCTGGGGGATTTCGATAGCTTGGGCTCAGGAAACAGCTCGTTCAGAGAGTCTTTCCAACTTCTGATTGCTTTAACTGGAGAAATGCTCCCTTATTTCCAAACTTTGGCTGAAGTGGCGCTTTAATTCCAGTCTCCGGTGTGGCAGCGGATTCAGCCTCCAGAACAACATCTAAAACCTCATAAGAAGTCATCTGTCCGAGACAGGAATCCAAAACCTCATGATAATGATCTCTGCAGCAATTCCACTATCTGATTATGAACAAGCAGGCGATCATTTCAGGTTTTACCCTGTCTGTTAAAATGACAGACAACAAAAAAGTCTAGCACCACCTCTGGTCAGAGGGACATTGTCCAGTTGGAGCCATTTGTGTCCAAGCTTTAACCGCCTGGCTGATGTCCTCAGATGTTGCTTCAGTAGTTCCACGTAATATTTTTCTTTTTCCCTCATCCATCCTGTGAAGTGCACCAGTCCCTCCTGCAGAAGTAGCAACATGATGCGTGGTCCCCATTCAATTCTATTCAGTTTATCTATATAGCGCCGATTCACAACAGATTACATCTCAAGGAAGTTTACAAGTAAAACTTCAGTTTAGTAGAACTTTAGCTTTAGTTTCATCAGACTACTCTCATCTCTCTCCCTGAGTGTAACCTGGTTTTTGGTGTTGCTGGTGGAGAGATGGCTTCTTCTTTCCTGAGTGGCCTTCCAGGCCATGTTCGTGCATGACTCGTTTCAACGTGGATGACACCTTTACCGGCTTCAGCTGTCAGCTGTCCCTGGTGCTAGATGGACCCGAACGCAGACGCAGGTGAGGTGCAAAGATGTTCATTAGAGGTGAGGATGATGATGATGATGATGACGAGGACACCAGACTGAGACGGACGAGCAGGGAGAAAAGCGTAGGAGCCGACGGGGAGTGAGAGGAGGTTGGATGTAGATCGGGTGGTGACGATGTTTTGACCTTTCGTTCTGAGGTCAAACCGGTTCATCCCCCGGGTCACAGAACCTCACGGAGCCCTTGTTCTGTTTGAGGCGTTGTCCTGGTTTTTTGAAATCGTTGCGGTCGAATGGTCGCGGCCCTGCCTTCCTCCGTGTCGATGGGCGTGGCACATGTTCTGACCCTCGGGGCCCTAACTCGTGCTCTGCAGCCTGAGAACCCATGCAGGAGATTCCTGGGCGCTTGAGTCAACAGCAGCTGCGGTTAGCGATGAAGGGAAGCTGCCCTAAGAGCTTTTTAACATCGGCTGCCTTTTCAATGTGAAAGGAGCAGTCAGGTGAAAGAAAGGAGTCAATGACCATGAAAGGCACACACACACACCTGCTCACAGAAAGCTGAGGGATGCCGACGCACATGCACGCTCACCTGCACACACCTTTACACACACTTCCAGACGGGAACAACACAGACACCTGGCTGGCATTGAAGCGCTGCTCTGTTTGCATACCTCTCCCTCACTAATCATCCTCCACGCTGCCACAAAGCCTCCATTAAAACTGGGAAAACAAAAACACAGAGAGGCAACAGGCGGCTTCCATCTTTCCTCCACCCGTCCCCCCCCCCTACGTTCTCCGCGGCCCGGGAGCCAAATGTTTACCTTCCTCCCATGAAAAGAGAGGGACGAGGAGCGACAGGGTGAGAAAAGAAAGAAATCTGGCAGAGGGGAAGGAAGCCAAGGCCTTTAAAGTCTGCAACAGAGCCGTGACAGAAGCCTCCTAATCTCGGTGTTGTCTTTCGGCCTCCTTTTTTTTCTCCCTCCACATCCTGCCAGGTTTGTGTCTGTGTGAGTGTGAGGGAGTAAAAGAGGGGAAGAAACAGTCACCGCCTGGGCCTGTGTGCTGCAAGCTAAACTGTGTGCTCTCTGGTGGAGGAAATGCCTCAGACCTGAAGGAGAAGTTGGTCTGTGCCTGACAGGAAAGCAGCACATGAATCCAGTTTAGAGGCAACAAGCCGCCTGCGTTCAATCATACGGAGGGCCGCTTGAGTAACAAACCACCGCTGCCAGTGCTCCATCCTGGGGCCCCTCTTATTTAATATCTACATGCTCCCACTAGGCCAGATTATAACAACCAATAAGATTAGCTACCATAACTAGCATAAATGGACTCAGACCTGAACCTCCAGGGTCACATAAAGGTCAATAACAAGGTCAGCCTTCTATCACCTGAAGAACATTTCTAGGATTAAAGGACTGATGTCACAACAGGACCTAGAAAAACTCATCCATGCGTTTATCTTTAGTCGGATTGATTACTGCAACAGCGTCTTCACAGGTCTACCTAAAAAGTCAATCAGACAGCTGCAGCCGATCCAGAACGCTGCTGCTCGTGTTCCTCACTAGAACCAGGAAAGTAGAGAACATCACCCCAGTTCTAAAGTCCTTACACTGGCTCCCTGTAGCTCAGAGAATAGACTTCTAAATACTTTTACTAGTTTATAAATCATTGAATGGCTTAGCACCAAAGTATGATGAAGATCTGCTGTTACCATAGCAACCCCCCCAGACCAATCAGGTCCTCTAATTCCAGTCTACTCAACATCCCTAGAATCAGAACCAAACATGGAGAAGCAGCTTTCAGTTTCTATGCTCCTCTAATCTGGAACAAACTTCCAGAAAACTGCAAAGCTGCTGAAACACTGAGTTCCTTTAAATCGCAGATAAAAACGTTTCTGTTCAGAGCTGCCTTTGACTGATGCTTTCATGTATCATGTTTTGAGTATTCTTCTTGCTTTACTGCTGTTTTTACATTATATACTTGTAATGCTTTGATGTACTGTATCTGTGTATGCTGTTTATTGCTGTTTTGACTTTATACGCTTTGTCTGTGTTTTACTGCTATTTTTATTTCACCACTTAATCATGTAAAGCACCTTGAATTTCCTTGTAGTTGAAAGAGTGCTACACAAATAAAATTGCCTTGCCTTGCTGCTGAAACGGTGTGTTTGTGTGCAGCAGGTTGGGGTAGGAGAGCTGAGCGTATTTATACCCCACCAAGTACTTAACCCTTTCATGCACGCATCATGAAACAAAATTGTCCAAATTTTTAAAAAAATATTGATTTTATTACTCTACATGAGCCTACAACTGAAAAGCATTTTTAATAAAAAAAAAGAAAAAAGATCTTATGTAGAAGTTATTTTACTCTCCACATATGTGGACAGTGGGCAACAAAGGGGTAAAAAAGACAGAAAATATGGACCATTCTGTGACTTTAATGTATGAAAACAACCGATTTTTCAAGAACATCATAACAGTAATGCTTTAATGGCACAGAAGGATATGCTGAAGATGTCATGACTAGTAGTCCTAGTACTTGTACATAGTACAAGTAGTACTTGTAAGTACCTAGTACTTGTAAAAGTACATAGTACATACTAGGGATATGTATTGGCAAAACTCTGACGGTACGATATGTATCGTGATACATGGGAGACGATGCATCTCAATATATCGCGATACTATGAGTAAGACCATATATTGGGATTTTTAAAACTGAATTTACCAGTAGGAAAAATGTCCCATCATTCTAAACCCTCAAACCTGTTTCATACTTTTAGCACAGTTTTATTACTAGATCTAGTTGATCCACGGGAATGAAGAAGGTGAAAACAGCCACAAAACTACCAGTTATACTTTTAATTTTAGTACAAAAATTACTGTCATCATTAATGGTTCCATTCAAATCCTAAAAAAAAAAGAAGATATTTTTGTTTAGAATATCGGCACAATATTGGGAAATAAAATATCGCGATATATCGATATTTTCTTACATCCCGAGTACATACTATAGTAGATACCTACTACATACTACTACTACATACTACTACCAGCAAGCTAAGTGTGTGTGTGTGTGTGTGTGTGTACACCACCCTAGTCACCACCTAATGTCTAATATATTACTGTTTGCACAACATGCACACCATTCATTGGTCTCTATGTATTTCTGTAATGTTGTCACATATAAGCATTTCACATAATTTCTAACATGTGGTTAGGTCATTATTTATGTTTACCAAATGTTTGTTTCTTTGTTATATAAAGTAGTTAAATTAATATTTGAGCAATACAAATAAAAAAAACCTTCCTAGTTACAAAATCTGATTTTTGGTCATTTAACTCCTCCGTTGTGCAACGTCCACATACGTAGACAGTTGGTTTTTAGGGTCTGCAAACTATATTTTACATTAAATTTCATTTCAGAAAACATAGAATTGTTCCACATACTCTCCTGCACACCCTAATATTTTTTTTTAAATCTGATTTTGCCTTCTTGAGTAGAAACCCTTTACAGATATGCCTGGAACATTAAGCACATGGCCATTACGGTCAGCCATGTTGAATTGATGATGTCATCCAACTGTCAATATTCCAAATATAAGATGATATAGATTGTTAATATATTGCAATGGATCTACTAACACTGCCCTCAAGTGGATTGGAGTATATCGAAATGATAAATATGTCCACAGATGTGGACGTTGTGCATGAAAGGTTAGTAGATCATAAATGTGAAGTCATTTAAACATTTTCGAACCTGAGGAGCGTCGTGTGCATTTCTATTCAGCCCACCTGAGCCAATAATATGTACGGGAACACGAGCTTCCATCCATTTAATCCAAACCATCCCATAATATCTCTGGTTGCATGTTCAGGGTGGTCATCCTGCTGGAAAGGGAACCTCCACCACAGCCTCTGACAGGTTTCCCTCCAGGATTCTCCAGGACCAACTTCCCACAGCATGATGCTGCCACCACCATACTTCATGATGATGTTATCGTGCAAATCTGAGGCCTTCGTAGAAGAGCTGCACTTATACTCAGATTAAGGGAAGGCAATTGTATTTGTGTAGCACACTTTCATCAACAAGGTAATTCAAGGTGCTTTACATGATTAAGGGGTAAAATAAAAACAGTGTCATGTTTGGTGGTTTTCAGGAGGACCAAAATGCAGCAAAGTACAAAACAAGAATGATTTAATGACAACAAAATAAGGAACATGGACTCAGGAGGATCAAAAAGGCATCAACAGAGAAAAACAGGGAAAAACAGGACCAGGCAGTAAAGATAGGCGGGCGCAGGAACCAAACAGGGAAGAATGACGACAAACCAGCGAGTAGTGACTGAATGAGAGCTGAATATGTTCTGAGGAGGGAGTGAGGAAGTAACAGAGAAGACCAAGGACTAATTAGTGAGAAGCAGGTGCAGGTGAGGGCAATTAGTGAAACTGGGTCAAAAGCAGAGTGGCAGGGAGACAACAGGAAAGGCAAGGGAAGCAGAAAACTCTTAAGAAACTAACTAAAGATAATAAGACTAAGGTGGAATCAAAAGGGAAACAGAAGGAAGGAATAAATTAGGAAACTATCTAAGGAGAAATAAACTAAGGGAACATAAATAAGAAGTAAACTAGTAAAAGTATTTAGAAGTGTATTCTCTGAGCTACAGGGAGCCAGTGTAAGGACTTTAGAACTGGGGTGATGTGCTCTACTTTCCTGGTTCTAGTGAGGAACACGAGCAGCAGCGTTCTGGATCAGCTGCAGCTGTCTGATTGACTTTTTAGGCAGACCTGTGAAGACGCTGTTGCAGTAATCAATCCGACTAAAGATAAACGCATGGATGAGTTTTTCTAGGTCCTGTTGTGACATCAGTCGTTTAATTCTAGAAATGTTCTTCAGGTGATAGAACGCTGACCTTGTTATTGACCTTTATGTGACCCTGGAGGTTCAGGTCTGAGTCCATCACTACACCTAGATTTCAGGCCTGATCAGTAGTTTCTAGCTGGATTAACTGAAGCTGTGTGCTGACTGTTGATCGTTCCTCTTAAGGTCCAAAAGTAATCACTTCTGTTTTGTTTCTGTTCAGCTGGAGAAAGTTATAACATTTAAATTCCACACAGATTCAATTCAGTTTATTCATATAGCATCCAGATGTATCCTCTTGTTGCTTAAATAGTCAAAAGTTTTAATACTTTTAACTTATATCATGTGAACAGGAAGTGTCTCTGGTTGTTAATTTCTCTTATTTGCTCGTTTTACATAGAAAAATGGACAGGATAACAGAGGCCTGAATGTAATAGTTTGGGTTTTTTATTATTCCACTGTGTTTTTATTGTTGGTGAGGAACAGAGCTGCTCCAGATTATGTTTTTTTGGGAAGATCTCCCTCTTACTCAGCTTTATTTGTGATTGTTGGAAGTAGAACATCTCTGCAGCTCTGCTCCTGTTTTATGATAAAGGTCTGAAGTTCCCTAATAATGCTGCTATATGAGGATGCTGGGACGGTCCCACTGGGACCTCCTTTATTTTATAAACATAACTACATAATTAGTTTCTCTGCTGCAGCTGCATGTTCTGCTTGTGCTGTCTCATCCGTCTCTGAGGACATGTTAACACATGTGTCCACACACAGATGCTCTAATTCTTACTGCACCAATAAAATGCCTGAACCTTGAGACGTTTCTGAACCTGTCATTTTCTTTTTGATTCAGTTTTGCAACAAATTGTACCTTTTTAGGACTCCATTTTATAAAAATATTTATTATTTCAACTATCTTAAAACCTTCTAATGTTATGGTAAAAGATGTGTGTTTTTCTACAAACCTACATACTGTATTTCATCTAGTTGCATATATGACATATTGAAGCTGGGATGGTTGGTTTCTGCATAATTCAACCATTAAACCATTTGTCCCTGAGGTCCGAGCCATTTCTGGTTCCCTGCAACCAAAACAGAACCAATGGTAGAAATACAGGCTGCATTGCTAATACATTTATAAAGCTCACATTATTATAATGTTTTGGCTTCAGGGTGTAATAGAATAGAATAATCCTTTATTGTCCCACAAAGGGGGAAATGCAGCTGAAACAGCAGCAAAGTGACAGGTAATAGAAGCATTCACGATCACACAAGAAAGGTAGAAAAAGTATAAAAACAGAATACGAATAATATCTGTACATTAAGGACACAATTACAAAAATCATAGTACAGTGCAGTAATTAAAAATAAAGTGGCATACTCAGATTAGTATGTGCAACTGAGTGGGATCATTTAAAAACAGTGAATATTTACAGAATGTGCATGTGTAATTGTGCAATAGAAAGTAAGTAAGTAAGTAAACGTATTATTTATAAGAAGTTAACAGAATATAAACTGAGAAAACAGATGTGCAAATAGCAGCCACAGAAATGTTAATGTTAAGTGCACCCGAACTATGAAGTAAATCTCCTCTTGTGACCTTTCTGGGCTGCGGATTAAACATCATCATCATCATCTCTCCTGTTTTTAAGCTGAACGTTAAACATCAGCAGTGATGGAGATCACGCGTTCTGCCCCGTAGGCTCAACTCTGGCTGCACCTTACAAAGACAAATAGCTCCGGTGTGAAATCATTTAGTTCGTGTCACGTCTTGCCCGAAGGGGATTGCACTTACAGCACCAAAACGTACGAGACTGAACCACTGAGTGACAAAGTGTGAAGTCTGGATCAGATTCCCACACATGCTCAACCTGGGATGGAGCTGTAGAGGTGGAGAGAGGACAGTCTGCTGCTGAATAATTACCGCTGACATCAGAATAGTTTGCTTTAGCTCTCTGAAGTGGCGCAGCTCATTTGTACAGCCTGGAGCTATGCATGACTGTGTATGAGGGGCCGTTTGTCAAATACATCAACAGCAATAATGTGGGTTATTTAGCCTTTCAGGAGAGAAATAAATGAGGGTTCAATTTTAAAAGTCATATTTGCGTTCATGTTATTTATTCATTTATAAATGTCACAGTTTCAAGTAAATATTTAGTGAGCAAGCTAAATATTTAGTTAACAAATTAAATATTTAGCTCCAAGCTAAACCTTTTTGGTTACAAACTAAATATTTATTTTGAAGCTAAATATTTAGGTAGCCAGTTTAGCTTGCTAGCTAAATATTTAGGCAACCAGTTTAGCTTGCTAGCTAAACATTTAGCTCAGAGCTAAACATTTAGCTTGCTAGCTAAACATTTAGCTCAGAGCTAAACGTTTAGCTCTGAGCTAAATGTTTAGCCATTATGCTAATGTACTTGCCAATAAGCGTAAGAGGACTACCACATTAAAAGCTGGGTCTTACGGACCTATACAAAAACTTATAGAGAGACCTCTTTATCATTGTTTATTTTTCTCTCCCAACATGTCCAATAGTTTAGCTTAAGATGTAGGTCTAGCAGGTTTAATGGAAATACCGATGTTTACCAATGGATTTACAGCAATAGTGGAGTTTATGAGTTTATATGGTGGTTCACAAGACCCAGCTTTTATTTTGACAGTCCTCTAACGCTAAATCGGCAATTGCATTAGCATATTGGCTAATTTTGGCTCAGTTAAATGTTTAGTTTGAAGCTAAATAGTTAGCTAGCCAGTTCAGCTTGCTAGCTAAATATTTAGGTAGCCAGTTTAGCTTGCTAGCTAAATATTTAGTCTGAAACTGTGAAATTTGTAAATGAATAAATAACATGGATGCAAGTATGACTTTGAACAATGAACCCCCATTTTCTTTCCCTATGACAGACTAAATAATTCAAACTATTGCTGTTCATTTTTGACTAACTTTACAAATGGCACCCCATAGATTGTGTGCATGTGAGTGGCTGCAGGAGAGAAAGTCACAGAAAGCAAGATGAGAAAAAGTGTGTAATCTTTGCTCAGAGAACCGCAACTAGATTAGCAAAAAAAAACACAAAGAACAGCCCACCCTGTTTGTTCATAAGGAAAATATGACGCTGATTTAATCGTCTCCCACTCAACGTGTGACACTCTGACAGCTCAGGCTGTCCCGGGGAGCCATTTCCCTCTAGGTGGACCTTAAAAAACAGGAATACCGCTTCGAATCTCACTGGAGCGCAGAAGAGGATCAGCTCCACCGGCTCTGCACAAAAACATCCCAAACACACCCAAGTAAAAAACCCGAAAGTTGCGTGCGCCGGTCCAGAACACACACACAGTCACACCTGAGCCCCCTTCAATAGACATTATTCAACACCCTGACAACCAGGGACAATGGAGCTGAAACCGGCGGTCTGCTGAGAAGGAACCGACCTGTCTGAACACATCAGACGTCCTCACCACCGAGCTTTTCCCTGCCTCCATGACTTCAGGTGATATCCGGTTTCTGTGTGGATACACTCCTCTTTTGTCTTCACTTGCAGCTGTTTTGTAACAGGTTTGAGAGTGAAATAACAAGTCGTGTTACCAAAACTGCATCCGGCAGGCCTGGACCCCCGGTTGACGGCACTCAGCCGGATTCCTTCAAACAGGACGAGGGGGATGGATGTTTTTGCAGCATCTTTCAGCCAACCTTTTACCTGTAATCGTCTATAAGCCCGTATGCTTTTGTGCACCACCTAATTCCAGTTCCCCTTTGTAGATGAAATTGGTGGCGACTGCAGCACAGAAAGCTCCTCATCAGATTAGACCTTCGGCTGAAGGCTGCAAGGACTGAAGGCCAAATATCATCCTATCTAGCGCCAGAAAACCCTTACATCGCATCAGCATGAAACACAGGTGAACCAAAATCGGTCTTCTCAATGCGTCAAACTAAAACTTTTCAGAACAAAAAGAGCTCTTGGGGTCCCACCCACTAAGACAGAAAGTCCTTGCTTACAGTATATGGATGATGGCAGCACATGCGTCACTGCAAACAGATCTTGGGAAATCTTGATCTTTCCAGGAACCATGGGTGAACTGTGTGGCGTCAAACTGGTAAAGAGAAGCTGAGAGAAAAGGTCACGAGTTCAAGCCACAGCTAAGATCAGAGACGGGCACTCGAGTTTGCAGGGAGTCAGCAGCCGGACCACAAAATGAATAAAAAAATACTAATGAATATGTTATAATGAGAAAAAATTATGACATATATTTAAAAATAGATTATGACCAAATTTATTTTGATCCTGTCAGACAAAATGGCGGACAACTAAAATATCTAGCGCCACCTCTGTATGGAGGACTACGGGGGTCATTGGAAAAAGCAATACAGCATTTTGACGACGAGTGCTTAATTGTGAATTAAAAATATAGATTGCTAAATATAATTTCACATTCAACAATTAATCCATGCAAAAAAAGACAAACTTGAAAAACATTTTGTATTTACACATTTTAAATTGAAATACTAAAGAGGAATTGCACATTTGGTATTTATTATTTGATTATTAAATACTGTGATTTTAAAATGTTTTTTTCAAATCCTATTTCAAAATGGAGAATTAAATAACACAATTAATAAATGAGATTGTAAATATCTTTCCTTTTCATACATTAAAAAAAGTTATTCCCTTTTCTACATCCGTTTTCTCTTTACGGCTCTCATTTTCAAATCCCTTTTGGAATTGCATTTCCTAAATGCTCCTCGAACGTAACCAGCTCTCTCATTGGTTAGACACGAGCTGTGCAGCTCGGCAAGGTCCACCCAAATGTGGCTGTCTAACCAATGAGAGAGCTGGTTACACTCGAGGAGCAGCTGTGATTGGTTGAACTTGGTTTTCAGTGTGCTCAGGGACCAGGAGGGTCACTGGAATGCTAAAAGTAGAGGGGAAACCATTTATGAAATTGCAAAAAGGATTTAAAAATGAGAGCTGGAAAGAAAAAACGGATGTATTTTAATGTATGAAAAGGAAAGATATTTACAATCTCATTATGATTATGCATTCTGGTGACAGTTGTTTGGACAAAACTGACGCTTGTTCACATCACAGTAAAGATGCTGGTCAGAACTGGAGCAGAAGCAACGTCTGCCTGAATTTTAACGTTTCGTATTGCAGATCTTTTCTCTCTGGTGAATCACAAGGAGAGCTTTTAAATCCCTGGGTATGGTGCCGGTCTGCTAGGTCTCCAAGCTACGGCTGTCCGACATGAATTCTCCTGACTTCCTCCTCCTCACCGCCATATTATCTTGATTTTGTGAATTTCTTGGGGGACATATTTATCAATTTTCGGTTATAAAAATGAATAAACCTATCATTTCAAAGCACTGATATCTGGTCTTTAAAGCCTGGAAGCATGGGCTCTCCACTGGAGTACTGAAATTAAGTTTTAGGCCATGAACATAAAACGGTGCGTTTACTTTTCCTAAATATTTAGTGTATCAGCAGAGCCAAAAACAAGCAACACCTAGACCTGCCTTAGAGAGGCTCACATCGTTTTTTATTTCATCTATAATTAGACAAAAACGACCATTCTGTGTTTTGTCTTTAACATATTGTTACATGTTGGGGGTTAAGCTGCACACAGTTAACACTTCTGTAAGCATTAATGGGGGTCGGAGCCAAAACAGAAGCTGTGTGTTTCCTAAGGAGGGAAGCCCGGCGAGGACGTAGAGTGTCTGAAGGAGGACGGAGGTCTGAAGAGGGGCGACTTCCACGCTGAGCTCTGACCGTACGACTCTGGAGTTTGAGGCGTTGCAGGAAAACGTCTGAAAGACGACAGAGAAATCGGAATTTACGACACGAATTCCTCCTTTTGACTTTTTCGGAAGCTCGTCAAGAACCAGTATACGATGCAGGATGTGTGGCTCCAGACATAGAAAAACGACATTGTATTTGCTAAAATGTGTTATAAAGCTCAGTACAGAAACTAAGTAAATTTTCACATTAAAAAATAATACAAAAAGGCCTTAACTTGACTTCTTAAAGTTACTGAACTCTGTATTTTTATTTGACTCTCAGCCAAAATATCTGTAATAAATGAGGAAATTAATGAGAACCAAGATTTAAAAAAAACAGCATCAAGATTTTAAAACAGAAGTTAACTAAAGGATTCATTTGTATTAATTTGATGTCTGTTAATAAGAAATGAAGTGGGTCACCTGACAGTGGCTGACTGTGCAGAGTGGGTGGTTAGTGGGCTCTGGCTGTAGGATCTGTGGGAGACGGTTCCTAAATGAGACGCCAGAGAAACCCACTGTTAATGCTAAAAAACCCAAAAACAGTTTCTCATTATTTATATTAGACAACAAACAAACACAGATCTGGTCACACTTATAGCCGGGATGTCATTAATTTGGGGCTTTATAATTATTTATTTTGAATGGTTTAATTTCCAGGGTGGAAAGACTGTATACATTTATTTAAAATAAATATGGAACTATACTTCAGCAAGTATACTTCAAGTCTTGTGTCAGTGAATCTGACTGAATGCAGTTGCCAGGTTCTCTTTGTAACACTAAATTTAGATTTGTCACCATTTTACCAACAATCTGGACCCAAACTGTAATATTATATACAAATAAGAGGAATAAAAGTTTTTACAACCATAGCTTTTTTCTTTTTTTTGAGAAGCACCTCTGGCAGGAAGATGACTGCTCATCTTACTCTGCTGCAGAAAAAAAACAACATTCCCACAGCATGATGGTGCCACCACCGAGCTCCACTTCAGGAGTGGAGGTATTTAGGTGGTATTTTGGACTTTTGTTTCTCCTGGTCTGAAAAGCTTCTGTCAACCACGAAGCCCTGATTGGTGGAGAAAGTGGTTAACCTTCTGGTTGGTCGTCCCGTCTCCTCATAGGAAACACCGGAGCTCCGCCTCAGTGGACAGTCACATTTAGGCAGGGTCCTGGTTGGTTCCAAACTTCTTTCATTTTCAAGAAAGGCTTTTTGGGACATTTTATGCGCTGCCTACATCTTGGCGTCGTTTCTCAGGTTTCCTTTGACTTCACTGCTTGGTTTCTGCTCCATATGCTCCGTCAACCATGAGACCTTTTATAGACAAGTGGTCCCAAACCAAAGCATCTTCTATCACCTGAATTTACCACAGTTAAGCTTCAAACTATAATTTTTGTTTTATAGACTTATAAAAATATCTGAAAACATATTTTAGTTGTGTCACATTTGGCTGTTTTATGCTGATGTTTGCCGCTCCACAATTATGGAACAGACTTCCACTTTTGGTGAGACAATCCACCTCTGTAACAACTTTTCAATGGCAACTGAGAGCCCATTATTTTTGTTATATTGTACTTTTAGTATTTATATTGTACTTTTCCCCAGTTTTACTCTCAATTTTTCTGTTCTGCACTTTGGTCATGTTATCTGATAAAGCGCTTAATAATTAAATTTGACTCGACGACTCGAGCCAGAAAAGGCCTATTATGTAACAGAAAATGTAAAAACTGAAGGGGTGTGAATACTTTATTATTTGGGTCCAGTTTTATATTAGAGAAATTCCGGCATATTATAAAAAAACAACAACAACAAAACGATCAATTAAATAAATAAAAGCCCAAAACAATAAAACCTTATCATAATAGAGATTTAAACCTCAGGTTTGTTCGTCTCGTTATGCAGCCAATTATGGGTCACAAACTTACACTGTTTGCCATGCTGGGTTGCCATGTTTGTTTCTTGCACACATGGCAACCCACCAACAGTCTGTGAAGCTCAGTGATCATTTACTCACATCGTCCTGCAGAAACTGCATCCATCAGATCTAATCTATAAGCACGCTGCAGGAGAAATATTTAGCTTTCTATTGATCAATAATAACATGACCACAGCTCCAAACAGGCAACACTAATACTGTAATACTGTAATTCAAGTTGCTTGTTTCATATCTTGACTGGTGGCTTCGTATGGATTGGAACATGTAATAAACGGGAGGGTTGAACATATATTTCGATAACATCATATAATGAGGATGTCATCAGACAAATTCCTGCGTTTACAGGCGCGTCTGATTAAATTAGAACATCAAAATCAATCGTTTCATTTCAAAAAGTGAAAGCCTTTATTTTGTGGTGATCCTGATGGTTCTGGCTCGCAGAGAATTAAACCCCCAGACTTCAGAGTTTCAGAACATCAGATCCGTCCATAAAAAAAAGAGATTTTAACAAGAAATATCAGGATTGTGATCATCGTTCTGGTCTGGGCTCCTTTTACCTGAATTTTACCTGCATCAGTGCGGCGTGGCCTGGAGGAGACCAGCCTGAGGTTCTGCTCAGGTTCTGGAGGCCCGGGTTGCTCTGATAGAACCTTCAGGTCGTCTTCATCGTTGGTTCTGGTGTCTCTCATCTTCCTCTGAACGATACTCCATAGATTCTCTAAGCGGTTCTGGTCAGGCCCGTTTGCTGCTGTTACCATGTTGATTAAAAAAGGGATCGGTACTGTTGGTAGTGTGGGTCGGAACCAGGTACTGCTAGGAAATGAAATCAGCATGTCCATAAAGTTTGTCAGCAGACAGAAGCATGAAGGTCTCTAAAATATCCTGGCAGACGGCGGCTTTGACTGGATTTGAGAAAACCCAGTGGACCAGAACCGGCAGCAACATGGCGCCACAGATCTTCACTGGACCACTGGGAACGCGGGTTCTGGTCCTCTCCACTCTTCCTCCAGACTCTGAGACCTTGATCTCCAAATAAAATCTTTTCTTTCATCTAAAAAAACAGGACTTTGGTCCACTGAGAAACAGTTCTGGTTCTGGTTCTCCCTGAGGTAAGACCGTTCTGACGTCGTCTCTCTGGGTTAGGAGATGTAGGACACGAGCAATGTGACAGTTCTGACTCGTGTCCACGGCTAAGCCTGGCTGTGTTGGTTCTCGAAGCGAGTTGTGATGCCGTTGTGAACTTTTTCCCTCCACTCAACTTTCTGTTAACATCCTCCATCTGGGTGTTAACGACTGTCTGCTGGAAAATGACTGCGTTGGACATTACCCAACACATCTGTATTAAAATAGTTTTTTCTCGTTTTAGTGAAATAAAAGATTATTTTGTGTTTTATGCTTTTTTTTTACGCTACAGTTTTCCCATGCAGGGTGGCATATTTCGGTGACTGATGGAGAGCTGGACTACGTACCCGTTCTTCCCTCCTGAGGAGACTTCATGACCGACAGTCTGGGCGCAGAGTTTGGCTGCAGCAGAACAAGAATCAGAGAAAATGGAGCTCATCACCTCAGCACCGTCCCCTCCTGCTTACTTTATGTACATTTCAGGATATTCTTTAGAGATCGTCTTTAAGACAACACAGAGGATTAGTGGGGGGTGAAGTAATGGCACCTACTTTCCTGAACAGACTCCTTTCATCCACCTCCATGCTTTCACTGCTGCCAGACAGGAAGGCACACTTCATTAGTTCTGTTGGGTTCAGCTGGCTGCTATAAGCGCTTCCTCTAAGGCACCAACAGGTTATTCAGCAACAGAAACATTTATTCCGTCCGAAGTGAGAAATCCTGCAGTTTAAAGCTCGATCAACGAATATTATGCAAACGTCATTTTTTTTCATAACTTTTGTGTTTCCATTTGGGTCTCTGCTGCCTCTATAAACCCTCCAAACACGAATAAAAACCATCCATTCGTTTTTGGGGTTTTTTTGCAAATTTTTGCTGTCAGAAATCTTGTGCTTCCACAAGTTGTTTGAAAAACGGTCTTATTGTGACGTCACAATAAGCTGAATTTGCATACGACCGCCCCTCATCCGTCAGACCCCGCCCACCAGCTCAAATTTTACGCCATTCTGGTGTGTGGAATATGGAGGACTGATCCTGTCGAAATTGAAAACAAATAAATAAAATTGGAAACGATTAAATAAATGTGTAACTAAAACTGGAAGTAACTAAAGAAATAAATATGAATAAATAATAAAATTGAAAATAAATACATAAATATTTCAAAAATAAATATAAAAATAATTATGTAATTCCACATGTAGTTTACTTATTTCCAATTTAATTTCCAAATCTTTGTATGTACGTATGTATGTAAGTATTTTGAATTTTGGCAGGGTTAGTCCTCCATATTGGCAAACCTGCAGCCTACTAACAAGGAGGGTGGGCGTGGCCTGCAACCACTAATTTGCATAAAAGTTAACACGTTTTTTTTACAGAACCTAGACCTTTAAAAACTTGTTAAAAAAGAGGCATATTTGTCCCCTTAAAAGTAAAAAAAAAATATCATACTGGGGGGAGTTCATTCAGAAAATTACAGCATTTTAATTAACTTGAAGAAATGATCCTTATTAAAAGGACTACCAGAAAATATAATTGCCTCCATGTCAAGCACTTTTGACCTTAATCTAAACACGTTTTTTTGCATATTTTAAGTTTAAAAAATGCAACTGACAGCGTCAGACGGGTCAAAGAGGCAGACATACTCACATGTTGGTGGCTGAAGCATGTCGTGGGAGGAACACAGGGGAATTATATGGAATCTGAAGGACTAAATACAAAACAACAATAACAATACTAATTAATAACACATGAATAAATATCCAGCAATTTCTTGCTAATGCAGAGAGAACTGAGATGATGCAGCTGAAGTTATTACTGTCACAACCCTGAGGTGTTTGTTTCTTGTTGTTAGTTTATATCAGTTTAGGTCTTGCCATATTTTGTGCACCTCTCCTGTAGTCATTATTGTTTGAAAGGTCTTGCCATATTGGTCCATTCCTTTGTTATTATTTGTGTGTGTGTTCGGTTTTTCGTGCAACTTAGATCAGCATTGTTCTGGTGTCGATTATTCATCTTCCCTCAGTCTACCTGTTGGCCGTCTCTCCCAGCTGCACCCCCTTAGAAATCAACCAGCTGCATCTTGTCAGGAATCACCCTCCTCGGTATTTAAGCTCCCAGACTTTCATTGTTTGTTGCCGGATCCTCACGCTTCCTTATTTATTTCATTAAAGAACTCGAATCTTTCACTGTTGCTTTCTGCACTTGGGTCTTTTGCAAACCACAATATGACAATCATGCTTAGAGAGCAGAAAATCTTGCCGTGCAAAACTATTCACACCAGTTTGAACTTTGACATATTGTATTGGGATTTTTTTAAATTAAATTGATTGTGAAGTGAAAGGAAAATGATGTGTTTACTACTAAGGATGTGAGCTGCTGGTTCTGCCTGTAGGCGGCTTAGCAAGGCGCTGCCTGCTCATTACATGGACCCTGACCAAAAGGTTTCAGAACCACAGAGATGTTTTCCATTGTTTCATCCAAACTGGCTGCAGTCAGTCGTCCCTTACAAACAAGCAGCTTTAAATGCAGCAGCGGAGAGCAAATTATATCAGAACCTGATAATAAACATCTTCCAGAATATTATAATCCTGCTTTAGAGTGAGTATTATATGGTATATTTATAGAATAAAGACTCATAACTGATTATCCCTAATTAGTTGGGTCTTGGCTTGGATTATAATAAACGGTTTCCCATTTTTCTACAACAATAAGATGAATTAATGTTAGATAAATATAATGTTTCATGAATTAGGTGTGATCAGTAGCTGCAGGAAGGTTTACCTGGTTTATTTCCATGTGGGGTGTGAGAACTGCTGCTGTTCTGAGACCCAAACGACGCTTTTAAACTGTGGAAAAACAAAATAAAAAGTTATATTAATCAGTTTTATTAAATAAGCAGCAAAATTATTGCTTTACATCCATCAATAACAGACCAGCTGAGACTCTTACAGTACACTATAGCAGAAAGGAAAAATATGTCACAACATCTAAAACATTCAGGCCTTGTTTCATGAATATATAATCAAATTATTATAACTGTATATTCCTTGTATTTATAATGTAATTTACTTCTGTATAATCCATGCATTTCACCAAAGTGATCATATTTACTTTATATTTATTTATTTTATATTTATTTTGTACCCTCCTGTGACTGTTAAGCCTGCTGAGTTTAACAGTTCAGGCTAAATGCACCAGGAGCGCCACCTAGTGAAGAGGGGAGTGTATTATTTAGAGCGTTTACGTTGCTGCAGAACGTCAAAGAGAATAAAATAAGCATTTCACTCAACCGAGCAGATCAACAGCAGATGTATTCACAAAATATGCTGGCAATTTAACGGAAATAATTTTTTTTTTTTTATTGTCCCTCAGTTTGGAAATTCAGGTGCACCAGCAGCAAAGTTACAGACAGATGGAAGCCTGCAGATTCACACAAAGATGAAATTATGATAACAAAACAAAAAAAGACTGCACAGTAAGGGCAAATGTACAACATTAAAAAAAGAAGTACTGGAGAGTTATTACAAAATGTGCAACTTAGTAGGATAGTTGTCTAGATTTTCTAGGTTTTTATTTTAGGTGATAATTAAAAAAACAAAAACAAAATATGTCTGAATCTTTGTGCATAAAAGGTACTATTGACTATTTTCCGAGAATATGGAAGTATTTAACATTTGCGGCCTCCTGACTGCAATTCAAGGATGAAAACTTTTATTTATTAAACGTTGCTTAAAAACAAGCGTTTTCTATTTTTATTGCTAAAAACATTTCACTCTTTTAATGTGCAAAACCTGCTAAATCATTTAGGTTTCAGATCTTCAACGATTACATGTTTCTTTGCTACAAAAAAAAAAGTTGAATATAGTCTAAAAGGAAATATTGCTGAAACTGTTGTTGAGCAGGCGGAAAAAACTAAAGAAATAATAATTTTAGCTACATTTCATGGCCCATGATTATTTCTGACTCGAAGCTTTTGGCCCACATGTGAGAAGAAGCTTTGAGAGCCTTGGTTTGAACGGTAAGGTTAACAATCTGCTCTGGAATAAACAAAACAAGCTCAAGTGTCTGACCTGTGGTGCTGATGAGAGTTTTCCAGCTTAGCAACGTAGGCCCTCTGTTCATTCAACGCCCTTTAAAAGGAAACAGGACATCCTCCCGTCTTTTCATGCAGGACGTAATAAATGAATTTGGTCCATGAAGCTGTGGTTTTTACTTACTTCACCATCTGCTGCATTTCTTGCTTCATCTTGACCAACATCTCCTCCAGGTTCTGATTCTATAACAAGCAGAAAAATGGCAGAACATTCTCAGAAGGCTTGATTATCATTACTATTATTTATAATCTATTTTTGTTTAAGTCAACAAAGGAACAAAAACATGTTTAACCATAAGTTCAGATGTTTAGGATAAAATGTTTTTGATAAATAAATAAAAACTATTTTTTAATAATAAAAGCTACTGCATTATCTGCAATAGAAACAAATTGCAGATACTGAAATGGAAAAGCATTAATACTATTTGAACTTTTCCACTTTCTACAACCAATAACTTTTTATATGACAAATGCAAAGCAGTGCACAATTGTGAAGCAGAAGGAAAAAGATAAAGGATTAAAACAAACAATTTATCAATGAAAATCTGAGAAGTGTGTTCCTCAGCCTCCATTACTTTGACATCCATCAATGACATCCAGTACACCCATCTGCCTTCAGAAGTCACCTATCAGTAACCAGAGTCCAGATGTTCTGGTTCTGAGACCAAGGAACCCAGCAGCAGGTCAGGGAGGAGGTTCTGGTCCAGTTTAAAGCAGGGTCAGGTTCTACTCTGATCAGTCCATCATCCTGACATGGAGAGAGGATGGAGCACCTGCAGACCTACCAGGGCGTGGACGTCCACCTGGACTGACAGGTGGAGCAGGCAGGAGGTCCATGGTGACCGGTAACACTCATGTTCTCAGATGTTCTCCATCCAGTCTGACTGAGCAGGAGATGTGTCAGTCTGTAGATGTTCAAAGAAGGTGAAGACGAACCCCAGAAGACCTGCAGAGGAAGGTGGTTCTACACAGCGCTCACTCAGGGGGGCTGAATACAAAGGCACACCACACTTTTCAGATTTTAATTGTAAAAAAAGGTTAAAATATGAATTATTTTCCTTCCACCTAACAACTATGCATTAACGCTTGTTGGTTGTAATGTGACAAAATGGGGGAAAAGTTGATTAGGAATGAAAGGCAAAAGTAAATGTCTCTCACCCTTTGTTTGTAGTAACCCAGCAACCTCTTCTGATGTCGTGCCTGAAACGTTACAACCTGTAAGGAGATAAACCGGCCATGAAAAGTCTGCTAGAAAAACCTAAAATATGCGACATAAACACGTCACAGGATAATGCTCACGATTTACAAACTAAACTAAGATGAGAACAACTTTGAAGTGTTTCCTTTCTTGAGTATTAATAAATGTAAACGACAAAAGTGTACAAACTTTGCTAAACTCTGTCAGATGTCTGGTTGCCACAACGCCGATGTCAGAAAACAAGGCCTTCACATCTGAGCTGCTCTGAAAATGAATAAAAACATTAAATCTGAATGATTCCCCACCACTGGGGGACGCTGTGTAGTCAGAATAAAATGCGCTTACTTTGTCGGACAGGGGTGATATTTGGCACTGGGAGCTGCATATTAAACACCTGCCATGGCTGCCTGAAAGATTGCAGATGAACACTTACAAATTCTTCATCTCTTTAGGTTTTAAGATAAAGTCATTTGGGTTTAGCAAGGGGAGTCAGCAGGAGAGCCATTAGGAACCAAAAGTGATCCCAAAGTGGGATCTACCAGGAAGATCTCCTGTTTCATGGTCAGTTTTAAATGGTTTCCTTTCATTATTGTTTTATTTTTTTTATGAACACAGAGAGAAAAGCTTAGATGCATCTTATCCTAAACAGAGGCTTACGTTTGAAAAAGTCTGTTAATAAATCTGATATTACGGAAGCCCTAAAGGGTCATACATACACACATTTTATTTCCCCCGTTTCCTCGTGATAACGAGATAATTTTCCTCCGTTTTCTCTGGTCAACTATGTAATTAATGACTACATCAGGGTCACTTAGATTGCGCCTTGCTAACCGTCTTCGTAGATGACGCACACTAATGTGTACATTATTATCTGTAATAGCATAAAGCTATTTCAGCCCGTGTCAGGCCTTGATTGAAAAGATGTGTGATGCGGTGCTTGATATTATCCTGCTCCTCTGACATTGCTACACTGAATGATGTTTCCTGCAGTGATTTAACAGACAATATCGTTTTGTTTTCTTGAGATCTAAAATTAATTATCTCATTATCACGAGAAAAAGGGGGAAATAAAATGTATGTATGTTTGACCCTTTGGGGCTTCCGTATGATTTATTAAACAAATCTGTATAAAATGTACTTCTGCATTTTCACTGTATGACCAGCAGATGTCCCTGTTCAATCAGGTTCACTGGCTAACAGTCACATTGCAGATCAGTCAGGTGTTTATATGCAAAATCACTTGGATGAATGTGTTAATCATTAAAGCATTTTTATGATGCATCAGAAGAGTTTCCTTCTAAGGATAGAATAAAACAATAAAGCTTGATTTTAGCGCTGATTTTCTTTGATGCACACACCTCCCCTTTAGTATTTGGTTGAATGTCCCATAGCTCGTCGCAGAAAGAACCACACCTGCAAGCTTCTGGCTTCATTTCAACGCTCTTCTCATCTGATTCCTCTCAAACCCAGCCTGGAAGTGTGTTTCTGATTGGTGGACTGCTGGAACACTCAGTTGTGTCTAACTTTAAACCATCTGCCTGTCGATTGGGTTAAGATCAAGATTTCAAAAAGAAAAGGCCCCTAGCATGATACTTCCACCACCACTTGGTAGAAGTATCATCTTAACTCGTCAAAGGTCACTTTCTGTCACTGCCACCATCAACCAGAACAAGTACAGGTAAAAGCCTGAAGCTGTGTGTAAACTGGAACCGCAGATGTTATGCCGCGGGACGTTAGAAGCGAACTCTGCCTATCTGAAAGGTGTTTTCTTTCTACCTGTCTGGTAGCAGACACTGCAGATGACATGGCCGCAGGAGGTCACTGCTAGTTTGCGCTCAGGACTCGGAGACAGAAAGCAGGAGTTGCAGCAGACCCAGTAAGACATTTGGAGACCTGTAAGTTAATACAATTATAATTACGTTGTTATCGCTTTTTTATTTTATTTTTGTGTGTCACTGTATTTATGTTTCAGGCTGTGTTAACAAAAGCGGAACATCTAAAAATGATCAGTTAATGTTCAGACTGTTTGGAGGTGAAGCTAAATGCTAAGTTAGCATAGCGCTCGCTAACATAATAATAAAATAAAGTAATTCTCAGTAAATCTTTCTACTTCATTTAAGGTTAATTACCAGTCAGGTGTTTATCAGTCTGTGATCGAAACAACTTCTTGATCCGTCAGTGCAACTTTAACATCTTTCCTGCTAAATCTGACTGATCAGGAAGTTCTTCTTCTTCTTCGACGCTAATTAGCATCATTAGCATAATTAGCAGGAGCTGTCCGATGCTAGTTAGCTCATTACACCTGTTAGCTTTAATATTTGTGGGGGTAAAAAAGCTTTTTACATGCCACCTGTTGGGGAGTAGCTAATTTATAAAATATAAAAAAGGGCCAAGTGACATATTTATTCTGTATTTACTGGGTTTTTCGATGTTAAATTAGTTCTCCATGCAGATGTATTAGCTCGCTGTTAGCTGTAACAGTACAGATTCAAATGCAGCGATGCTATTTAAAGGGATATTACGGATATTGCTCATGAGTTTACATACAACAACAACACGGATTTGATATATGGTATGTTTTTATAATATTATAGATTCAGCACTTTGACTGGTGCATTTGAACAGTTCTTTTTCAACAGATCGAGTTCAGGGTGTTTGTATTGGAACAGTTCCTTGTCATGTTCCTCTGATACGAGTTTTAGACGTTTGAACGGTCTGATGAAATGAGTTCAGAGCAATTGGAAAAACAAACAAGAGCACAAGTTTGAATTTGAAACCTGAATCATTTTTCTCTCAGTTTGCCCTAATCGCTCCCATTCATGCTCATAATGAATGGATTTAAACGCTTAAGTAAGGCAGGCCGATATAGCCTTTGAATCTATATTGCGATATAATCTAAAGCGTAATGGTAACGATATCTATTGCGACATATTCTTTTCTTTATTCTTTATACATGTCAAAATGATTAGTTTATGAAGATTCTCACTTTCCAGACACATTGCCGCAGAACAACAAATTCAAAAAAGTTTAGAATGCCATTTAAAGAACATGTATTGTGTAAAACGCATTAAAAAAATATATTCAAATCTTTTTTTCCAAAAAATGCACAAACACAAATTCTCACAACATAGGCTAAAGATGAAGATGATTTTAAATAAATTAAAAGCTAAATGCTTTGGGTTTTTTTTTAAACCCACAAAGTTCAAAATTGTCCGCTTTCCTGGTTACTTATTTATAAATTTAGTATCGCACAAAAATAAAGCTTCACATAATACAATTAAAAAGTTCAACGGGGTTTTTTCCCCCACGTTAAATGGAAAACAACACATTTTAAACTTGTAATATATATTGTAAAGATTAACACTGAACATCATTATCCTCCTTGATGACATAATCTCTACCTCTGGCTAAATTTCTATCATTTCTACCTTATACCTTTTATGTCGCCCATCACTACACTTCAGCTGTATCGAGTTCAAGCGTTTCATCAACAAAGACAGGAACATTTATTTTGTTAAACTTCAGACTTCATTTTATTACCCATACAGTTTTTTTTTTAGTCATCTCGGAAGCAGGAAGTGCCCTCCAGACGAGGACGTCTAGAACTCATCATCACACCAGTTTCTTGGCTATGAAGAAGTCTTTGAGTCGTTTCATCTGCCAGAACCCGACGGAGAGAAGGACGAAGGTTTGGATCACGGCCCACCACAACACCTTGCTGTTGGTTTCTTCACTGACCTGACGAAAAAGCTCCTCCTTCTCCTAAACGGCAGCAGTAAGAAGAGTTCAAGATCATTTTTGGGGTTTTCTTCTTCATGAAATGTTTTCGGTGTTTTGCCGTGCAGTGGTAAAAACTCAGAAGATGGCCTCTAGTTTTTCAGGGGGTTGATTCTAACATGACGTTACCCTGTTGTACTCCTGCTGCCTGGTGATGTAGGTCATCTGACTGATGAGATGTTGGAGATTGCTCTCAAGAGTTTGCAGGTTGTCTTTGGTTCTGTCCACGTTGGGATCCGTTGAGTGCTCTCCCATCTGAACATCCAAATGTAGCTTCTGTGTAACAAAATGGTGGGGTGGGGATATTTATTTGTTTCTTCTCTTTGTGTTGATTTTAATATGATTTATTATTTTTTAGTTTTGCATTGCATCCACAGGTCTTACCAGCCTTTCTCCAGCAAACACGGAGAACCTCGTGGAGTTGGTTTGGAAGCAGAGATAGTGCTGACCAGAGGCGTGAGCGGTGAAGGTGAATTTACCATATTTTCCGTAGCGCTTGGACAGCTGAACCTGAAGAGGGGAGGAAAATAGACTTGAATTTCTTTTTTATACTTCTTTATAACTGCGAAAACGTCTCTGCATGAGTTCCTGGAGCTTTTTGTTGACGCATCTTGTGGCCGGAACGTTTTACCTGAAAGATATTGCCTGATGGGTTTCAGAAATCAGCAAAAACGTTTAAGGTACAAATAAGCTGTTATGGTCTTAGCGATTCTTTCATGCATTGCTGTTTTTGTTTTTTTACTACAGCACCATACAGGCATTGTGTGAGATCCTAATGGAGACCGGCGTACCTCCTGGTTTGGGTCTCTGACTGTAACCGTGACACCGAGGTGAGCCGAGTGGCTGAACGACGTCACGTCCCACGGCTCTAAGAAGAAGTTTCCTAAGGGTGGGAGACACAAACCAACTCACACACCTGTAATAAATGCCTATTTATCATAGAAAGGGGTGAAGTAGTTAGTATTTTAAGGTGGAATTGAATAAAAATCACCATTTATACTTGAACATTGTCTGGACGGAAGAGCAAAATGTGCCCCCTGCTACAGATGTGGGGGAAAAAACAAGACCAAAGGTTCATATTTAAAAAAAAATAAAAAATCTAGAGAAATCCAAACTTTAATTTCAGTACATTGATTCAGCACAATCAGTCCGTAGCCCTTCTGTTATCACTTGAGTTCCACACAGCGCTCAGTCTTGTCCTCTAACATTTCCCGAAGTCTTTGCCAGAGAGATGTCCTTGATCGGTTCCTCTTTACATAATCTCTGTTGAGGCTATGGCCTTTCACTGAACGAACTGCATCTCCCAGCATCCGTTGCGCTGCCCTCAACCCATTCTCATTGGTCTGTGGTCAGTGATGACATCACAGAGTTGATAAAGCGCAGCGCGAAGATTGAAATCTTCGTCTTTTGGTTCCCAAGCGGTGCCGCAAGGAGACGCTTTAATCCACTGCTAGCATTTTCCCTTTTTTCCGTTCAAACCTGCTGGACCAGGAAGAACTTCCCTTTTAAACTTCGAAGTGAATCAGCTGAGCAAACAGACTTTCCTGCAGCCTACAGGTAACCAGGTAGGCGCTGGCCATCTGAGCTCTATTGAAAACAAGCCTGAGTCCCTCAGCGCCTAAAGTCGGACGTCCGCTTTCCGACCTCGGTTTTGCGCAAACCGCTCCCTTTAAACTGGACACTTTCTACGTTCTTCGTCGTGGACTGTGGAGAGCTGCCCCCACCCAGTAGGATTAAACTGATTTATATCTCTCGGTCTGGGTAGAGGAGAAGGAGGTCTTGACGGTTAATATCCGTTTTCTGTTGGTTAAAAAGTTGGTTAAAAGTCTGTCAACTTGTTAACCACTGGTATTCTTGGTCGTCTGTCGCTGTACACCAACCCTGAATGTGCATGCTTTTTGTGTTTTATTATTTGAATTTGGTTGCAACCAGAAGCAGTATATTATATTGTATTATTTCCCGGCTTGTTTTATTGTCCGCTGTGGTCGGCGCGTGTCTGTTTAGACAGGTCGCGTGGCCTCCGTTGATCTCCTTTCTCCGTCGCCCTCGTTTCCTTTGTCCAAGCCACCATTGCTAATGAAACTATACTTTGTTGAATCGCCACGCGGTCTTCCTTTGTCTTCCTTTGTGAACCGATCGCACCAATTGATAAGGCTTGAGTTATTTATCACATTTAGGGGGTGAGCTGAACCCCCCGTCATTCGCTCGCTGTCTCCCACACACACACGCCCCCTTCCCTCGACGTTAACTTTGTTCTATATCTTTGCATGCTTTAGAATAGATGGAAATTATGAATGAAATGTAATCTGTAAGGTTGACCTATTTCATTAATAAATTCCCTTAAGTAACGAGAAGTTTCCTGTGCTATTTCAGTGTGTGCTGTAAAGTTTGTTTTAACCCCGCGGACGAACTCTACGCCTTTTCAGAGAGACTGACAGTCTGGTTTAATTAAAATTATCTCATTTATGAGATTGGTGCCCCTATATCTATAATAAACAGGTTAAACTCGAACGTCATCAATAATTATATTAATAATAAATTATTGATTATAATTATTGATGCTCAGAAAACCAGACAACAACTTTTTATTATTAATAGTTACAACATCTCTTTAGACGGTCCATGGTTCTGGTTCCTATCTGATCCTTTCTTGGAGGTTGAGATGACCAGGGTAGACGGTTGATTTTTGTGTGTACCGAACCAATTCTGTGTCAATTAGGTCGTGTGTTTTGAATTTAAGGGCCAACAACGGCCCGCTTATCTGGCGGAGGCCACCACGTTTTTATTGAAAATCGAAGATTTACGATGACATAGATTCCCACGAGGCCCCCCCGGAGCCTTCGGAAGAGAAAAGGGCCCACAGCATCACACATCTTCCACTGTACTTCACGGTTGGCATGAGGTTCGTGTCACACTAGTCCCACCTGGAGGAAGTGATTGTTGCTGAAAAGCTCAATCCCAGCGGAGTTCTTCTGCAAACGACCCACGTGTTTACGTTTGTGACGGTAGGATGGAAAAAAATCTGTGGTTGTCATGGAAACACAGTGATTCCCAGGACACCAGTGAACGTGGGTGTGTAGGAGGTGCGATATGATCCAGAATCACCTGAGAACATTTCTAGGGAGAGTGGGAGTTTTAAGGTAAAACTATTTTGGTAAAAATCTGGCGATACGATATATTGTGATATTATAAGTAAGACTATATATTTAGATTTTTGACTGAATTTGACTGTATAAAAACTGTCCCTGCATTCTAAACCCCCCAAACTGTTTCATACTTTAACACATCCAGTTTTATTACTAGATCTAGTTGATCCACTGGAACGAAACAGGTGGAAACAGCCACAAAACTACCAGTTACACTTTTAATTTTTACTACAAAAATTATTGTCTTCATTAATGGTTCCATTCAAATTCTTAAAAAGATCTATTGCTTTTGAACATCGATACAATTCCGTGACATAAAATATGGCGATATTTTGATATTTTCTTACATCCCCGCTCAGTTTGATGGATCTGAAATTTTCTAGGCATGAGTAAAATAAATTTTTGCTGGGCTCCAGTTGTGTTTTAGTGAGGATCCTACTTCTTATTAACGAGACTCCCGGTCAGTTTCTAAGAGACGGGATCAAACGTTGTGATTAAGCTGTTCAGGGAGCCTCGTGGTGACTCAGGGTTATCGATTATTAAGAATCAGGTTTAAAACTACTTTAATCCGTTTCAGAGCAGAAGTGTCATTTACTCACCTGTCACCAGAGTGTCTTCAGGAATCTCCTCAATGATGCACTTCTGCTCCTGCTCTCCCAGATCAAAATACATGGCTGCAACCAACATCAGGTAACACTGGAGGAGGAAGCCGACCTCTTTAAAGCCCATTCTGAATGATCCAACAGTGAGAGAAGGTCTGACCAGTAGAGCTGAGGCTAACTCACAGTTCATCAATGTCTCTTATGATGTGTTTAAAGCCAAGAGGGCAGCTTGGGCGTGAGAGACCTGCAGGTGCTGCTTTCTGTGACGAGTCACTCTGGCTGCCTTGTGATTGGTTGATCCAACCAATCACAAAACTGCAGCAGACATTCAGATATCCTGGGACTAATATTCAGCAGCACAATATATCGAACATGCAGAGTCTGATCTAATATTAGTGAGGCAATTTTACTTTACTGAATTTGTCACAAATTAGGGCTGGGCGATAAAGCCTCAAATCTATATAGCGATACAATCTAAAGCGTGTGCGGTAACGATACCTATTGCGATAAATTATTTTCTTTATACATGTCAAAATTATTAGTTTATGAACATTCTCACTTTTTAGATACATTCCAGCAGAAGAACAACTTCAAAAAGGTTTAGAATGCCATTTAAAGAATATTTATTGTGCAAAATGCATTTAAAAAATCAAATCTTTTTTTTCCGAAAAAATGCAACAAAAAAATTCTCACAACATAAAGATGCAGAAATTTTAAATAAATCAAAAGCTAAAGCAAAAGAAACACAAAGTTCAAAATTGTTCCGCTTTCCTTGTTCCTTATTTATCAATTTAATATCACACAAAAACAAAGCTGCACATATTTGAATTAAAAATCCTTCAAGTTCAACAGGTTTTTTTCCCGTTAAATGGAAAACAACAACTTTTAAACCTGCAGTATGTGGCGTAAAGACGAACGCTGAACATCAGTATTTATCCTCCTTGATGACAGCTTGATGACATCATCAAAATGCACAATCGTGGTAGGCCGGTATGGTCAAATCTCTACCTTTTGGCTGAATTTATATCATTTTTACCTTTTATATCGCCCACCACTGTCACAAATGACATAAACTTCTGTTTTTCAATTCAGTTTATTTATAAAGTGCCGTTTTACAACAGATGTTATCTCAAGGCAATAAAATAAGTCATTTCAATACAACCATTCCAATCAGTTCAAAGTTTTAGCTAGTTTCCTATTGAAGAAATTCCAGCAGATTGCATCGAGTCATTGACTTGAGGTTTTGCACCATTGCAGACTCCATGCAGACTCCAACCACAGCAATCCTTCATACTGAGCAAGCATGTAGCGACAGTGGAGGTTTTATGATGCTAAATGAACCAAATGCATAAAACTGATCCAAGATCAAGCACCACAGACACATTGTCCTTAAAGCTGATGTCCATCAGAAGGTGCTTCGCCACAAAACATGCAAAAATGGGCTAAAGTATAAAAATGAACACGTTTGTATTTTCAAATGGTTTGGATGAAGATGACTGCTTTACAAATACCCACCTTGATCTGGAGGTCTTCTAGGGTTTGTCTTCACCAGCTGTAAACATCTACTCACTTTATTATAATAGACAGCCTCTCCCACTTGAGCTGTGGATTTCTGCAGCTCCTCCATAGTTACCAGGTCCCTCTTGGCCCCGGTAGGTCTGCTGTTGGTCCTCTTTTAAACCTTCTCCTGATGGAGGACCTCCTGCAACCTGTGCTTCATATTTGGCCGTTTCTGTACCAGTTTGATCATAATTTATTCTTTTATTTCTATATTTTCTTTTCAAACAGAAGTAGTGTGCTTAGAGTCGCCATCTCACCTCCTCATGTGAACCTCTAGATGTCATGCCTGCAGGCGGAGAGTTTGTTGAGTTAAAAAATAAAAAGTATATAACATGGCTGTAATAGAGAAAATAACACCCTTCCAGTGGTTATTATGGTAAAAGGGCAAATAAAACAACAAAATGTAGTTACAGTAACTGTTGCCATGTGAGATATGCAGCAGCTTATAAACCCCCAGCCTCCTGTTAGACATTCTTGGCAGTGATCGACCTGCTGGTGGTTCTTTTTATTTGGTTTTACCTTCATGCATTCATTGAGGGGTTCTTTGCTGAAACATAAGTAATGGAAAACGAGCTCTTCTGCTTGTAAACCTAAGGAAAAGTCTCGTATTTGTTCTTGCTTTTGGTTTTCTTCTCACCGACACTCTGACCTTCCTCTGCTGCATCATCTCACAACGTTTTGAGTCTAAAGCCTAGTTTACGCTTCTCTGTCAGCAAGTTTGCACCCACACGTATTGACGGAAACGTTTTTCTTTTATATTTTTCAGTTGTTGAAAAGCAATTCCCCTCCAGGACAGCAGGCGGGCGCAGACCGTCACTGGTGGGTCTGCCTACCATTGCATTGACAGTTTATTTACTTCAGCTTGTAAACGCACATCCACTGAAGGAGCAATGGCCGACAGAGAGCGAGTTTTGATTGAGCTGGAAAGCTTTTTACTAGAAGTGCAGCTCATAGAATCCTCTAAAAACCTGGAAACAAACAAGCACAGCGTCTGTTTTCAATTCAATTTAGTTTATTTCTATAGCACCGAGTCACAACAGATGTCATCTCAAGGCACTTAACAAGAAGTCATTTCAATACATTTATACAAACATTCCAATCAGTTAAAAAGTTTCCTATTTAAGGAATCCCAGCAGATTGCGTCAGTCATTGGCGTGAGGTTGGGCCCCGTTGATGCAGACTTTCCAACCACAGCAATCCTTCAGCAATCCCTCATACTGAGCAAGCATGTAGCGACGGTGGAGAGGAAAAACTCCCCTTTAACAGGAAGAAACCTCCAACAGAACCAGGCTCAGTAGGAGCGGCCATCTGCCACGACCGTCTGGGGGTTTGAGAAGACAGAGCAGAAACACAGAAGGAACAGAAGATCTGATATAAGAGAACTTTCTATGTTACAGAAAGTAAAAAGTTGATAACAGGACACAGTGGATGTTCAGTTACTGGGAGCATCAAAGCATACTGGGAGTTTTGTTGTTCTCTACACCTCCTGGTGTTCAACAATCACCAAAAGACCAGATTAGATAAACTGCTCTTGTTATATAAAGCATCTAGTGGCCAAAAGCTGCATTGACTACTAATTACATCGACTTTAGAGCACCGTTCTGGTGAAATGATGTTGGGCTGACCAATCACAGACGAGGGCTCTACAGACTTCCTGTGGGGTTTGGGCCGCGGTCCTGAGACACTACGTAGGCATAGCGAATTTCATAATCCTCGTATAAAGTTTGGCTTGGGGCTGATTGTTTTAATGCTTCTAGGGGGCGGTGTGTTGGAATTAGGCCACGCCCACCACCAACTTGCATACATATCTTTTAGAGCATGATATGGACCTTTTACAGCCAAACATTACACCTCCTGTTCTGAGGGGGCGGGGCTTTAGTGATGTCAGCATTTGACCATTGGGCTTTGTCAGGGAACTGTCGACGATCCACCACAGCCAGTTTAATGCCTTTGTGACTTTCTAAATAGGAGACATGCCAACTTTTATATTTTTGGCATTTAGTCAAAGTTTGAGGCCTGGCCCCGCCCCTTCAACATATACCAAAAGTCTGGATTTTCATAACTTTAGATCCCCCAGGCCTGAAGGCCATCCTGACTAATTTATAAGCCGGTCGATCAAATGTGAAGACAGTGAACATCAAAAACGGGGTCTTCAATCCAAGTCGGAAATTCCGATTTCCAAGTGGGAAAGATTTACTGGAACGTCCCCCAAAGTCGGACTTCCCTCTCGGAAAGTCTGGGATTTTTTTGTGCTTTGACTTTAACTTTCAATATGGCCGCTCTGAGGTGGAAACATGTCTATTTTACGAGACACACTAGTAAGACCACCTTTAAAAGCAATTCTACATGTACAACTTTAATCTAAACCTCGTGCAATAACGATATCTATTGCGATCTTTTCTTTTCTTTGTATATGTCAAAATGACTGTTTATGAACATCCTCACTTTCCAGATACATTGCAGCAGAACAACTTCAAAAAAGTATAGAACGCCATTTAAGGATCATTCATTGTGCAAAATGCATTAAAAAATATTCAAATTTTTTTCCACAAAAATTCTTTTAACATAAATAAAGATAAAGATCGTGTAAATAAATTAAAAGTTAAATATTATGAAAACACAAAGTTCAAAATGATCTGTTTTCCTGGTTATTTGTTGTTGTTTATACATGTAAAATAAACCTGCACATATTTGAATGAAAAATGCTTCAACTTCAACAGGTTTCTTTTCCGTTAAATGGAACACAACAAACCGGGGTGAGCCGCTATAGTCAAAATCTCTACCTTTGGCTAAATTTATATCATTTCTACTTTATACCTTTTATATCGCCCACTACTAGTGGAAAATACAGCTTAAAACGTTGTTTGTAAGAGCTACGACCAACAATGGCTACCTTGGCGTCGCCATATTGGAATCCCGACTTCTCTGACTACGTTAACTGGAGCGTTGTTTAATCGGTTCCTGACTTCTGAGGTAAATGGAACGCACCATTTGGCACCACAGTGTGTTTAGGATTTTTTTTTTTATTGTACCCATACATTGTTTTGATTACTGGGGTGAAACCAGGTGTTAGATTGTTTGTTGTACTTGTATACTGGACTACATTTTTATGTGCGTTTCTGGTATGATGTACTACTGTAGGCATACATGAAACTCTGTCCTGCCTAATTTATTTGAATTTTGTTGGCACTTTATGCTGTTGCACTCTTGTGCTGTTTAAGTACAATAACTTGGAAAAAAATGGAGTGGAAGTTTATATTGTATTGCCACTATTGTGTTGGGTTGTAGTTGACTAGCTTGTCTTTAAAAAAAAAACAAAGGTAATGTTAGTGGGTTAATGAACTGATTACAATTCGTTCCGTTTTATTTAAATGGTATCAAATCATAACAGGTAATTCAATAAGATATGGGTGGTGGATAGACAAATAGTCACGGCACAAAGTGGAGCACACAAATTCACGAGAATGAGAAAAAATGAATTTTTATGTGGAAGGACCGTCCCAAATCCACAACCATAGGTACCACCCATGCATAACTAATGGTGCGTTCAATTTGTAATCAGAAATTCTGAAAAATAAACTGGAACGCCCACCGAAGTCAGACTTCCCACTCAGAAAGTCAAGAGTTTTTTTTTTGTTTTCGTTTGACTTTGAATATGGCATCAACAATAGTAGGCAGTGATAGAAACATGTTTATTTTTACAAGACACACTTTGTGAGAGTGTGTCTAAAATCAATGTCAATCAACATATTTTTATTCAGATTCTCATTTTTATTCTCAGTTTAGAGACCGTGGGGGGCTGACTCACTGGAAGTCTGAAAATGTGTCTTAAATGCTCCATGTTTCCGTGTCACCGGCTGCACTGCCAGTGTCCTCCGTGTCCAGAATGTGCGTTAGCAGCAAAACCCTTAGTGCGCTTAAAGTCACGCACATTTTTCCGCCACGTTGTTTTTAAAAATATAAATCCTAAACTTGGCGTAGGAAGTGTCTTACACAGTTTTCAGACCCCGTTTTGTGCGTAAGCAAGCTTTATAAAAATGTAATTCTGCTGATCTGGCAGCAGTCCGTTTGCTTTAGCTTAGCATAAAGCAATGTAAGTGAATGGTACCCAATAGCATTTTGTGTACAAAAGTGATTCAAATTAATTAAATGATCGTAATTTTTACTGGTGAACTCAATAATCATATCGACTGCAAATGAAAAGTAAGAAGTAGCACCAAGGGACTACATTACGACAAAGCACCGCCATAAGCCGCGGCTGCAAGGCGCAAGGATACGATGCAGCGGTCCCTAAAGCCACCTGCTTCCGTAAACACAAACGCGCGAGCCGCGCTGAGTTTTTGTTTTGGTAGTTTTAGCTAAGTTTAACCCTAGAAAAATGGTTGCTACTTGTGTAGTAAAGGGTTGCGAAAACGAGCCGTAGAAATAGTAGTAGCCATGCATGCGTGTTTGTTTATTTTTAATTGCTTTTGTAAACTAAATGCTCGTGGGTTCCTTTCACTTACATTGCTTTATGCTAAGCTAAAGCAAACAGCCTGCTGCCAGATCGGGAGAATTACAGGGCTGGTTATAAAATGTTTTTTTCCTCACTTATCTAACTCTGGGGAATATGGCAAAAGACAAATTTTGGCTTAGAGGCATGGGCGGTTCTAGACAGAGGCCAACGGGGGCCAGTGCCCCTGTAGAACTGATCCTGGCCCCTCTTATTGCCCCTGTACTGCAGAAATAATACTAAATACATTTTTAAAGATGATTTAGGACTGAAACCATAACTAAATTATCTCTAGGACCGATTTCATTTCTTACCTTTAAAGTTTTATTTTAACAAAGAGTTAAAAAAATGTATGTGTTGCACTTTTAGCTTCAGCCATGTTGAGTTTAATCTGCTGGATCAGGAGCCACAAGAGTCCCTTTGGCTCATTTAATATATTAAAGGATGACATATTGAAATATTGTTTCATTCATTTGTTTTGATCCCCCATGAACAAACTCTGCCCCCCCCCCCCCCCCCCCGGGCCCCCTTGGTAAATTTGGTCTAGAAGCGCCTCTGCTTAGAGGTGGAAAATCCTTTTCTAAAAAAAGAGTCGCTAGAGGTGTCTGAAAACTCAAAGTCACTAAATTGCGCTATAAATTACGAAAGAACACCACAACACATTGCTTTAGCAGAAATCTTATTTGTTTCGAGTTTGTTGTCAAAAATGTGACAGTCGGCGGAGTTGACTTTTATTGTGAAGAGCCGAGTCGGAAGTTGCGTGTTGCCTTTCCGTTCATAGCGTGGAAACGTCTCCAGGGCGCCGGCTGAAGGTTTAGCTAGAATAAAGCCACGATTCCTGCTTAAAATGTCTCACCCAGCTCCGTCAGAAAAGCCATCCAACCCAGAGAATCCTCGCGTTTTCTTCGACGTTGACATCGATGGAAAAAGAGGTTCGTTTTTATTCAGTTTGTAAATGTTTAAAATGAGCTGAATCTGCGGCTAACTGGACTGTTAGCTTGTTCTAGAAGCTCCGTTTCTTCATGTCTGATGGGTTTGGAGCCAGAATGAAGCGAACATGTTAAACGTGATAATGAAGTTTCACAGCCAGGTTCTGGTTCTGGTTCTGGTTCTGGTGTAAAACCACGCGTAGTTTTAAAGTTGCATTCTAAAAACGATGTAATGTGTAAAACTGGTGGTAAACCAGTGTTAGTTCAGCCTGTATTAACGCCCTGGCTTCATGGTGGGAATAAATCATACCTTTAAAATGCAAGTCATTATAATGTTCCTCCTTTTTAAAAATGTTTTATAACGGGGATGTGATCACATGTGAGCTAAATTTGAAAATTGAAATTAAGACACTGTCCCCATGATGTTTGGAAAAGTATGAACTTTTACTGTAAACCGTTCTGTTTGCATTTAGATTCATCCATTATCCAATTATTACCTTCAGTCACCGCCTATGAATCATTTCAATCTATCCTGTTTGTTCAGTTATCCATCCATCTATTCTTTCATCCAGCTCTCCATCACCATCCATTTGATCCTTCCTTGTCCATTCTGCCAGCTTTGTTACCTAAGAACGTTTTCAAGCTGACTTTTTTCTTATTAAATGTTAAGAGTTGCCTCCTGAAATTAAGAAATAGATTTATAAAGAATTTCTGGATAGAATCTGGAGCAGTTGCAGGTTAATTAGGCCTGTGCTGATGTATCAAAATTAAAGTTTCTGTCGTGAACATATCCAGAGAAATTACGCTTTTGTTTATGAACGTTTATTAATAATGAAAAACAAATACCCAAACATGCACACTGTTTAACATTAGACACAACAAAAACAATCTATGTTGATGAGAACAACTACAAAACATGCATCCGTCCATAATATGGGGAAAATACATCAGACCGCTACTACAAATCAGTACATGTTTGGGATGTTTCAAAGTTCAACTTGTATAATCACCCATGTGACGGAGTTTCTGAAATCTTTTTAAAAGAAACAAAATTATGAACCAGGTTTGCAAAAATTGACTTTAAAATTTAGTTGGCATATCTTTCTCTCATCTGAAGCTGTTTTCTCTTGTTTTTCTGTCCTCAGCCGGCCGAATTGTTCTGGAGCTGTTTGCCGACGTCACCCCGAAGACTGCCGAGAACTTCCGGGCACTCTGCACTGGCGAGGAGGGCGTGGGAAAATCCACGGGACAACCACTGCACTTCAAAGGATGCCCATTCCACAGAAGTAAGCAGCCTTCGTCCTTTCATTTGACGTCACAGTGGAGTTGGTCAAGTAGACACAACAGGGAGGGGAGGGGGGGCTTCATACTGTCAACAGTTAGACCTGTCACGGTAACGAAATTCACTGGACGATAAATTGCCCCAGAAATTTTTGCGATAAACCACAATCAGTGGCGGCTGGCCAATAGAGGGCGATAGGGCCCCCCCCCCCCCAGTGATTCCCAAGTGTTTGGTTTTTATTTTTTTTAACAATAATCACATATTCTAAGGTAATTGTGTGTTTAAATTCGTAACAAAGTATCATATATAAAAATATATATAATTTTCTGAGAAAAAGCTCCCACTGCGTAGCAGCTGGGGCGGCAGAAAGATCGCCCCAAGCAGTGCAGCAGCCAGCCAATCACTGACAAGAAATTCCCACATAGCAACAGGAATTTATCCAATCAATTATGTTCAATTGTTTTGGGATGATTATTGAAAATGACTTGATAAGCTATATGCACAGCTCCACTACTTCCTGAATTAAGTACAGCCCTTTTATTTCCTGTCTGTATTGGACAAACTGATCAATCCAGGTGTGTCTGACCTCAGCAGTCACAACAACAATGGTCAGACACACCTGGATTAATCAGTTTGTCCAATGATGTAAGACCGGAAATAAGAGCTGTTCTTAGTTCAGGAAATAGTAGAGTTGTGCACAAAGCTCAGAAAGCACAAGTTTGATAAAAAAAAAAAAAAAAAAAAAAAAAGCACAGCCCCACCAAGAATATTTTTCACCAGCCGCCACTGACCACAATATTGCCGTTTTGAAACTATTTTCAACTATTGTAACAATAATGCATATACATGCTCAGAACGATCAATAAATTTAAATTCCTGAAAAATATTTACCACTGCAGCTGGAAGACTGTTTGTAATATCAATATGAATTAAAAAAAGATCAGAAAAAATGGTTAAAAATGGATGATCTCCGTAAACAAGATTTCCCATAAAAAATATTGGCTCAGGCAAGAAAAAAGGCGAAACTACCAGCTAGGACTTTAGTAAAAAAAAAGTGCAAATTAACAAAAAAACACTTTGAATAAAAAATGTTGAGTGTTCTCGTGTTCATCTGGTATTAGCGCGCATGCGCACAACGCTGCAGTGGAAAAAGAGCTTTTGCACCGGCTATTCAGAGCTGTGCTGCCTCGGTTGAACAATCCAGCTAACAAAATCAAACCAAGGGATGTAGGTATTACTAATTTAGATAATCTTGGTGGAGATGTTCGAAAAATATACTAAAAGCTGACTGTATTGAGGTTCAAGCTGACTGTATTGAGGTTCAAGCTAACTGTATTTTGGTCAAAGCTGTTGGCACAAATGTTTTTTTTAAAGAATGATTGAGGCTATATTTTATTTAAACTTCAACATCGAACACTCTCCGTTAAAGTGAACTGAGCAGATTCTATAATTAGACTTTGGCTCCCAGGATTTGGATGGATCATCCAGTCAGACTCCAACTTCGACATACTTCATGAGCTGGAACCTATTTTCCATCCGGTCTCTTTGGTAGAAAGAGGGAGACGACCTGCAAATGGAAATTATCGTGGCTGGAAAAATAATCAAACTCTTGAATTCATCATTAAATTAATTGATTTATTGATTATCGTGACAGGCCTATAAACAGTAACAGGCTGCTGCTCCTTGACTACATCAGTCTTTAGATGAGGAATACACCCTGGAGGGGTTGCCATGGCAACATGGAGACACATAATGACATCCAGCTCTTACAGCCTGTGCTTTTCTCTAAAATGTGATACTTTGTGCCCTCTGGTGGAGGATGGAAGTATTACAAGTGGAAAATGTCTGTTTCATTGAAGTCAATAGATGGTTGTGCAAAACCTTTTAAGCATCAAAGTACCAAGTCTTTTGTTTTCTTTGAGTCACATGGGAAAAAAATAATTATTTGTAAATGCTATGCAGAGAAAAAAGGAGGAAATGTGTTTTCAATCTACTTAACTTGTAGAGGGATGTCGAAATTTTATTTTCTTGGACTTCTTGACATAATTTGTACTTTAAATACCAACATAAAAGTTACAATACATTACATACGTATCAAATTCTATTTTTGTTTTTTGTCCTGGTGAATCTTATTCCAGAAACACTTATCAGTTTAAAGGGGGTTATTTATTTTTCTATTGTAAATTGTCACTTTACAGTAATTTATTGTTGTATAGATATATATATATTTACATATTTTGTTAAAAGCGTTCAGTAAAGGTTCAAGAGGATTTAAACGTTGTTTCGTTTCTTCGGCAGTCATTAAGAAGTTCATGATCCAGGGAGGTGACTTCTCAAACCACGACGGGACGGGGGGCGAGAGCATCTACGGGGAGAAGTTTGATGATGAAAACTTCCACTACAAGGTCAGCTTCTGCAGCTGAGTTGCTCCACTCTACCAGCTGGACTGAGTAATATGTTCAACTAACTAACTGAAGTAGCTCAGCACACAAAAAAATATACAACCTGCAGCTAAAGCAGTAGTAGTGTAAAGATGCATAACTTGCAAACTTTGTTGTGGTTCATAAGCGCTACTGAAGGTGTTTGTCCATCTTTTCACAGCACGACAAAATGGGACTTCTGAGCATGGCCAACGCTGGGCCAAACACCAACGGCTCACAGTTCTTCATCACCACTGTCCCCACGCCGCACTTGGACGGAAAGCACGTGATCTTTGGACAAGTGTTGAAAGGGACCGGCATTGTAAAGTTGCTAGAGTCCATTGAAACCTCAGAGGACACGCCTTTAAAGGTACGGTTAGGGGAGGGCGATGTGGCAAAAATATATTTACAACGTGGAGAAATAAGTTTAGCTTGATTTCCCCACATAAAAAGGCAAAAGAAGACTTCAAAAATAGAATTCAACCAGTTTAAGCATTAAGTATGTCGTCGTACTGAAGTTAAAGTAGTCGTAATATTTTTCGAGGTTTAATCACTTGCCTGAAACTCAGTTACATACCTCTCATGTTTTTACAAGCAGAAAGAATACAGGGGGTTTCAATTACCGTAATTCTTTGACTAGTGAGCGCACGTTTTCATGTTGTAGTGTGAGATAGTTACACAGAAAGGTGGCACTCGGAAGATTTTTCTTTTTAAGTTTTAAAACGTGCTTAATTTTATTTTTTATTTTTTCAAACTCTGCCTGAAAATCTGCAGCAGAGCACCAACACAAAACGACAGTAGCATGTCTGGTTAGAAAATAAAACCCTCTTTAGGCTACAAGAAAAGTAATTGGTTGCTTTATCCATCCATCATGTGTCCTCACTAAAGCCACTGAAGTCGTCTTCTTCAGTGTCTTTATATCCTCTGAAAGCTTTTGTCGTCTTTTTACACTGACTCAGTTCTTCCCGCTGCCTTCTCCAACGTCTCCCCTAGGCATGGGCCGGTTACCGGTTTCAAGATATACCGCGGTATGAAAAAGTCAACGTTTCAAAACCACTCAAATTTTCCGTCACACCGCCCCTGCGGTAATTTTTTTTTTTTTCATGTGACGCCTCGTCAGGGAGAAAGTAAAGATCCCTCATGAAGCTGCAGCGTAAAGCGCCACCCCCTCCCCCGCACACCTGCGTTTGTTGTGAGTGACAAGCGGCCAGCGCTGCAGGCTGTGTGGTGACTGAACTTTTTCCACCGTCTCTAAGCGGATGTTTGGGAATACTTCGGCTACCGTAAAAAGCCAGACGTTCACGGCTTGGAAGAAGAAGTTCGCCCGACGTGCAAAACGTGCTTGAGAACAGTGGCAGCCCGAGGAGGCAATACATCGAGTATGATTGCTCATGTTTGGGAGCACCCCCCATCGTTTTATGATCAATTCAAGGTAAAGTTAATGCTGTCTTGAAATGAACGAGCGTATTAGCGTCTGACATTAGTGAAGTGAGCTTGTTACCTTGGCAGATATGGTAACTATCTTTTCTTCATCTCTATCCTTAGTAACTTTTTTAAATTGAGGCAGATAATGGTAACTAGCATGCTGATGATGATTTATCTTAGCATGCTAGTTGGTTACCATATATGCCTCACTAAAAAGTGATTTTTCCTTAAAAAAAAAAAAAAAAAAATACAGACATTCAAAATACACATTTTAGAGCTGTAATCATAATACCGTGAAACCGTGATATTTTTGCCTACGGTTATCATACCGTCAGAATCTCATACTGGCACATGCCTAGTTTCCCCATCGATTCATTGATGCAAAGCTTACGTACTATAGCTCTATTTTCTTCTTTGACGACCAACTCCTTTGCCTTTAACTTAAAAGCTGCATTTCTCTGTGTGTTTTCCATGATGGTGTCTGCACGAAAATCTTTCCCCACATGTCTGTCTCACTTTTGCTCTTTCCCTAACTGGCCAGTAAAAAAAGATAAATTCGCTGCGTCGTTGTACAGGACGCAGGGTCCAAAGCGTTTGAAAAAAGTAGCAACTCATAGTCAGAAAATTATTTAATTCAGTTTCTGTGCACAAGGCACTTCACAAAAAAAGGTCAAACCCAGCAGATTGCATTGAGTCATTGACTTGCAGCATTCACTCCTCCTGGACCAATGTGTAGTGACAGCAGACAGTTGCCTGCGTTGTGTCGTTGACTTCACAGCGACCCGTCATACTGAGCAAACATGTAACGACAGGGGAGAGGAAAAAGTCCCCTTTAAGAGGCAGAACCAGGCTCAGTCTCTGACTGAGCTTTGCTGTGGCAACGTTACAAAACAGAGGCATAAACTATTGTGTAAAAACAGAACCGTAACAAGGCCTGTAGTCCAACACGTCTGGCAAACTGGTGCCAAGTAGACGAATCAGTGTAAACACCCATCCAGTCAAATGGTAACTCGCTGTGCATTAGCTGCACCTAGTAGCTGCTGGAGGAAAAGTTGGATTAACAACCAAATAAAGAAATGAACAAAGACCCTAATCACCCACACCAGTGTTTGGAGTAATCATCACAAAGCCCTGATCTCGGTCATTGGAGCTGAAAGGTTGTGTGAGAGCCAGGCCGCCTGCTAGCCTGACCGGTTCCATCAGCTCTGTTCAGAGGTATGGGCCAGAACTCCAGCAAACTATTGTGGGAAGGTCGTGGAAGGAAGCTCAAAACTTGTGATGTCAACTCATACAGTTAAACAGTAAGATAATGTGTCCTAACGGAACCTAAAACAGAAACGGTTTATTCTGATTTAACTTTACCAAGGGGAAGAATGTGTGTTTATATTCAGTCATATTTAATATATATTAGATGGTGCTCGTCTGTCAGATTAAAAGCTCTTTTTGAAAATGACAACCTTAAAGCAGTTATTAAACATAGTTTTCATGAAGGCCACATTTCTGTTTAAATGTTTTTTTCTTGCATATTACAGCAGAATGAAGCGATTTGGGGGGAAAAAAACAACCTTTATGACTAGTTTATATATCTGCATGTGGTTTCAGGTTTTTTATCCTCATGCCTTGTTTTAATGTAATTTAAATGTTTAAATAGTTGAGTTCGGACATTTCTTTAAATAAATCTGCGGCTTATTTAACAGATGTAACTCATAGCCTCCGTAATCTGAGTCAGTATTACACCGTCGGCTTGACATTATGTATGAAAAGAAAGCGTTTACAATTTTATTTGATGCTCGTATATTTCTAACAGGATTAATGCAAAGTCATATCTCTGCCTCTCTTCTTCTCCCCCCCCCCCCCAGCCTTGCATCATAGCGGACTGCGGTGAGCATAAGGACGGGGACAGCTGGGGAACTGCACCAGATGACGGAACAGGAGATGCCCACCCAGACTTCCCCGAGGACTCCGACATCGACTTTAAAGATGTAAGTACCGGGCACGGCTTCATTCTGGCAGATGGCATCAGGCTAGCAGGCTGTTTTTGGCAATGCGCTCGTTTGCTGTCCTTCGCAGAGTCGGCCTAGAGAACGGATACCAATTTCATTGAGGTTTTAAAAGTCTCACTCACACATTTGTTTTTCTCCAATAAATTTGGTGTGGTCTCTAGCTTAAATGAATGCCTTGTGATTTGTTTTCTGGGTAAAAAAAAAAATGTTGTCGGAGGAGTGGGTGTGTCTAACTCATTAATATTCATGATATGCAACATCTCTCATCTGATTGGCTAACAACAATGCCACTCTTATGCTGCCTTTGAACAAACTTACCGTAATTTTCGGACTATTGAGCGCACCTTTTCATGTTGTGAAATGAGATATTTACACAGAAAGACGGTACACAGAAGATTTTTTTTATTACCTCCACCAGCAGGTAATTTTTTCTTGCCAGTCTGTTAGCAACATAACTCAAAAAGTTAAGGACGGACTTCGATGAAGTTTTCAGGAAATGTGCGCAATGGGACCAGGAACAACTGATTTAAATTTTGGGGTTGATCTGACGTGAAGCGTAGGTCCACCCACCGACCAGCGGTGGAGAGAGCTCACAACAGAATCTCGACTTATATAGCGACTTATAGTCTGGAAATTACGGTATCTTACTTTGCTGCTGGTGTTCCAAGACAAATTCTAATAATGATTAGCTTCTACTGGCAGAGTTGCTAACCGTTAGCTTCTACTGGCAGAGTTGCTAACGGTTAGCTTCCACTAGCAGAGTCGCTTGCTAACGGTTAGCTTCCACTAGCAGAGTCGCTTGCTAACGGTTAGCTTCCACTAGCAGAGTCGCTTGCTAACGGTTAGCTTCCACTAGCAGAGTCGCTTGCTAACGGTTAGCTTCCACTAGCAGAGTCGCTTGCTAACGGTTAGCTTCCACTAGCAGAGTCGCTTGCTAACGGTTAGCTTCCACTAGCAGAGTCGCTTGCTAACGGTTAGCTTCCACTAGCAGAGTCGCTTGCTAACGGTTAGCTTCCACTAGCAGAGTCGCTTGCTAACTGTGTCTCAGTGAACGAGACCTTTATAAAGACACTCATAGTCTGGTGGAAACATGAAGCTCAAAAAATCTCCCAGAAAACTGACTTGTATAGAAAGTGACTTGGCTACCCTGGTCTTTGTCATTCTCAACTACTGGTGCAGCTCAATAAATTATAATATCATATATGAAATTTATTTCAGAAACTCAATACAAAGAAAGCTCAACACAACTATTACAAATGTATTTTCTCCACGTTAAGCTGTTTTAATTTTCTGAGAAACTATTGAGTTTTATCAGATAAATGTTTGAAATATATCACTCAGTGTTAAAATTAATCTGTACACATTGGTGAAAAGAGGTAATTTTTCATAACATTTGAATGTATAAAATAGCATTTGTTTACTAGCAAGGAGAAAATCAAGGGAAAGCAACAGTCTCGTCACTAAAACAACAATCAGCCTGACAGAAGACTGAGCGGATTGTTGGTTTTCTCACATCTGAGCAGATTCACCAGAGTGAAAAACAGAAACAAACTGAGACGAGATTACCAAAGGGGCAACATGTAACGTTTTCTTTCCAATCTTTCAGGTTGATAAAGTACTCTCGGCTGCTGAAGACATGAAGAACATTGGAAACGTCCTTTTTAAGAAGCAGGACTGGAAAGCTGCAGTTAATAAATATGAGAAAGCCCTCAGGTACGACATCGTGTCACTGCATCTGAACTTCCCTCTCACAGTCGTCCTCGGAGAGAAAAGACAATCCGAGCTGCGCTTCTAAAACGCAGCTGTGGAATCAGCTGTACTGAGATCTAATGCACGCAGTGTCTGAAATAAGTTGTCCTCCTAAAGGCAATTTGAGATGCTGTTTTAATTCAGTTCAAAAATACTTTACTTGCCACATACTGATATTAAATGTTGTCGTAACTAGTATCATCCAAGTATCTTTAGAGTTGTTGTGGATGGTGATGCTGTCGGCTGAAAGAAACTGGTAGCAGCCGATCTGACGAGGCCTCTGACCGAAGACTGTTGCTGTAAAACAGTCTCCTAAGCATCGTGACATGCTAACAGCTCAACATTCAGGCAGCAGAGACGATATTCCACAGCAACATATCCTGGATAACCCCATCAGTTGTTGGCGAGCTCTGCTAATCCACCTCAGTTGCTTTTGCCTCTCCTCTTAAAATCTCGACGTTGAAGTCGGGGATAAAAAGTGATATTATGATAGAAGAGACGGTTTGAACTTTCTCCTTCTGTCTCTGCTCTTTGATCCCGCTCTGTATCCATGACGCCTCCTTTTCACCTCCCCTGGGATTTGGGCTTTCTGAGCTTTTGATGCTGATCAGCTGCTCCCGGCCATAAAAACACCACCTTCTTGCCACAGTTACACATCATAACTGTACAAAAGTAAAAGCAAAAATCCTTCCAGATGTGCAGCATCTAAAACCAGAGGGAATAGTTGTCAGAACATGCAATGTCTCTCTCTCAAACTCTCTCTATCTCTCTTTCTCGATCGCTCTCGCTCTTTCTCACTGTCTCTTTCTCTCTCTCTGTCTCTCTTACGATCTCTATCTCTCGCTCGCTCGCTCTTTCTTTCTGTCTCTTTCTCTCGATCTCTGTCTCTCTGTGTCACTCTCTGTGTCTCTCTCTCTCTCTCTCTCCCTCCCTCCCTGGCAAAGAAGACAGACTTGCTGGAGCCAGACTCTGAGAACAGTTAAATATCATCTGTATAAGAAAACCACATTTCTACCACAACAATCCCCACTTATTGGGCTGCGAGAGCACCAAAAATTAATTGAGCAACACGACAACTTATAAATGTGAATAATATCTAGAACTGTAAATGAGTAGATGTAAGATAGTGGAGGAATACTAACATACTTAAGAGTCAAACCTATACCTGTGGTGATTCCTTGTGTAGATTATAAAACCCTATTTAACTGCTGGGATGATGTTCTCTTTCTAAAATCTCGTACGTTTTACACCAGATGTAAAACGGCGCATATCTTCCCAAAAACAGTTTCACACTTGTATTTCCAGTCCAAAGAATACTTTTTGGCGAATTTGAGGCGGACCTTTGTCTTTCTTTTCTTTCTTTTTTTTTTTTTCTGGTCCGCTTTGGTTCAGGGTTCTGACCTTGGAGCTCGTCTCTCTCGCTTTGATGAATCATGAACTCTGACCTTTACTTGAGGCAGGTGAGGGCTTCAGATGTTCCTCAGCGACCTGCTGGATGACTAGATGTTCTCTAGGAGTCATTTTGGTTGGTTGGTTTGTTGATTGAGTTTTTTTTCCCCACCTTAAACTATATAATAAGCATTAAAGAAAACTTTACAGTTATAAGATACAAAAAAATCATTTGATTTGCTTTCAGTTTTTATACTCGTGTTAGTGTTTAATTTAAAAATCTGTTTTGATCTGAAATATTTAAGTGACAAATTAATAAATCTGTAAGGGTACCAATACTTTTCATAGTAGTTTCTCAAAAGAGCACAAACACTGCTTTTACTTTGTTTTCCCTAACCTCACCATTAACTTAAGGTGGTTAAAAATGTGAACTGTGTAATTATTTAGCCTCTATCTAGAGTGAAAGTAAAAATATTTATTATTCATACTTTAAAATATGAGTAAAACCCTGTTTAGCAGCAACTGCTGTGACACATGAGGTGTGATGTCACCGCTTTTTTGTTACAGCTCTGTCGTTCAAAGCTGTAAAAAACAAAACACTCAAAATCAGATCTCTATGTAAACCTTTATGAGCCATTTCCCTTTGCAGATACCTGGAGATGAGTGGAAGTCAGTTGGAGGACGAAGGGGAGCAGAAGAAGAAGATGAAGCCCACAGCAGTCAGCTGCTTCCTGAATACAGCAGCTTGCAAACTGAAGCTGCAGCTCTGGCAGGAAGCTCTGGAGAGCTGCGATGAGGTGACACCAGCAAATCTTTGCATGATCTATAGCAAGAATCGGGTTGAAAATGTCATCACCACCCCCTCGTTGTGTGCATTTACCACAGTGGGGTGGGTCATTTTGACCGCAAACCAATTAGTTTCACGATTCTTCTAAGTGCATTTCGAGGATCATAATTGCAACTTTAAAGGCATTAATCGGAACATGGTCGAGTAAAGATGACATTTCTGTTCCAGGTTCTCGAACAGAACCAAGAAAACACAAAGGCACTTTTCCGGAGGGCCCAGGCCTGGCAGGGGTTGAAGGAGTACAACAAAGCTCTGGTAAGCTCCTCGAAGCCTGGCCGCTCCTTCAGAGGAGCCCAGAAAGTGAGAAAGTTACAGTTGGGTTTAAAATAAAAGCACAAGTCCAAATATGCGCAAACCAGATCACCGTTTTTTATAGAAATCATTTCTAGGTGTAGAAGGGTGATGGGAAACTAACAGACCCAACAGTAAATGCTGTTGGGTCTGATGGAGCCTCAACAAAGCCGACACTTATTCAATAATGATTTTAAAAAGTTAATTGGAGGGGAGAAAACGATCCGGAAACCTGAAAGAAGTGTTATAAAACCGAAAACTGCCATTCGGACGGATCGAAGAGTCGTGAAAATAGTGGATTTATCCGATGATCACCTCACAGGTGAACAAAGTTAAACTGGCAGACCTGCCAACCTGTACGCATTTTGCATAGCAGGTACGCAATTTGACATCTAAATACGCTGGTACGACCCGCCCCTCTGAACTACGCAAAGAGCTGCGGACATGTGAGTTCTGTGGCGAAAGTGGTCATGTCTGACAACACGGCGCAGCACCGTGGTGAAGCGGAGAATCGAGTCTACCCAACCTATAGCGTAACATTCCCGCCTCTCCCACTCGCTGCTTTAAGTCACACGTGGCTTCGTGGATTTCATTTCATTTGTTCTCCCAACAAATATGTAGGTGGTTAGGATATGAATGATGACACGGTCACCAACAAGGGCGTACACTCTTGAAATATTTACTATTTGACTTTAGGTGAAATATTTGATGAGGTTCTTCCAATTCGTTTTCCTCCCCAAACGAATCTTGATTTAAGTTTGTCCCATTTCTGCAATTGCATTGTAGGAGGAGGAGAACAAATATAGCAGACGGGGGAGGATATTCATTTTAATAATGTTTATTGTCTCACTAAAACTAAAACTGTCTTTTATCAATTATTTAACTGGATCATATTTCGCTTCATACTGTAATGTATTTTTGGTGCTTTTGCCTTTTGAATTCTCTCTGCATCTTGTTTGATCTAGAGTTAAGTACAAGGCTTTAAGTTTTTTGTGTTTATTTATTTTTTAGCCAGGCTACTGTCCAAATTTCTTTTCATTAACTGCATAAAAGATTGGGCTGGGTTTCTTAGATATATCGTAATTTCGTTCACGTTCAAGCTAATCATATGATTCTGCTGCTTATTTCAATTCCCGATTCGGAGTTTTCTTGTTTAATCATTTGAGCCAATATTGAGTTCCATATATAAAGCAAAAAGTGTCAGCACCTCTGTCTAGTTCCTCTTTCTAACACAAATATTTCAGTTAGCGAGACATTGACCTTAATTCTACCAGTGGGGATTTTATAAATTGCTTTAATGCATTAAATTTCCCGGTCATCAAAACCAAATCTTCCTAATATTAAATACAGAAAGTCCCATTTAACATATCAAATACATTTTCAGCATCTAAGCTGATTAAGATTTATATATTGTAATATATGTGGCGTTCTCCTTATATCATCTTGTTTGTCTTTGCCTTAAAACCTCAGCTATCAGCTCTGGTACCAAACACCAAAGTCTGTTGGAGATAATGGAAGTATAAATCTTATAATCTACGTTCAATATAGAAATTGATCTGAAATTTTGACAATTTTCTTATTTTTTTATTTGGTTTAGGGAGTGCTGTAATGACTGCTTCCCTCCTGAAGGGGGCGGATGACTGATTCAGTTTCCATTCGCTGCCTGCCTGCCTGGTGCTTTATTTGCTTTTAGATTGCTTATTGCTCCATTTTGAGTTGTAGCTATGGCTGGCAACTCCACTGTTTTCTAGAAATAATTTGGTTTCATTTTGATTTCCTGAATAAAGATCCTCGTATTACAAATTTATCTCCACTTGTCTCCGTTTCCTTCTCACTAGTAGTTTTGCTGCTTTCAGCCCTGATTAAATAAAATGTTTTCAGATATCTAGCTTTGGTTTCAGGTTCCAAAAGCAATGAGTCGTTAATCCGCTTTCTCGTCACGATCAATTTGTTTTTTGAATGTTTTGATCGCTCTTTCTTTTCGTTTATGGACCTCTTGAAGCTCACTTTATCTCTCTTTCTTAAGACTGCTTGAAATGGCGATCACCTTACCTCTTATCACTGCTTTTAGTGGATCCCGTAATATTGAAGGATCTGTCTCTCCATTAGCCTTTTCCTCTAAATATGTCTGTATTTCTGCGTTTTACCTCCATATTGTATTTTTTACATGGATGATCAGAGATGTCTCCAACTATTACATTCTTCTATTTTCTCCCTGTAAGGGACGTAACTCTCTGCTTTCAGATTTTGCTTTTATTTATTTTGGTACTGGTGTCTCGTCTGTGGTCCAATAATCACGTTAAGGTCTCCACACATAAAAATTCTTGTATTTTCTTGTGCAATAACGTCGAATGACTTGAATCGTTCTATGTGTATTTTCTTGTTTCAGGGGGATCTAAAGACTGCTCAGGGAGTTGCTCCAGAAGATAAAGGTGCGGTTGTTTTGTGTTTCACTACTATTTCCATGAAAGTTTAAATTAAAACCATAAAGTTGAAGTGTTAAGTTGTGGAGAATATGAAAGCCTAATCAAACGCAGCGCCAGATTAATTATGCAACACTACTAACTGTGAATTGGCTTCAGATAATGGGAAACAAACTGTAATCAGTTTATACGTTATGCATCAAAGTGAAAAGTCTCCCTGATTTGATTTGATTGGTGGACATGAGCTGTGTTCAAATGAGGAAATCTCTTGTTTCTCAGTGTTGCACCTTCTGCTAATTTAAGCAACGGTTTGTTAGCTGCAGAGAGGAGATATGAACCATCAGTGAGCTTCAGGGATTTCTATGCAACATTTAGTGACTAAAAACAGCCTAAATACCTTAAGGGGAAAAAGATACTCCCTTTAGAAATAACTTGTTGAAATAAAGCTAATTAAACCTTGTTGCCTTCTTTTGACAGCCATCATCAATGAAATGAAGAAAGTCCAACTTAAAATCCAAGAAGAGAAGGAGAAAGAAAAAAAAATCTATGCCAAAATGTTTGCTTGAAGCTCGGACAAACGTGCTGCAACAAGTTTAATCTGTGGGTAAAAACGAAACCTCATCCAGAGCCTGGAACAGTATTTTGAACTCTTCTTGTCTTCACTGTGAGCACAGCCGGGTTCCAGCCGTCGATCCGAGCTAACAGCCGCGTCGTCGTTCGTATCGCTTCGTTGTTGTGATTTTGTTACATCAGTTTGTTTTTAATGATCAATAAAACAAAGGTCAACTCAAGTGTTGTTTATTATTTGCTTTCCGCGACATTCTACAGCGTTTCTGTTAAAAATGGCAACAGAAATCCTCAAGACATTCATTTACAGCTTAATTTTTGTTTGTTACAAAACTGACTATCAAGTACTTCCTGTTTAAATACTATAAACTCTTTCAGGAATTCAAATGCCCCACAGAGCTGAAGCAGAACCAATCATTTGGACCGTAATGCCGCTTGTTAAACTCTTTAAAGCCGTCCCACCATCGGGGCAGCTGCATGGTCCGTACTCCTGAACGTAAAGGGAAAGAAGGACAAAAAACCAAAAGCACGTTTCGTTCACATCCCGTTGTAGGCCGGTCCGCCGCCTCCCTCCGGTACCACCCAGTTGATGTTCTGGCTGGGATCCTTGATGTCGCAGGTCTTACAGTGGACGCAGTTCTGAGCATTTATCTGTAGCCGCATCCCGTCTCCGGTTTCCACGGGAACGTACTCGTACACACCTGTAAGGATGGATGGAAGAAAAGAAACGCATTTATAAGTCTTCAACTTTGACATTGCGCCATCTTCCACCATCAGCTTTGCTTCCCGTTTCTGCTGGTGTACCCCAGGGTTCAGTATTAGGGCGCCTTCTACTCATTATTTAGATTCTAAATTTAATGTCGATTTCCACCGTTATGCAGATGACACCCAGATCTACCCCAATTCCTCCCTCTCAGACTGTCTGATGGAGATTTTCATGATTCTCCTAATTTTCTCAAACTCAATAGTAATAAAACTGAAGTGTTACTCGTTGGCGCAGCCTCCAGTTTCTCCAATAACATGGAAAACTCCTGCGTTCATCCTTCCCTTCAGGTAAAGAGTTTGGGTGTCATACTTGATATTACTCTCTCATTTCAGTCTCATTATTTATATCATCCGGTCTGCATACTTCCACTTACCGAATGGTAAAAACATCATCCTTTCCTTACACCCCCTGCTGCTGCCATCCATGTCCATAACCTCATACCCTCCCAGATCGACTAGAACAACTCTTTCCTTGTTGGGTTTAGAAAGGCGCCCTCAAATAAAATGTATAGTTAAATGTGCTTTACTTGGGGTTTATTTTTGTGATAAAGTAGCACCGAATTGTTTAGTGGAAGGAAAATCTATTTGTAAAGTAGCTCAATCAGATTGGATGGATCGGCAATTTTCAAGTCTTCCCACAGATTCTTGATTGCGTTTGAACTTTAACTAGGCCGTTCTAACACATTCTATCGTAGCTTTGGCTGGATGGTTCAGGGTCGTCCTGCTGGAGGTTGAACCTCTGCCTTTAAACAGGTTTTATTTTTCATATCTGGCTCCACGTGGCTGTATGTATCCTTAAATAGAAAACTTTTAAACTGATTGCAATGTATGGATGATTGAATTGAGATGACATCTCAAATGAATTGAAAATTGAAACGAGAGAATGTCGTGGTCAGATGAGACCAAAATAAAACTCTTTGGTATGAACGCCACTGCTGAGTTACATCCCGAGAACACCCACAGTGTAGCACGGTGGTGGAAGCATTATGCTGTGGGGCTGCTTTTCTGCAAAGGGGACAGGACGACTGATCCGTATTAAGGAAAGGATGAATGGGGCCATGTATGTTCCATCAGTGAGAGCATTGAAGATGAAACGTGGCTGGATCTTCCTGCATGACAATGAACCCAAACACGTCGCCTAGGCAACGAAGGAGGGGCTACGTGAAAAGCATTTCATGGTCCTGGAGCGGCCTAGCCGGCCTCCACACCTCAATCCTAGAGAGAATCTGTGGAGGGAGATGAAAGTCCCAAAACATCCCAGCTCTAGAGAAGATCTGCATGGAGGAATGGGCCAAGATACCAGCTACAGTGTGTGACAACCTGGAGAAGATCTACAGGTGACCTTTGACCCCTGTCATTGCCAACAATATGGAAGACCGTCCCGGGCAAAATTGACAATAAATAAATAACTACATAAATGTGAAAATAAATAAAAATAGAAATACATCTGTAAATGAATAAAATATACCAATAAATAAATGTGGGAATAAACGGGTAAATACAAAACATTTATTCCCACATATGTGGGAATAAATAAATGTAATTATGTATTTTCACATTTATATACAATTTTTTTTTCTTTACACACTTATTTATATATTTATGACCACATTTGTTTATTTTCACATATATATATTTATTGTAAATTTTGGCAGGGACGGTCCTCCATACAACCAAGGTTACTTTTACAAATTTTGAGGTGAACTTGCTGAAAATGCGGCAGCAAGAGTTCTGATGAATTTTAAAAAGAGAGATCACATTTCTCCTGTTTTAGCTTCCCTTCATTGGCTCCCTGTTAAATCCAGAATAGAATTTAAGATCCTCCTTCTTCCATATAAAGCCCATAATAATCAGCTCCATCAGAGATCTGATTGGTCCATATGTTCCTAACAGAGTAAATATCTTCTCGGTGGCCTACATACATGACTGTACGTGGTCACATGACTCCAGCCTGTAAATCCTAAATCATCTTAAAGGGACAGTAGCATTGATAAACTAGAACATCGAATAAACAGACGTGGGCAAAATAACGTCGAGTCATACGCTTCGCTCATCGCCCAGCCCTATTTAGGAGTATAACATTCTTTTGGATTAATATTTTACTGAACCATCAGTAAAACCTGATCGATACTAGCCTTGTTATTGCTTTAGGAGTTCAATAATGTAGACACACCTCGACAGTAAAGCTCAGATGTCTGATTAAGGTTTTCTGCACACTTTACGCCACTGAAGGTTAATCTGGGACTCAACGGACAGACGACCTGTCGAAGGTATTTAGGCGTCTGATGATGGTGAGCTAGAATAGAAGTAAAAATAAAAAATGGAGGGGGCTCAGAGGACGAACCATTTCTTCATGCAACCCTAGACGATTCTACAAGTTTGGATGGCTTCACGAAAGTTTAAATGTGATTAATCTACTATGATGAAGAAGAACAAATACTCGACAAACTAAAACTATAGGAATTTACTTCATCAGAAATGAGAAACAGACGTCTTTAAACGAAGCAGTAAAATAGCATCAGATTAAAACGGCTACATTATGCTGTAATAATGATAATTACTATAAGCCAACCATGCGTACGTAGGTATTTAATATCCAATCTCTTTTGCGGCGTTTTGCAAACAGCAGTGAGCAGATTAGCCACATAATGAAGTTTCACACCTTCCAGCAATTTGAAAATGAGATCAACAGCGAGTGGAACTCTCTGCCCACACGCACACACAAACACTTCCTCTCTAACATCTGTGAGTCTGCTAAAGTTTGTCTCATACAACAGCCAAGATGTTCAACTTCTTAATCACCAACTTATTGTTATGTAGAGGAAAACAGACGGCAGGCAGAAACATTGTTGTTTGTTAAACGGCTTTACGAGTGCTTGGGTGTTTCCACATTATGGGATGCGTATTGGTAAAAATGTGGCGATACGACGAGTACGAAAAAAAAAATCGATTCACAGAAGAATCTAGATTCTCATTTGCAACAATTCAGAATCGATCTAAAATGTCCAAGAATGGATTTAATGGATAAATAAAATCAGCTGGCTGTTCGCCTCCATTTTTGTAACTAGCCTCTACGGGACGGTTTATTTTTCATGATTTGTTGAAAATCATATAATCAGTTGCACAGTTTACAGTTCTATTGCTGCTGTCATGAACATTTCAGACACAGGTAGCTTAGGGGTGCTACTTTTCATTTTGAAAGAAGCCCTTTATTTTCATAACTTGTTCTTTAAGTTACTGAGTCTGAGAAATATAGATGTTCTTTTTGTCTTCACCGTTTGTGTTCTACATGATATTTGTGGTGAACTGCAACTTTCCTGGGAAATGCATCTATTTTAAACCGTTTTGTATTAAGCAGAACCACTTTATTTTAGTTCCAACTTATTTTATAACTACTAATGAGTAGCAATTGAGAAACAGACAATGTTTTTGATAAAAGGCACTTCCCTGAGAATCTAACTTAATAAATGTTAAACAGACGCTTTAATGTCTCCGTTTGTCATTCTGTATAGCAAAGCAGATGAGAGCAGATCATGATCAGAAACCCGATTAGAAAACATTATGAATGAAATCAAATTGTTTTGAATCAAAAATCGAATTGAATCGTGAGACGGTAAAACATTCCCACCCATAATATGTTGTGGTTTTTAAAACTGAATTTAACTGTAGAAAAACTCTCACAGCATTCTAAACACTCCAATAGGGATGTAAGAAAATATCGATACACAGATATATCGCGATTTTTTATTTCCCGATATTGTGTCGATTTCTTAAAAAAAAAAAAAAGGAATTGAAGGGAACCATTAATGATGACAGTAATTTTTGTAGTAAAATTAAGTATAACTGGAAGTTTTGTGGCTGTTTTCACCTTCTTGGTTCCAGTGGATCGACTAGATTCAGTAATAAAACTGGATGTGTTAAAGTATGAAACAGGTTGGAGCGTTTAGAACGATGTCACAGTTTTCCTACTGTTAAAGTGAGTTTTAAAAATCACAATATATCGTCTTACTCATAGTATCGCGATACATATCGTATCGCCAGATATCTTTGCCAATACACTTCCCTACACTCCAACCTGTTTCATATTTTAACACATCCAGTTTTATTACTAGATCTAGTTGATCCACTAGAAGGAGGTGGAAACAGCCACAAACTACCAGTTATACTTTTATATTTACTCCAAAAATGACTCTCATCATTAATGGTTCCATTCAAATCATTAAAAAAACAACAACGATATTTTCTTACATCCCTATTCCTCATAGAACCAAATTGGAAGATGTGAATTTGATGAAACCGCAACTTGAATGATCATTTTTATTAACTTTCATATCTCAAGCCATTACTAATAACATTTATATTAAATATCAGTAGTGATTCTGTTTACAGATTATTTTAGTACAACTATGTAACATAACGAGTCGACGCTCGGAGGCTCTTTACCTGCAGGGCAGAAGCGCTGCTCGGGTCCGTCGTAGACGGCCAGGTTCCTCTCCACGGGGACGCCGTCGTCCTTCAGGGTCAGGTGTGGAGGCTGGTCGCCCTCGTGGTTGGTGCCGCTCAAGGCCACGGACGACAGGAGGTCGAAGCTAATTTTGCCGTCGGGCTTGGGATACTCGATGGGCTTACAGTCTTTAGCTGGTTTCAGCTGGTTTGCATCCAGGCCTGCAGCAGAAAAGAGCACGGCGGGTCAGGAGATGATCGTCAGATACACTGGCCTTACATGCAGCAGTTTCTCTACTGGCGCATCTAAACGAACAAGACTAAGAAAAAAATAAAAAATAAAGACATTTCATTCTTTAATATGGAGCTACTGTGTCAATGCAGCGTAGCATGGAGCCAATCAGCCTCTGGCTACGAAGGACTCAAGGTTGCATACATATCCCATGTATGCATGTCCTTTATTTCCATGCTATTATTTCAATAAAGTAAAATCAAATTAAAAAGAAATTGAAAGGTTAAAGTAGATTCTTTCCTTTTATGTAGTGGTGGGCAATATAAGAGATATAAAGGTAGAAATGATGTAAATTTGAACTATACCAGCCTACCGCGATTGCGCATTTCCATGATGTCATCAAGCTGTCATCAAAGAGGATAAATACTAATGTTCAGGGTTCATGTTTAAGTTTAAGCAAGTTTAAAATGTGTTGTTTTCCATTTAACGACAAAAAACTTGAAGCATTTGTTATTCAAATATTTGCAGGTTTATTTTTGTGCGATATTAAATTTATGAATAAGTAGCCAGGAAAGCGGACAATTTAGAACTGTGTGTTTTATTTTAATAACATTTAGCTTTTAATTTATTTAAAACATCTTCATCTTTATTTTGTGAGAATTTTTGTGTTGCATTTTTGGAGAAAAAAGATTTGAATATTTTTTTTAATGCATTTTACACATTAAATGTTCTTTAAATGGCATTCTAAACTTTTTTGAAGTTGTTGTTCTGCTGTAATGCATCTGAAAAGTGAGAATGTTCATAAACCGTCATTTTGACATATATAGGGAAAGTAAAATAAAATATCGCTATAGATATCGTTACCGCACAAGCTTAAGATTATATCTCAATATAGATTTGAGGCCATATAGCCCAGCCCTACTTTTATTGCTGTTTTTTTTCCTGTTAAAGAACAGCAGACAGGGTTTTCGACTCCAAACAAGGAACCATCACTGGTATCGGATTGTTGTCAATGTTATCCATCTTACATGAGTTAGTATTCCTCCGTTATCTTATATCTTCTCATTTATCAATTACAGTTACACATTTATAAGTTGTCCTTTAGCTCAATTAACCTTTTGGTGCTCTAGGATTGTTGTGGTAGAAATATTGGTGTTCCTCTACAGCTGCTCGCTTGAGATCAGTAAACTAATATATTTAGAGTATTTTTGTTCCGTCGTTTCCATTGTGATTGTCTTGAAAAATTTTATGTATTTTTAATGTGTTCATTGATATGTACAGTTTACAACTAATGGTTTTGGCATGTATATAATAACTGCATTTATTTTAAGTTATTCATTTCATTGTTGCATATTTATATAAGTGGTCTAATCTATGTATTTTTGATGTATTAATTCACAAATCTCATTGCCATATTGTATTTTTTTGTACAAGTTAATTATTTTATGTAAATAACTTAAAATCCTTTCAGTATGATATAAGCAAATTAACGTTTAATTTGTAAAGAGATTATTTGTTTATCAACACAGCAGATATGCGTGCAACCTGGCTGCAGAAAGAGACGCCGGCCCTTTAAATAAGCTCTGTTTACCATTGTTATTATTTGGCGTTTATCTATTTTAGACAACAGGTTATCGCCAGAAGTGATCGCTGCACATTGTTGCATCTTTAATCATCGTTCCCGACGCTTCTTCCGATCGCTTGCACCCGAAGAAGTCTCGCGTTTGCCCTGAAACGGGCGCGAGTCGATGGAGTTCTACAGAACTTGCACGTTTTGTTGTTTTTAATCAAAGCGATTAGAGTAACCAACAGCACAACAAGACGTGATCGCGTCTCTTCCTGCAGGCGACACGCGCAGTAGAGCGGGAAGAGACGTAGACCCATAATCCATCTGTAGGATATATTTTTCAGCAGCACCATCACAAAACAATTTTCTGTAACCGCAGAAGCCAATTTAAAGGTCAAGTTCCTTGAAATACATCACTCTTTTGAATATGATCTTATCCATGAAGGAGTCCCTGTTATCATTTCAACAACTTTGTGTTATATTTAAGTCATTTTAGTTTTAGAAAATAGGGGGAAAAAATATTTCTGCAGTTTCTCTTTAAGCTTTTATATCAATCCCTCTTTCCCTTCATATAGTTAAGCACACTTTAGCTTTGCTGCCATGAAATATTTATAGTTTTTGCTAAACCCGGCACTCAGAGATACTGTACACCTCACCTTGGTGTTTGAGTGTCCAAGGCTCTTTTCCTCGTAGCATCCAGTAGAAAATGCCGGTGTAAACCATCCCGCCATAAAGACCAAAGTAGTTGTGGAAGGAGGGCCGGATGTTCCTGACGGCGTGCAGCTCTTTCCACACAGAGGATTTCTTCAGGTTCTCACTGTACTCAGGTACATGGAGCCCTAAGATACATACAAGGTTTAAAAATTAGAATTTTATCGTCAGTCGTCTGTTTGCTGAGTTGAATAATGACAGGAGTTTGTTTATGGGGGAGGCATCAGGCTCAACTTTTTCACATCAGGTCAGGGGTCACATTTATAAAAGCTGGCTTATTCACAAAAACACGGGGTCTGAAAACTGCGTGAGTCACTTTCTACGCAAACTTTGTGATTTATAGAAACAAACGTGATGGAAAATTGTGCGCAACTTTAAGCGCATCGATATTTACGGCTTACGGACATTTAGGACTCGGAGAAACTGGCAGCGCAGCTGGTGAGATGGAAAGGTAGTTAATCTAAACCACATTTTCAGACACACACAACCTCTCTGCCTCCACCTTCTTTTTTACGTCCGCTACACCGCTGCAACAAGGCTGAGCCAATCGCAGCTCCTCCGTTTATTTGCGACCCCCACGAATAATATTTTGTGCAGATGATACTTTTTAAAAGTCGCTTCTGTCAGGCTTTAAATACCTGGGGGTGCTTAAACTTATAATTTAGTTTTTATTTGCTTTTATTCCAATCTTATTGTTGCTACAAGAAATAATCATACAATTCAAACTTTAGATTTATTGTTCGTATTCGTTTAATTTTATTTTAATCTACTCTTGTTACACATTTTCTTATTGTGAAGCACTTTGGTCGCCTTGTGGCTGTAATGCTCTAAATAAACATTGATTGCAATAAAAAAAAATTAAAAAAACATGCTGAGCATACTCAAAGTTTTATAAAATCCGAACATTTCTTTGCAAAAGTAAACTTTGCTGAGCCGCAGTACGGCTTTAGTAATTATTCTACACAACGTTTTTTGAATACGGCCTCTGGTCAGTTAGCATCAATTAAAGTTGTTAACTTTCCCGTTTCATTTGCTTCAAAAGTCAAAGCAGCTGAACCAGAAATTAAATTACAACTGAGCTGGGAACTTTCTATTTGCAACATGGAAACCAGCGTGTGATTGGCTGATCAGAGACAGCTGGTAGCGATACCAGCCAATAAAACGGGGTTTTCTCTCTTTATGTGTTCAAGTAGACTGCAATCCCTTTTCCCAATGGGTTAACGAGCTACGCATCGTTAATAGACTATTTTTACATGCAACCTTTTAAATGCAAGAGCAGCCGTGTTGAACTCTGACCGCTTGTCTGATTTCTAACCGAGAACTCTTTAAAAATGATTAAATTATCATTTCAAAACTTCTCCATATTTTGCTATAAAGCAAAGAAGAAATAAAAATGTATACCATTAAAGTAATTGTATAATTAGTTTTACTATGAAATAATATTCCGTGCCACACTTGAGTATTTTTAATGTGGACAATGGTTTTCTTCTTGGTACTTTTCAATCAATCTCAAAGCGGCCAGTTATTCTTCAAAGTCTCTCACCAGATTTTTGATATTTCAGTCCTTTGATTGATGCACCTGCAGCCTGAGAAGTTTTGTTCCCATTTGACCGCTGCCGTCGCCTTGCACTTTTCTCTCTTTTTTTTTTTTTTACAAAGTCAACCTTCGAGCTCTTCGAAGCTTTCTGCGCTGAAAAAAAACAAACTCTGTCGTGATACAATCTTAAATATGAAATATAGAAGACGGTTTAAAACAAACGATATGTAGCCTTGGATGGTCTCAGACGGATTATTGAGTAAGTGTCCTTTTTTGAGCAAATTTCACAGATAAGATCACACAGCAGATCATTAAAAAGATTCAAGCAGTTTATTTTATGATTTTTTTAAAAAGATAAAGAGTTGGTAGAAAATGTATTATTCTTAAAGATGCATCTCACACATTAAATGTGATGTTCTTAATCAACTGAAACTAAATTATATAATATTCCAGTTTTCCAACCAACTTAATGTTGAGTTTATATTAACTGTAAACTCCAAGAGAAAATGAACATAAATGAAATGCTTGAAATTGAATATATCTGTGTGGCTAAATAGGAGCTGCTCTTTTTCGAGCGCATTACTTGAGACGGCAGAAGCACCGAGGCCTACAGCCAGTTTTACCCTCTGAGGGACTAAATAGAAATGAAGTAGAAAACAGCTGAAAGCTCTCCGCCCTGAATGTTTAAGAAAAGGAGTTTCATTTCCACACCTGCCGTCTCCGAGTCCGGGTTCTCTGCTGCGACTTTAGGGAAAATGGCTTCAGCAGCCAGAACGCCGCTCTTCATGGCCGTGTGGGTTCCTTTGATCTTCGGGACGTTCATGAAGCCGGGGCTGCAGCCAATCAGCAAACCTCCAGGAAACGTCAGCTCTGGGATGCACTGAAGAGGAAGAAACGGAAAGAAAACAAGTGTTTTAGTCAGCTGTGGAATGGTGTGCAAGAGCCATCTTTGTGTATCAAATTTAAGCAATGATGCATATTATAGTAGTCTATTAACGATAAACACCAGATACATTTTTTCTTTTCCATTAAATTGAATCAGGTCAAAATGAGTTAAACAATGACAGTGAGTTTGGAGTAAAAGGGTTTGTGGATGCTAAAATGTATTTTCTTTAGTTGAGGCAAACTAAAATATAAAGTCCTTTTAGACAATCTATTAAAAGTTCCCACTCAGAATCAAACTCAAACATTTGTGGATCATATTTAATGATTTTCTAACAAGCACTACATCTCTGGAGTGATAGTCCGCGCAATTATCTTATCAGGCTCCTCGTTAGCTAATTAAAATAGTAACGCAAGCCTGAAATGCAGAATTAATTAAAAATAAAAAAGTTGAACACGTTTAAAGCCTAGTTTGATTAAAAACAAACAATCTCGGTACAATTGAGGCTTTTAATCAAACATAGAACTTCAGTTAAATCCTGAAGCTGAAACTTTTCTACCTTAATTATGTCAGTACATCTGTCTGCATCCAGCCCCTGATACTTAGACCAGATCAGTTTGTAAAGTTGTGCGATAAATAAAATAACAACCTCCTTGTCAACGGCAAGCGGAGAGCGGCTTCCCCCTCACAAATGATACAGACGTACCTGAAATCCTCCCTCATTTAAGGCTCTGGCTCCATAAGCAATCCTCTGACCTCCCTCCAGAGTGGACGCCACGAAGGGGTGATGCTTCCAGCGCTGAAACTCCCTGAACGGGCTTAAATAAGGATTGGAATAATCTAAACCAACCTGGAATAAAAACAATGGGGGTTAATTAGTAGCAGAGCAGCCACATGTCAGTGTTCTGACAATCCATCAAGTCCAACTTTCCGTCACTTTATCCATTTATAAGTATCTGAATATTACAAAGCAGCTTCATAATTTTATGTTTCCAGGGAAGATGGTTTTAATATAACTTAGATTTATTCTGCAAAGCAAGCAGACATTCGCAGCATTACCTCACAGTAGTGATGGGCGACGTAAAAGGTATAAGGTAGAAATGATATAAATTTAGCCAGAGGTAGAGATTTTGACTCTAGCGGCCTATACCGCGATCGCTCATTTTGAATATGTCATCAAGGAAGATAAATACTAATGTTCAGTGTTCGTCTTTACGCCACACATTGCAAGTTTGAAATTTGTTGTTTTCCATTTAACGGAAAATAAATATGTTGAACTTGAAGCATTTTTAATTCAAATATGTGCAGTTTTATTTTTGTGCCATATTCAATTTCTAAATAAGTAACCAGGAAAGCGGGCACTTACTATGTGGGTTTTTTTAAATAACGTTTAGCTTTTAATTTATTTAAGATATCTTCATTTTTGTGTTGCATTTAAAAAAAAAAAAAAATTCTAACGTATTTTGTACAATAAATGTTCTTTAAATGGCATTCTAAACTTTTTTGAAGTGGTTGTTCTGCCGCAATGTGTCTGAAAAGTGTCATTTAGACATATAAAGAAAAGAATATATCGCAATAGATATCGTTACCGCACACGCTTTAGATCATGTCGCTATACAGATTTGAGGCCAACACACAAACACTGAGCATGCATGCACACACTCACCACAAAGCCTAAGGCGACCAGAGGCTCTCCTTCATTCAGGTGATACAGGAAGGATCCTCCATAGGTGTGTCTGTCCAGGGGCCACCCGACAGAATGCTCCGTCCTGCCTGGTCTCCACTTCTTCTCATCAATCATCCACAGCTGAAACACATTTGTGGGTAAAAAAAAACCGTATGTTCAGGTGTATACCATCCACATCGTCTGCAGGTGAGTTCAACTACACCATGCAGCTCATATTTGATCTTTCTAACATTGTTATCGGATTTCATCCCTTCAACCAGTTGGAGAAGAACCTTCAGCGATCAGTTGTTTTGTGTGTTTTAAAATCAGTCCGTGTTAATTACCTCCTTCAGGCCAATGGCGTAAGTCTGGGGCTCACAGTTCTCCCGCAGGTTGAACTGCTTGTAAAGCTGCTTGGCTAAATGGCCGTGGCAGCCTTCTCCAAACAAGGTGACCTTGGCATGGAGCTCCATTCCTCGCTCAAAAACATCCTGACACAAAAGGGAAACGGACATCAGGTTGTTTCAGGGATTAAAACACCGAAACGTCTTGTAAAAATGAAGACCAGGGCATACGCAGCCATCTCTAAATCTAATTGAATACATTTTTAAATGCTTTTTTTTTAATGCAATGCCTTAAAATTAGACTATTTAGTTTTGAAATTATGTTTAAAATGGTTGAATCAGGAAATATAGCCTGGAATCCAGACTTGATTATGCAAATGCTGTCCTTTTCGGTGTTAACTTGACCGTCTACAGAAGGTCCAAAATGCAGCAGCGACAGACACACGATCCCGTATCATTCCAATATGAGCTAAATTACGATAACTTCCTGTTATGTACCGTATCCAGTTCAAAATATTGCTCTCCGTTTACAAAGCTGTTGTAAAGCAACTGTTTAGTTTTGACTAAAGATAAACGCATGGATTAGTTTTTCTAGGTCCTGTTGTGACATCAGTCCTTTAATCCTAGAGATGTTCTTCAGGTGATAGAAGGCTGACCTTGTTATTGACCTTTATGTGACCCTGGAGGTTCAGGTCTGAGTCCATTACAACACCTAGATTTCAGGCCTGATCAGTAGTTTCTAGCTGGATTAACTGAAGCTGTGTGCTGACTCTTGATCGTTCCTCTTTAGGTCCAAAAGTAATTACTTCAGTTTTGTTTCTGTTCAGCTGGAGAAAGTTATGACACATCCATCCATTGATTTTGCTTTATGTATTTACTTTGGATGGGTTCAAAGTCACCTGGTGACATCGTGATGTAGAGCTGAGTATCATCTGCGTAGTTATGGTAGCTAATCTTATTGGTTGTTATAATCTGGGCTAGTGGGAGCATGTAGATATTAAATAGGAGGGGCCCCAGGATGGAGCCCTGGGGCACCCCACATGTGATGAAAAGTTTCCTATTGAAACATAGAAGTCCCTGTTCTTTAAGTAAGACTCGAACCAGCAAGGACCTGTACCAGAGAGTCCGACCCAGCTCTCCAGTTGTGTATATATATATATATATATATATATATATATATATATATATATATATATATATATATATATATATATATATATATATATATATATATATATATATCATGATCAACACTGAGGTCCAACAGAACCAGCACTGTGGTTCTATCACAGTCTGCATTTATGCGGATGTCATTGAATAATTTGACTAGGACAGTCAGTGCTGTGGTTACCACGGAAACCAGACTGAAAAACATCAAAACGGTCGGTCATTGTTATGAAGCCCTTTAACTGCTGAATCAGCTTTTTCAATAATCTTACTGATGAATGGAAGATTAGAGATTGGCCTGTAGTTCTGCATTAACATGTTGTCCAGATTCTTCTTCTTTAGCAGTGGTTTAATAACTGCTGTTTTTAAAGCCTGAGGGAAGAAACCTGACAGGAGGGATGAGTTCACTATTTGAACAAGATCAGACACAGTAACAGGAAGAACTTTCTTTAGAAAAGCTGTGGGTAGGATATCAAGACAGCAAGTGGTTAATGATTTCTTGGTTTAGTTCTTGGAATTCAGACATTTTCTCTGGATTGGTGTTGAGCTGGGATGCCACTGGTAATTAGAAAAACAAAAGCTTGCTGATGTTTACACACCTAAAGTAACAAAAATGGATTCTTGAACACTTTCCACCGCCGCTTTAGTTTTCCATCCAACAGTCCCTCTGACTAGATAAGAAGGTCGCAGTTAAGGCCAAATTACTCCGTTATAAATAGTGGGATGCTCGCACCCAGTGGCTTTCTTCCTGTTAAAAACGAGTCGGTCCTTTCCGCTGTCGCCACATGCTTGCTCATCAGCAACGATTCCTGCAAAGTCAGTGGCTTATTTTTACTAACCGTTATAATAAACTGAACTTGACCACATTGAACTATAACTATTATTAAACTGGAAGCCCCCATGTTTGGAATCATCTGATTGTATTTCTCTTGGATCTGTTCATCTTGTAAGGCGCCTCCAGGAGACATTTGTTCAGAAGCTGCGCTACAAAAACGTAACTGAATAATGCCAACATGACGGCTATGAGAAGGTGTGTAAAAATAAACATGTTTTAAAAAACATTCACATGAACTGCTCTCACTCAGTTTCTACTGGAGTTGTCTTGACAATCAAGATTTCTGCTTTTAAACTGATTCGCCATTAGCCGCAAAACTTTAACGCAAAGAAACTATTTTATCTGCTGTAGGTAAGAGGGAAAAACACAACAGGGCAGAAATAACAGCTGGACCTAAAATGGGTTTTTAAAAAAAAGGGGCAGCAAATATTTAAAGAAAGAGCAACTGTGACAGTTATTAAAAATCTGCCTCCCCTGACCTCAAGATTAGAAGAAATTCGCTGCGACCGGAGGCCAACGTTCCCTCTAATTTTTTACATCGTTTATTAAAATAATCACATTACAACATTTGCGAAGACTGTCAGCAGTACGCAATTGCGCACGAGCGCAGCTTAGAGGGAACATTGCCAGAGGCTTTTTTTTCCCTTTTGCTTACCACATGTTTCCTGTTCTCACAACACAAATGTTTCTTAAATCCTGAAGTAAAAAAAAAAAAAAAAAAAAAAAAAAAAAGGCCTCAGAACTGTGAAAGCATGCCGGCCATCCTGAGCGTATTTATCCTGACAAAACCAGTCGTCTGCTGTTGAGACGGTACAAAAAAAAAAAAGGTTAAAATTAGCCTTCTACGTGGAACGTTACCTTCGGCGAGCCGTCCTTGGCGATCCCCACATCATTGGTGGCGATGCCTTTCACGCTTCCATCCTCGTGAAATAAGACCTGAAATTAAAATGCAGATATTAACCAGATGAGGTTTAAAACGAGAGGGTGGATTGGACTTTTTGATCTGAACATTAATATGTATTCAGGATCAATTTGCTCCATTTCAGAACATAGTTTATGAGGTTGACCATTTTAAAATGTTTAAAACAATGAGAAAAAATACAGATTTTTAATCTGCTGCTTGGAATATTTTGCTCTCTCGTTAATAAAGTCTTAAAACTACGGCAGAATTTTAAGGTTTAATCGTTTCTGCCGGTTCCTGTCAGACTTCTGTCAGACTTCTGGAGCAAGCAAGCCGTCTTCACGCCGTCTCACTGCTTCCGTGTTGAGGTCTGACGTTTCAAGCCTTCGCTAAACTCGGGGCGGTACGTTAGCTTTTTTTTTTTAGCTTATAGCAGTGGTGCTACCGAGGTTGCTGGTTTTGTAGCAGAGACAAAAAAAAAAGTAGTAACATCAACACAAAATGTGTTTTACAATCTCTTAAAACCTTGTCCTCAAGGAGAGACTGTGGAACAGGTTCTATTACTTTGAGGGAAGGGAACTGTTGAGGGAAGGGAACTGGCACAAAATTGACCAAATTGCACCTTTTAAATTACATTTCTTGTTCTGAAAAAAATAATCTTGCTCAGACAAAATTAATAGAGAATATACCAAACCAATTTATTTATAAAGCACATTTACAAACGGCATCAAGCCGACCAAAGTGCTGTACAAGGTAGAACCAGTAGATAAAGATTCACACAGATAAAACCAAATTTTAAAATAAGATAATAAAAACAAGCCGGACCGAAACGAGACTAAAGCAAAAACTAATTTATAAACAGAGATAAAACAAGGTTAAATAAAAAATAAAACTCAAACGAAAACAAATACAAAAAGACAGACAGGCTATACTGGACTGAAAGCTATAGAATAAAAATATGTTTTTAATAAAGATTTAAAAGCTTTTGTTTGTTTTTTAGTACTTTATAAAAAAAACAAGCGAGGCACATTTAGCATGCACCAAAACGTTGCTCGTCAACCGCCATTAAAACAGAAGTTCTTGTTATTATTTTCAGTTTTTTGTTCTAAGTTTAAAAAGTCCAACGTTCCTTGAATGCACCACAGGTGTGCAATAGTATGGACAAGCTTCTTGCCTGATTTTCGTTTGGCTCCCATATACTTGCAAATTTCAGTTTTACTTTTGAATTCGTTTTAAAACGTAAAACAACTTGGTTTGTGAGTGGGTGAAATGAACCGAGAAAGGTTTCTGATTGGTCAGTCGATGTAGCGTGATCGTTCGCAGATCGTTTCCTTTCTGAGCGTCTGGAAACACAGAAACTAGCTAAGGGTGGTCAGATGTGTCGCTAGATGTGTCGCTAGGCGCTTTTCGGGAAAAAGAAAAGTCGTTAACGGGGTGTGAAAAGTGGTTAGAAATAGCGATAAAGTCGCTAAGTTGGCAGCACTGGCTTCAGACGGTGTAAGCAACTCTATGACCCCGGTCTGATCGTGATGTTTGCTTTTGGCGCGTCCTGCTGGAACGAAATGTCGTGCAGTTTGATCGCACCTCTAGAGCTCGGTGGAGGTCGCACAGTGTGGCATGGAGCGGTCCTTTGACACGGCCCAAATGCGTACAGTGTGAATCGGCCCTTACGGTACAAAAAAGCAAACAACAAAACAAATGAAAGGTAGACCATTTTCCTTCAAGAAACCGAAGCAGAAACCTGTAGGCTACCCCACCGGTGAATACAAACGGACCCTGAAGCAGGCTGCCGCCGCCTTGAGGAGCTCCGTCATCCTGTTGGCTGGAACGGTTGCAAGGCGACGGTACGATCTGAGAGAGAGAGAGAAAGAGCGCACGGCATTCGATAGCAGAGAAGAGAGGTTGGCGAGCGCAGTTTATATGTGAGGAGGAAGCATCAAATCTGAGGGAAAACAGAGAATATCTGAAAGAGAGGAAGTTTTGAGAGCAAAGAGATGTAATCCTGCTCTCAAATTGTAAATGTACGCTCCTGATTATTGGCAGTTGAATTCCTCCATAGGTCCAGTGTTTTTTGGCACCGTCTGCACTCAGTCATCGGGGAGTAGCTTGTTAGCTTCAGTAGCTGAACCGCATCAGAATCAACTTTACTGGCCGGTTTTTGCACACAAACTAAAGCAAAGGTCTGAGCCATTAATATAATAAAGTCTTATAAAAAAATAAATTATGATTAAGACACTTGATTTTTTCTTATAGACTTTCAGTTATGGTAAAAAAAAAAGAAAAACGGTGTTCGAATAATTGAATTCAGTTTATTATGTATTTTTTATTAAAAGTAGTTCAATAAAGAACAGCATAAAATCACCAGGGCTGCACCTAAAATATATTTTCTACATTTCTTTGATAGTTATCGATCATTATGACTTATACTTGTAAACCTTTACTCCAATTCAAGTCTGGAGCCTCTCCACCTTTAGCTTTACAAGGCAAGGCAATTTTATTTGTATAGCACAGTAACAGCAGGTAATTCAAGGTGCCTTACATGATTTGGTGATAAAAAAAAACACACATTACATATGATACACAATAAAGCAAGAGAGCATAAACACATTTCATACATATGACATCAAGCATTTAATCGAAGGCAATTCTAAACAGATGGTTTTTAGTCTCGACTTAAAGCAGTTCAGAGTTTCAGCAGCTCTACACTCGTCAGGAAGTCTGTTCCAGATAAGGTTGGTACCGTGACAACAGGTCTTCAACATACTTTGGTGCTAAGCCATGTAATGATTTATAAACTAGTAAAAGTATTTAGAAGTCTATTCTCTGAGCTACAGGGAGCCAGTGTAAGGACTTTAGAACTGGGGTGATGTGCTCTACTTTCCTGGTTCTAGTGAGGAACACGAGCAGCAGCGTTCTGGATCAGCTCCTTCTGTCTGATTGACTTTTTGGCAGACCTGTGAAGACGCTGTTGCAGTAATCAATCCGACTAAAGATAAACGCATGGATGAGTTTTTCTAGGTCCTGTTGCGACATCAGTCCTTTAATCCTAGAGATGTTCTTCAGGTGATAGAACGCTGACCTTGTTATTGACCTTTATGTGACCCTGGAGGTTCAGGTCTGAGTCCATCACTACACCTAGATTTCAGGCCTGATCAGTAGTTTCTAGCTGGATTAACTGAAGCTGTGTGCTGACTGTTGATCGTTCCTCTTTAGGTCCAAAAGTAATTACTTTTGTTTCTGTTCAGCTGGAGAACGTTATGGCACATCCATCCATTGATTTGGTCAATGCATTGATTTAGGGTTTGAATGGGTTCAGAGTCACCTGGTGACATTGTAATGTAGAGCTGAGTGTCATCCGCGTAGTTATGGTAGCTAATCTTATTGGTTGTCATAATCTGGCCTACAAGGAACTGTAACTTAAACAATATTTGGCAATCTATTAAAATTACAAATGTAAATACGTAAATTAATACAGTTCAAATAGTGGGCTAGCCAGTTAATGTAAATTAAAGTTGAAAGGATCCATAACATATTAAACTCTGACCAAATATGTAATTATGTATAGATTTGATGTTTTAATTTTGGCTGAGATGTTCAGGAATAACATAATTCTAAACATCTTTCCAAATCTGTTTAAGGGTTATAGGCAAATTATGTTTAGGGGGAAAAAACACTAGACACAATAACTAAAATGGTTTAAAAACATGTAATAGGATCGAAATATGTGAATCGTTCAAAGATCTCACCTCAGCTGCAGCATAACCAGGGTAAATCTCCACTCCAAGCTCCTCTGCTTGCTCCCCCAGCCAGCGCACCAGGTTTCCCAGCCTCACGATGTAGTTCCCATGGTTCTGCATGGGCAGTCCTGAACACATTTAGAGAAATCATAAAAACATATATAGTCACGTTGGACGTTATCAATGTTTTACTGCAGAGAAGTCCTCTAGTCAGGATGTTCTTCTCAGCTTAAAGCCGTTTATCTCTTTATGACACCAAGATATCTTAACACTTTAAATATATTTAGAAGGTGCAACACCGAACAATAGCGATATAAATGAACCGTATCAAGGAGATCCACACAAACTGCAGTGCAGGCAGAAACATCCTGCTTGGTTGGAGCCTCTTTATGTTATACAGAACATGACACACAGAGATGGTTGTAAATCTATAAATATGAATAAAGCTCAGTCCCAAAACAAAGGAATCATTTTACATTTCCTGACAGAGGAGCCCAAAGGAGGGTTGTTTTTTTGTTTTTTTTACCTGGCAATATGGGGACAGGGATTCTGTGCTTCTCTGTGAAAATGCTGAACACATCTTCTGTCACCGGAGTGTTCAGAGGTGCCTGAGAGAAACAAGTAAACACATAACTGAATACATTTTCTACTTTATCGATACAATAATTAACAGTTTAATACGATCAGCACTAGAAAATACATATTAATAAGCATACAGCCGATTAATTCCCTCGGGTCCTCATATAAAATAGGATAAAAACTTGGTGCATTTCTCTTTGGTTGGTATTTATTTGTACAGATAGCTCTATCCCGTTACCTGGAAGATTTCCCTCCAACTCTAATTGAAATCTCTGATTCAGACGCATGAAGGTGTTGCTGAGCTGCAGAGCTCCTTCAGCATCCTCCGTGCATGAAGGAGCGTCATCACAGATCCTTCCTCCCTAAAAAAAAAACTCCACAACCATCGCTGCTCCCAACAAACATTTACATCTCTGCTGTAATTTTGCACCATTTTTCTCCATTCAAATCACTTTCCTGCTGCAGGTAATTGCACATCTCTGTTTGCAGTTTCTATTTTTTCCCTTCTTGTGAATATTAGGTTATGTAATACATAACCTAATATTCACACGATCAAACACCTTAGAGGCATCTAAAAAACAAAAACAGATGAATTCTTGCTCTTATAGTCACCTAGTAGTTCCTTTAAGGCATCAATGCACATATCTGTGCCATGTTTAGGCCTAAACCCAAATTGATTGTCTGTTGAAGGAACTAGTTTGTCAATAATTGCACAGTACTTTAGTTTTGTAAGTTTAACCTTAATGTACATATATTATTCTCAATTATTATTTTGTATTTTTCTTGCGTGAATCTAATGCTTCTGTTAGCAGTTACTTTGCTGCTGTTACAGCTACAAAGTGACCGCTAACTTTTCCCCTCTGTGGGACAATAAAGTGTGATTTTATTCTAATCTAATCTGTTTGTACATTTAGTTAGGCAGCTTTGAAGAGGTGCATCTCTGATTAATCTCGTTCCACAGGCGCCAATAATAAGACGTAACCCAATCCTAAACTATGAGCGGTATCTTGACCGCTCAGGAGTCACAACCCATACTGAGATACTCGCCCCTCGTTCCTTCCAATCAGGAAAGAGCTCAAAGAGGGCGCTGGGCTCCAAACAGGCTCCGGACAGCGTGTGAGCGCCGATCTGGGGGGCCTTCTCTACCAGGCACACTCGCAGCTCCTTCTCTTGTTCGTTCGCAAGCTGCTTCAGGCGAATGGCTGCCGAAAGGCCAGCCGGGCCGCCGCCTACGATCACAACGTCGGCCTCGTCTGCAAACCTCTCCATTTCGATACCTACAGGGGGGAGAGAGCAAACGAGATGAGGTGAATGTTTGTGTGGGCGAGTATGAGGTCTAAAACAATTACAACTATGGCTGGAGTATTAAGGAGATAAAAGAAAGTAAAGTACTGATTAAAAAAAGAAAACAAAAGCCAGATTAACTGGTACATAAATGGAGAACAGTGAAGTGAATCAACACTGAATGGAGTCACATTTATTAAGGTCACATTAAAACAGGGGTTCCCAAGGTGGGGAGGACACTGCTAACATAATGGACAGGTTTTTGACGAGGCTCCCACATAAACACAAAGCAGAGCATAAAACACCAAATGTGCGTTTAAACAAACTTCCTTCCAAGTCAAAGAGTAGAAAATGTGACGAAGCATTACTCGTCTTTCGGTTTGTTTCACCAAACACCTGCGATTGTTTCAACTGAGCTCAAAAAACGGGTTCGCCCGTGCCTGAAGAGTTCGCCCGCGCCTGAACGGTTCGCCAGAGGCTGAAGGGTTCGCCTGAGGCTGAAGGGTTCGCCTGAGGCTGAAGGGTGAAGGGTTCGCCCGAGGCTGAAGGGTTGGCCAGAGGCTGAAGGGTTGGCCCGCGGCTGAAGGGTTGGCCCGCGGCTGAAGGGTTGGCCCGCGCCTGAAGGGTTGGCCCGCGCCTGAAGGGTTGGCCCGCGCCTGAAGGGTGAAGGGTTCGCCCGAGGCTGAAGGGTGAAGGGTTCGCCCGAGGCTGAAGGGTTCGCCCGAGGCTGAAGGGTGAAGGGTTCGCCCGAGGCTGAAGGGTTCGCCCGAGGCTGAAGGGTGAAGGGTTCGCCTGAGGCTGAAGGGTTCGCCCGAGGCTGAAGGGTGAAGGGTTCGCCCGAGGCTGAAGGGTGAAGGGTTCGCCCGAGGCTGAAGGGTGAAGGGTTCGCCCGAGGCTGAAGGGTTCGCCCGAGGCTGAAGGGTGAAGGGTTCGTCCACGCCTGAACGGTGAAGGGTTCGTCCGCGGTTGAACGGTTCGCCCGCGGCTGAAGGGTGAAGGGTTCGCCCGCGGCTGAAGGGTGAAGGGTTCGCCCGAGGCTGAAGGGTGAAGGGTTCGCCCGAGGCTGAAGGGTGAAGGGTTCGCCCGAGGCTGAAGGGTGAAGGGTTCGCCCGAGGCTGAAGGGTGAAGGGTTCGCCCGAGGCTGAAGGGTTCGCCCGCGCCTGAACGGTGAAGGGTTGGCCCGCGACTGAACGGTTCGCCCGCGGCTGAAGGGTTCGCCCGCGGCTGAAGGGTTCGCCGGCGGCTGAAGGGTGAAGGGTTCGCCCGAGGCTGAAGGGTGAAGGGTTCGCCCGAGGCTGAAGGGTGAAGGGTTCGCCCGAGGCTGAAGGGTTCGCCAGAGGCTGAAGGCTGAAGGGTTCGCCCGAGGCTGAAGGGTGAAGGGTTCGCCCGAGGCTGAAGGGTGAAGGGTTCGCCCGAGGCTGAAGGGTGAAGGGTTCGCCCGAGGCTGAAGGGTGAAGGGTTCGCCCGAGGCTGAAGGGTGAAGGGTTCGCCCGAGGCTGAAGGGTGAAGGGTTCGCCCGAGGCTGAAGGGTTCGCCAGAGGCTGAAGGCTGAAGGGTTCGCCCGAGGCTGAAGGGTTCGCCCGAGGCTGAAGGGTGAAGGGTTCGCCCGAGGCTGAAGGGTGAAGGGTTCGCCCGAGGCTGAAGGGTGAAGGGTTCGCCCGAGGCTGAAGGGTGAAGGGTTCGCCCGAGGCTGAAGGGTTCGCCCGAGGCTGAAGGGTTCGCCCGAGGCTGAAGGGTTCGCCCGAGGCTGAAGGGTTCGCCCGAGGCTGAAGGGTGAAGGGTTCGCCCGAGGCTGAAGGGTGAAGGGTTCGCCCGAGGCTGAAGGGTGAAGGGTTCGCCCGAGGCTGAAGGGTGAAGGGTTCGCCCGAGGCTGAAGGGTTCGCCCGCGCCTGAACGGTGAAGGGTTGGCCCGCGACTGAACGGTTCGCCCGCGGCTGAAGGGTTCGCCCGCGGCTGAAGGGTTCGCCCGCGGCTGAAGGGTTCGCCGGCGGCTGAAGGGTTCGCCAGAGGCTGAAGGGTTCGCCAGAGGCTGAAGGGTTCGCCCGCGACTGAAGGGCTCGCCCGCGACTGAAGGTTTCGCCCGCGACTGAAGGTTTTGCCCGCGACTAAACGGTTCGCCCGAGGCTGAACGGTTCGCCCGCGGCTGAAGGGTTCGCCCGCGGCTGAAGGTTTCGCCCGCGGCTGAAGGTTTCGCCCGCGGCTGAAGGGTTCGCCCGCGGCTGAAGGGTTCGCCCGCGGCAGAAGGGTTCGCCCGCAGCTGAAGGGTTCGCCCGCAATTGAACGGTTCGCCCACGACTGAAGGTTTTGCCCGCGACTAAACGATTCGCCCGAGGCTGAACGGTTCGCCCGCAATTGAACGGTTCGCCCGCGACTAAACGGTTCGCCCGCGGCTGAAGGTTTCGCCCGCGACTGAACGGTTCGCCCGCGGCTGAACGGTTCGCCCGCGGCTGAGGGCACCATCTCACATCCTCCTCCAGGTCTGCATGGAACTGAAACGCTTGTTCTTCTTCATCAAACGTCTCAGATTGCTGCAGAGGTTTTTGTCCTGAGGTTTTGGATTTTTCAGATGACTTCTCATAAGGGTACAGATGTTGTTGTGGAGGCTAAATCTGCGCTCCGCTGCCACACTGGAGACCAAAAAAAACCTCAAATACAGAAAATAGTCGGCTAACTCCATTGGCCGGCGCATTTATGACATGTCCTTTAACATTGGGACTTTGATGGGCTCTGCCCCATATTCAAATTAGAGTCAAGTCAAGTTGTAGATGTAGAGAAGATAACTGCCCACGGAGGCGTCCTCCCCGAGCTGCAGCTCATGTTTAACCAGAAGTCAGCCCAAGTGGAGCTTCAAGTCTGAAACAGGAAGGAAATGTCCCTTCATTCCATCCCATAATAAGTGGCAGAGCGCAGCGTACTCATAGCTGGTAGATTAGTTTCTGTGTATGACAGGTGGCAAACATCCCATTGGTCAATCTGACACAGAAACTATGAAAACGCTGCAAAGTTAAAGTTCTGTATTAAAGTGACAGCGAAAAAAAAAAGAAAAAAGAATGGAGTACAAACTTTAAGTGTCTTTGGGAGAACTCTGCTTTTTATTTTCTATTACTTAGAATAGAAAATAATGTATTTTCTCTGAATGTATTTTCAATATTTTTGTTAAATTTTTGTCCTGTATGACTTAAAAAGGGAACTATTATTGTTACAGGTTTATTTTCTAATATAGAAGATTAATTATTTCTATTTAGATTTTAAAGTCATTTCTGTAATAGTTGACTTGTAAAAGCTGATCTGAAGTTTATTTTTCTTTTTAACCACATAGAGCAGTAATACTTTAAATATGTTAAAATCAAAAGTCTTCTTTAAGTTAACAGAAAAGGATTGATGTGTTTAAGGATTGGACAAAGTTTCCTCTTTTGCGGAAATCAAATTAGGGTCATTTAAATTACCAACACACATTTCCTTCAGCTTTCATTGAAAACAATTAATGGAAACTGGATGGATTTAAGAGTAGAAAGTAGCCATGGAAGAAATGAAGAAAAAAACAGAAATGGGGAAAAAAATATGCAACAAACAGAATCGTTTTATAATCGAATCGAAATCGTGAGGCAGCCAAGATGGACCAGCCCCAGTGAGAGGATGATGATGATGATGATGATGTTTACGACTAAGCACAATATTACTAAAGGAGAACTTCCCTTCGATGGGTTCAAGTCTGAAGAATCTCTTCAGAAGAAAAATGGCTTTTAACATAATAAAATGTTCAGTTTGACATGTTCGTAATGTATTTTCCTGTAAAACATTTGCACTTATAATTGAGATCTTTTTTCATTTCTTTAGCCTTAACATGTTTTTAAGTTACTGAAGCAGGAGCACTTTAAAACACTTTTTCAGTACAATTCTGCTTCCAATTTATCTTGTTTTTCTTCATTCAAGTCCTGATTTTTTTCCTATCTTTTACTCTATTTGGAAAATTCATACACTTTTTCATTGCTATTTTGTTGTTGTTGTATCAATGTTATTTCCTGAAGACGTTCAAAACCCCAGACTTACATGTTTGTGACCCCCACCTTTAGGAACCACTGCTCTAGAAACCTCGTTACTGAGACGACAAATTCAGAAATTTACGACAAAAAGTGACATACTCATTCTTTAATGACTTGCTGCCATGTGTACTTGCTTATAATGTATGTAGTAAGTCAGGTTACATCATTTAGGGACCCAAATCACATAAAGTATAAAAGATAAACAAATACAGAAAACAAAAGGTCTCACCTTCCCATCTTGGATCTTTATCTCGTGGGTGAATGGTGTAGTGTGTGGTGATGCGGGGCGTCGACACCGAAGAGCAGGACCTCCTGTGGATACTAGTGTAGAGTTGAGGTGCTGCAGGGTCCGTCTGCAACGTCGTCAATGCCCTGATACATCTGTGCGCTGCCAGAGAGGAAACAAGTCCCAGTTCAGACCAGTTGTACCAGGTGGAAACGGGGAGCCACTCTGGACTGGTTGAAACCGGGCTAAGTTTACCCTCAGAGGGACTCAGTTCCATGAAACAAACGAAGCAGCTCTGTTACGCTCCTTCTGATTTGTGCTTTTTCTAGGTAGAAATGATATAAATTTAGCCAAAGATAGAGATTTTGACCATATCGGCATACCGGGATCGCGCAATTTGATGATGTCATCAAGGAGGATAAATACTGATGTTCAGTGTTCCTCTATAAACTACATATTGCAAGTTTAAAAATTGTTGTTTTATATTTAATGGGGGGAAATATGTTGAACTTGAAGCATTTTTTTTATTCCAATATGTGCAGCTTTATTTTTGTGTGATATTAAATTTATAAATAAGTTACCAGAAAGGCAGACAGTTTTGAACTTTGTGTTTCTTTTATAACATTTAGCTTTTAATTTATCTAAAACATCTTCATGTCGTGATAAGTTTTGTGTTGCATTTTGGGGGAAAAAAAATTGGATTTTTTTATTGATGCATTTTGCACAATAAATGTTCTTTAAATGGCATTTTAAACTTTTTTGAAGTTGTTGATCTGCTGCAATTTATGTGAAAAGTGAGAATCTTCATAAACTGTCATTTTGACATGTATAAAGAAAAGATTATATAGCAATAGATATCGTTACTGCACACGCTTTAGATTATATCGCAATATAGATTTGAGGCCGATTTGAGGTCGCCTAGCCATAACCTCAAATCCCAGAGGAGGTGAAAAGGAGGCGTCAAGGACGCAGAGAAGGAGCAAATAGCAGGGAGAAGAAGGAAGTTCAAACCATCATGATTAACAAGGATCATATCCCCTACTCCAACATCTGTCTGCCCAGCTTTCCAACCGTACAACAAGACAGAGATATACCGAGGAGTGGTAAAATCAAATGAAGTGGATTAGCAGTGCTTCCCAATAACTGACGGTGTCACCCAGGACGTGCTGCTGTGAAAAACTGTCTCTGCAGCCCAGAAGTCGGGCTGTTACCATGTTATGACAGTCCTGAGAGCGTCACAAAGCAACAGTCTCCAGTCAGAGGTCTTTGGAGACTTTCCGCAAGACTGACTGCTGCTGGAAATCCTTTCAGCCCACAGCATCACCACCCACAACAACGCTGATGATACTTGGATGATATCAGTTACGAGAACATTTAGTTTCCCTTTGGGATAAACAAAAAGTAAAGTATTTTTGAGTTGAGTAGAATAAAACTTTTCAGCTTCTTTAGGCTAATATCGGTTAGCAAACAGCTGTCAAAACAGATGTAGAAGCATCAGTTTAGCATCTTTAGCTTAATACCCCTAATAACTTTACAACGTTAATTCATAAAGATAATCAGGAAATATATTTATAATCCACAGCAAATATTTTCTCCCCTTCCTGTGACCTAAATAACCGATTCAACTTTCACCTACTTTATCTCTATGCTAGCAGAATTGAGAATGCTAAACACCCCTACTACGTCAAGGAAACATTTTTTAAATAATAAAGGAAACAAGAGAAAATACATGAGAGCATCCAAAACAACTGAGCGTGCATTTAATACAAAGTTTCATGTTGCTTGTTATTTAAAATAACATCTGACTAAATCACAGCCTGTTAGCCCACCGGCTAAATTAGCTTCCTTACCTTTACATGTGTACCTGCTGGCTGGAAACATCCTGTGTCCGCTAGCGCTAAGCCACCAGAACACAGAGGGAGGTTCTGCGTTACCTCCGAACCCGGTCCAAAGCTTGTGCAACTCACCCGACAGGCGAACGAGTAGTGACCGCAGAGACTTTCCTTACAAAACACGTCTCATAACACAGACCGACGGGGAACGTCAGACGCTGCGCCGCAACGTTCGCTCAACAGAGGTAACTGCGCATGTGCAGAGCCCGGGCTGAAATCTGGCAGGTTGCAGCATTGCAGAGTGGGCTCCACTCCACTGTATGGAGGACCATCCATGTCAAAATTGACAATAAAAAAATAACTAAATGTGGAAATAAATGGGTAAATACAATTGAAAATAAATAAATGTGTAAATAAAAAAAAGTGGAAATAAATAATTACATAAAGGTGGAAATAAATATATAAATAAATGTGGAAATAAACAATTAAATAAATGTGGAAAATAAATAAATGTGGAAATAACCAATTAAATAAATGTGGAAGGAAATAAATAAATACATATGTAAATGTAAAAATAAATAGATAAATGTGGAAATCAATTAATAAATGTGGAAATAAATAAATGTAGAAATAAATAATTAAATACATGTGGACATAAATATAAAAATAAATGTAGAAATAAATACATCAATGTGCAAAGAAAATAAAATTCCAAATAAATAAATAAATGTGGAAATACATAATCAATTATTTTATTTATTCCCAAATATATTACATTTTCAATTGTACTTACCCATTTCTTTCTTTATTTCCACATGTATTTATTTATTGCTATATTTATTTATTTACAGATGTATTTTAAATTTTATTTATTTCTATATTTATTTACACATGTGTTTATTTCTCTGTTTATTTACAAATGTATTTCCAATTCTATTTATTTATTTTCACATTTATGTAGTTATTTATTCCCACAGATATTTATTTATTTCAATATTCATTTGTTTAAGAATGTATTACCTCATTAATTTATTTATTTCCACATTTATAAATTTATGTATTGTCAATTTTGGCAGGGACGTTCCTCCATACCACAGTGTTTACACTTTTATTGGATGACGCTCCATACTGAGTCCTGGAGATTTCTTTTTTGCCAGGTCAGAGGTTCAACTGTCACTGCTGCTATTCCTCAGGTAGTCTTTTCCAACATGGAAATCAAGAGGAACTTTGTTCACAGCTCCCTGATGAACTGAATATGTGAAAGGCAGAATCATTTGTAGAAGTCTAAAAATGCATCTTTGCAACGCTGCATAATATATAAGAACTCCTGAGTGTTGCTAAAGGTCCATCCATGCCTTTATTTGGTTTTTCGGCAAGTTGGTAACCAGGTGGAGCTCCGCCTCCTAGCTCTCCTCGCTGCCTACATAATGATCCAACATAAGCAGAAGGTATTTTTGGTGTCTTTTTTGAAACTTCTCTGTTGAGCTTAAAACAGCCATAATGGATATTTTTTTTGCAGAATCCATCTTTCTGCTTGAACATAATTTTTTTTGGTTGTTAAATCATAACCATGTTCATATTTGACTGATTATAATAGATTAGTTTTTGCATATAGGTTAAAGTTACTATCAGGATTTATAAAATATTTAATCACATGGAAAAACTTTTTTTTTTTCTTTGGGGTACTAATCCGTCCCACCATTAAAAAAAAAAAAAATTAACAACAGCAACTGAGCGTATTTGGAGGCACGGATCTTCAGGTCTCAAAGCAAGAAGGAGAAACCTCATCTGACAATAATCGACTTTGACAAGAGAAACATGATTGAAGACCAGCATTGTTCATGTACAGCAGAGTAATGTGTTAAACTCATTTATCAACAGTTAGCATAACAATAGCATGAGAGAGAGAAAAGAGAAGATTTATTTATTGTCCCACATATAGGGGACATTCAGCTGTAACAGCAGCAAAGTGACAGGTAACAGAAGAATTTCTCTTCACACAAGAAAAGTATAAAAAAACTGAATAAAGAATAATATATGTACATTAAGGACAAAATAACAAAACCAAAGTATGGTGCAGTAATTCAAAATGAAATGGCATACTCAGATTTAAATGTGCAACTGAATGGGATAATTAGAAAAGGACATTTACAGAATATGCATGTGTAGTTGTGCATTAAAAAGTAAAGGGATTATTTATAAGAAGTTAAAAAAAATTTTTTTTAAACAGATGTGCAACTAAGAGCAGCAGAAATGTTACTTGAAGTGAGATAAACAGTGCAAATTACAGCAGGGATGTAAACATTATTGGGTTTGTTGGGAGCAGTGATGGTTGTAGAGTCGTCGTGGCAGATGGCCGCTCCTACTGAGCCTGGTTCTGTTGGAGGTTTCTTCCTGTTAAAGGGGAGTTTTTCCTCTCCACCGTCGCTACATGCTTCCTCAGTATGAGGGATTGCTGAAGGATTGCTGTGGTTGGAAAGTCTGCATCAATGGGGCCCAACCTCACGCCAATGACTGACGCAATCAGTTTCATAGTAGAGGATGGTGGGTGGGCGGTAAAATGTTATGGCTCAACATGAAGTCTGATCTTACTGGCTTTACATATTCAGACCATTTTGACCAGATTCTATCAGATTTATCTCTTTGAACCCTGAAGGAAAATGTGATGTTTTCCATTATATAAACTCCATGGACAATAGCAACCCGTTCTTCAGTCGTAGGTTCATCAGCCTTCAGCTTTTTTACCTGCAGCCAGAAGCAGAGCAGTTTCTTATGATTTCTATTCAACCTTCGTGGTACAACACCCATATTAATAGTAGTGCAATTAAAAAGAAACCTGACCTCTCGCCATGTATTTGACTCCGTGAATGTCCACTGGAGCTGGCAGATTTCTCCCCAGACTTCTGCTGGAATCAGTTCCTTTACTCCCACTTCCTCCATATATAGTCCTTATTCCCTTGTTTAGACAATTTAATTCTAATATATATTCTGGAAAACCACTTTATTACATTGTCCCAACTTCAATAAGAACAGGAAGGCCTCCAAAAAACCCTAAATTACCAACATTCATTGCATTTTTCAGATTTTGGTTACAGTGATGTCTGACTTCTGTAAAAGTCAACTTTTCCTAAACCATATTCCTTTTGTAAAGACTCGAAACTCTTGAGTGACCCCTTGTGGAGAAATGAATTATAGCAAGCTAACAATTTTTAAATCTGTCATTTCTGTTGGGAACAAAGTCAGAATTATCGACACACGATTTTACAGGAGTCATGTCATGTGACATTTTACTTTTCAAATTATCTCTGTGATTATTGTATTATTTTGAAAAATATCGCAGAAGAAATGTTTCTGCTTCAGTTCTCAGTCTTTAATTTTTAAATGAGGTAAAGCAACATTTTTCAATAAAAACCACACAAGGTTGTGCCAAAGAGTAATGAAATGAATATTTTATTCTGCATGAGGCTTGAAAATGTCTTATCAGCCTGACATTCTGACATGTAATACCAGACTCTTCAGTTTTGAAATACTAAAATAACAAGAATGACAGAAAACCTCTTTTCATTTACTATCTGTGATTTTTATTAAGACTTAAAACTACTTTTTGTGTGTGTGTGTGGGAAATGCACCCTGTGGGGCTTCACAGCATCTGTGTCCTAATAAAAACTTCCCCTAGTTAAAAAAGTTACATAATTTACTCAAAATTGCAACCCAAGAATGCTGCAAAGCATTTGGGATTTTCCATGTCAATAATGTCAACAGTGTTTTTAAAAATATCTTGGGGGGGGAAAGCTATTAAAATTCCATAAAATGCTAACTGGAAAACTACTATTAAACACGCTGAAGCCCCTTCAGTAATACTTTCATGCTGGACGTTAAAAATATTTATTGCTTTCCACTTTTACTGATATAAGAGCAACACTCATAACTCACAGGTATTCTCAATTTTTAAAATATATTATTATAATACTGAGATCTATTCTTCTGTATTTTGTTTTTCTACTTGTGTCGATTTATGTTTCCAAGTTGTTGTTATCAATAACCAAACTTTATACCTTTAGTTTAATTCCATATTTTTCATAGAAAGATTTAATTGCTTTTTATTTCCTAATGAAAGACTTTTCTTGTAAATTGTTGTGAATCGGCACTATATAAAAATCAACTGAACTGAATTGAACACACCATTGATCTAATTTGCCTGTTAGGAGAGGGGTAGCTTTCATGAATGCTCAAGTGAATTCACTGGAATCATTTTATTTTTTCACATCGCTGAACATTTTGTTTCAGCTTCAAAATCCAACGTTTAGTGACCTTTCAGCAGCCTAGTGTGATCTGTTGGGCCAACATCTTCGAGGCACACATCGTTCGTACCTTCTTAATAAAGGGAAAAAAGACTCAAATCGAAATATTCTGCTTGGAACACAAGGAAAAAAAGGAATGCACTGAGTTCACAACTGTATTTTATTGTACAGCACTGATTATTTTACAAATGCCCGTATGGTACCTCACAGTGTAAAAAAATGTATTGTGATGTGAGGGATGGTGAGATGAGGCAGATGCATACGTTTGAATCCCCAGACCAGCTGGGGAGTCTCTGAGCAGGACGCTTCTTCTGTTACAACAATCGACACAAAAAACAAACAAAAAAAACTTCTTCATTTCATTCTGGTCCAAAAATAAATACATTATTTGTAAAACACACAGACACTAACTGGTAAATTACATTCAGGAAAGTACTTCCAGTAATTACTGGTTTCATAGGTGAAACAAAGCTTTCAGAGTAAAAAATATTAAGAACAGTAGCGTCTTATTATGTTTAGAAGAATGGAAAAATTTGTTTTTTATAATGTGCCTAAAAATGAGTATAAAATATATTGTGGTGAGCCTATTCCTTCTGAAAAGGGCATGGATAGAGGGAGTCCCCCTTTTCAGTTGTTTGACTGATTGCACAAGAACCTAATTGTCAAACTAATTATTAAAAAAATGATCATTGACAGATGTGGGTTCAGTTGTAATTTTTAAACATTTGCTTGTAAAAGAATAAACAGCTGTAGTCAGAACACTGAGACAGCCATAAAAGGCATGAAAAAACAGCAAAAACTAAAAGGACGGGACAGATTGTGTTCACATATACAGTATGAAACGTGTGAAACATAAACACGTGTGACAAAGTTATCTTGGCTGCATATTGCATTAAGTGTGACAAATACAACAGGAATCAGACACAAGCAAAACATTCCTCAATGAAGACGGGAAAAGAATTAAAAACCGCTTTTAAAAAATCCCAAATCATTTTCTGTTTGTAAAAAAAACACAACAACCCAGAAATAACATTTTCAGGGCGCGCAGCATAAAGGGAGATGCTCTATGATTTTCCAACCAGTTTTCAGCATATCTTCCATATCTGACCCAGCTTTAAGTGTAAAAATGAAGAGCAGCAGATGAACACCCGACCGAGTCGCAGGATAGAAGGTGATGAGATTCTTTATTCTCACCTCTGCAGAGGTGTGTTGTTAGTACCATTTGTTTGATGGCTTGCTGACATAAATACAGAATGTATTGTCAACATGGGTAATTATGGGCTGATGAGACAAATAGGAACAATAATACCCAGAGTATATCAATGTTGCAGCTGTGATCGGACACCCTAGGTGTGCAGATCAGAATTGGAAGGGGTGCAAATCATTTTTTCTAACAGTTTGGGAAATGTGAGGTCCAGATGTGTTCGTTCGGAGCCTGTTTCTGCAGGATAAAATGGAGGGGAAAAAAAAGACATTACGAAATCCCGCTTCTAAATTCAGATTAAATATAATTTAATTATGAAATTGTAGATTATCTGCCGGATAAGACATACCTAGTTAATGATCTACATACGATACAGTCATGGTAGAAAGAAAAGAGGAGCCGTTTTCAGGTCTAGGAGTTTTCATAATCAGGACAAAACAATGAACTGATCTTTAAAGGTTCTGAAATTCATCACATCTAACTTCAACCATACAACTCCACAGTCTAATTACTTATGAAGCCAAAATGAAAATGTGGGTGAGAATCTACATACAGTTCTACTTCCTAGATCCATTTTAAGAGAAAAGTTGCAGCCAGGTACTGTTAATTAAATACATTTATTAATTGATAATTGGGACATGTAACCACTTCAATAAAAGAGTTTTCTCTGATGTGGAGCATACAGGTAATGTGGGAAGACATCAGCAATGACCTTAGCAGAGCAGTTGCTGCTTCCCATCAATGCGCGAAGAGTTTAAAGGGGACATAATATACAAAACTCCCTTTTTTCATCCTTTTGTGTTGCCATCTGGGTCTCCGCTGCCTCTATAAGCACTCCAAACATCAATAAAAACCATCCATCCATTTATTTGCTAATTTTTGCTGTCAGAAATCTTGTGCTTCTACAAACCATTTGAAAAAGTGCCTTAATGTGACGTCACAACGAGCAGAATTAGCATAGAACCGCCCCATATCTGTTAAGCCCCGCCCACCAATTCCAAGCCATTCTCATGTATGGTAAACCCACAGCCTAGAAACGAGATGGGTGGGCGTGGTCTGAAACAGCTCATTTGCATAAAAGTGACAGAGCCCCCTGAAAGGGACTGAAATTGTCAAGAATTGAGCCGATGAGATCGCTTTATGTGAAGAAGAACTCCATTAACATGTTTTCCACAGACCTATTATAACTTGTTTAAAAAGAGGCATAATACTGTATGTCCCCTTTAAAGGGCATTTCATGATATTACAGTGGGAAAGATTAATCACAAGCAGAAACATACAGCTGCAACTATGTCTTGTTGGGAGTGTTCATCCTCTTTCAAAATAATATAGCAGCACTTCTTAAAGAGTAACTAAACCCCAAAACAACTTTTTTTTGCTTCTAAACTATAAAAATGGGTATTTAATAATGCAGTCTTTCAGTTTCTGGGGATCTTTTTACATTTTAGTGTAAACTTGTTTAATTCTACACTTTTTGGTCTAAAAACGTCTTAGTGCTGCCCTCTTAGGGTTGAACGGTGGCTACTGCATTTGAATTTTGTGATTGGTGGAGAGCGGTACATCTTTACGTCACAGTCGTGGTCTCACAGAGACGCCCTGTGGGTTTGGGTATAAAACTATCAGACATACCGGCCCCCGTGGCGAGTTTGGAGTTGGATTGCGTTTTTCAGGTTACCATTATTATCACATTAGCACTTAGTTAGCATAGCTAACATACTGTTTTGAACGTTAGCCTATGTTAGCATTACCACTCAGAGACCGGACCCATCCTGTCTCTCTCTCCCTCAGCAGCAGCTGCAGCCTCAAGCAGCGCTGACTCAGCGCCTTGAGCCAGCGGCTCGTATTGATACGGCTCGCGGCCGCTGGGCTCCATAAAGCCTCCCTCTACTCCTCCATCTCCGGTGACGACGGAGGAGATCCGCTGGTTCAGGGCGCCGAGCCAGCGCCGCCTGAGCCCGGTGCTGCTGAGGCAGAGGGAGACAGGAGGAGTCCGGTCTCTGAGTGGTGATGCTAACATAGGCTAACGTTCAAAACAGATGAATGTTGATCAGATCGATCAGTCGCAAAACTGCCAACGACGCTTTGGTCACTGTCCATGTTTCAGTGTCAGATTAAGCCTCAGATTAGTCCTCCTGAACACACCCCCCACGTTCCCCCTCCGCTCATCCTCCACACTTGGCCACACCCCTCCGTGCCTCCTGGCACCGCCCACTTTGTAGAATTTTTTTAATGTTGTCTGGGGGCGGGGTTATACTTATTCATGGGGTTCAGTTACACTTTAAGTTTGCAAAGTTACATTTGAATGAACCAGAAAAATTTCTGAGAAAAAATCCTCAAATCAGAAGTGACTAAAGTAGAGATTTTTAGGCCATAATCCATAGAACGGTGTTTGCAGAATCATCTGAGAATATTTTGAGAATTCTCAGACAAAGATTGGATTATTAGAGAATGTTTTTTCTAAATCGATACATACATCGTAAACATGCAGGGTCAAGGGGGGGAGCTGCTGCCGATCTCCATCGGTCATGGAGCGAGGGGAGGGGTACACCCTGCACAGGTTGCCAGACACACAGGACCCCCACTGTGCAGCCCACTCCACTAAAAAATCTCTCTCCAGAAAATGTTTGTTACACGTCGACAGAAGATACAAACAGAAAAATCTAAATTCTGCCAAATATAGTGACCAGGAACTCCTCTCTATACCAGTAGTTTTAAAAGTTGGGGTCACAGATATGTAAATGTGAGGTTTTGAAATCCTGTTTAGAGAATGAGCTAAATACCAAAAAAAGGATCCAGCGTCTCTGCTCGTTCGATCACCTGTTCTGTGTGCACCGTGTGGTCGGTTCATTGGCAGGTTGGACCGGCCCTGGCCTTTGTTGGATGCCTGGTCTCGGGGCTCTGCGTTGCGCGGAATCAGGACTCGGGAGCTGGTACAACTTGGTGTCCAGGTGCTGGCTGAGCTCGGCCTGGGGATGCCGTCCGTCCGCTGCGGCTAACGGTGGGGCGCTGGGATGTTGGCGGTGGGGATTGGCCCAGGGTGGTGGGGGCCCCTAGTCGGGCGGTCCCTTGTCGGGTCCCTGCTGGGGGGTGGGGCGCCCCTGGGCCCCGGCTCTCCCGGTCCATTGACCTGGTGCGGCCGGTTGCCGGCGGGGCCCGTGAGCTCATCACTGCTGCCCCCCGGGCCCCTGCATAGTGGCCGCTGGACGTTCCCCTGGGGTTCTCCTTTGGTCCTCTCTTGGGGGATGCGGTCGGCCCCGCCCGGGTCCGCCTGGGGCTCTGGCGGTCCTTTGGACGTCTTTGCTCCGATCTCCTTCATGTCTGCATCGATTCCTGGGAGATGGATTGATGCCTGCTCACACCAGCTATCGAACACTCTTACGGAGAAACCTTATATGCACCAGCATGCTAACACACACACATAGATGTGGGGTCTCTGGTGTTTAAGGATATATTCTTGGGCTGAGGTTATCTACTAGAGCTTGATTAATCGGTACCATGAGTTTTTCTGTGACATTGTTGTCGTATTTTTCTATCCATTTTTGTGTGATGTGGTTGTTTAGTTCTTAGTTCACAATGTTTGTTTTGTTTTGTCGATGTTTCTTTGTTTTTTTGTTTTGTGTTTCCCCCTCTCTCTGCCGTCCTGTGGGTATGGAGGCAGACTTCAATGTTTTCCTGTGTTTTCTTTGTTCCCCTTCCTCTCTTGTATTTTCAACTCACCCTCTCTCATGACTTTTTGTTTCCTACCTCTCTTCTTCATCTTCTTTCTTTCTTCCCCTTAATTTTCCGTCTCCATGTCCATAACATCAGGAAATAAAACCCACAGCAATTCATAATAAAGATTTATCACATATATCGAGTGGAGGACTATAGCAAAAGCTGTACTGCTCCGCTTGTGATAGTAAATCTGTTGGGCTTCTACTTGGTACTCAGACACCAATTCTGAGCTCCACACTGCCAAACAGGACACGTAAAAAAAAAAGAAAAAAGAAAATACCAAAAAAAGCTTATGCATTTAATGAATAGTGTAAAGATTAGAAATAGGACTTATAAGCAACTATCTATAAGCAACACGTTGGTCCATATATTGGCTCATGATGCTGATTGTGCATCATTTTTCCACTTTGTAACTGACTCAGTAAAAATGCTCGGAAGTTAAACCAAGAGTCTGGGTCACGAGCCTCTTACATTTTTTTTTTTTTGGGGTCAGAAGCTGGAAAGTTTGGGAAGTTCTATACCAGACGTAAATGTGAGGCTATATCTTCAACAGCTGAATTTTGGCTGAAATTCGGTCATGCAACAGAGACAATTATCCCAATTACAGAAACAAACATATCAGTGGATGGCTGCAAATGAAAAGAACTGAGGCATATAACTGACCCAAGCATAGCCCTGAAAAAGAATCCAATGTGTGTAAACCTCAATAAACTGAACACTGTACAAAACAAATGATACATTTCATCTACTATTATCATTAAAAAGTGAGAAAGTCATTAATTGAAACCAACTATTTCAACTTATTGTTGTTAAAGGTGGTTTTACAAGCTACCGAATCACGGGATGTACGCTTTTCAAGTCTAAATACCTCAAAGTTCACCTGGATAACCAACTGGACCGGAGAATCAACAGTGAAGTCTGTTGTGGAGAGTGTAATCTCTTCAGTCATCATCTGCTAGGGTAGCAGCATCAGAGCCAGGGACTTAAAAAGGCTCAACAACCTGATGAAGAAGGTTCTGGTTCTGTTCTGGTTCTGTGGAACCTCGGGAGATGATGGTGAAAAAGAGGATTGTTCACAAAATCAAGAACATTACAGATAACATTAAACATCCTCTTCATCAGACTGTCATACAACAACAGAGTGTCTTCAGTTTTGCTGCAACACAGACCGCTACAGGAGATCCTTCCTGCCCACAGCCATCAGCATCTACAACAACTCCTTAAAGAATTAATTAGTATGAGCTACAATAACACTTCATTTCCCTTTATCAAAATGTTTTTGAATTAGAATTTTCAAGCATAACTTTTCCATTTTGGCTTCATGTTTAATAAATAATGACTGTGTGGATTTCTTTTGAACCTGGTGAAGTATAGATAAATTTCATTCAAACATTTAAAAAAGCATGGAATAAAAAAAGGGTGTACTTTCTTTCTATCATGACAATGTTTCAAAGCATTAACACTCAGTTCTTTTAAAGATGACAACCCCCCCCCCCCCCCCCTCATAAAAAAACTAATAATTTGGACAGTTTCTCTAATCTTTACTGTGTGGATGCAGTTTCTGAGTCGTCCTTCATGTATTCACCTCATGATCAGGACCCGTCAGAACCGCTCTCAGATTATTTTGACAGCTTTGAAATGTAAGATGCAGTGGCATCATCAGCCGATGTGTTGTTTCACTCACCAGCTACAGGCTCAGCGCTCCCTCAATCACACACAACGGGCCGGCTGTGCTCTACTCTGACCAGCGCCGCCGCTGACTTGACCCGGTGTCAGGTTACAGTCAGTTATGGCAAGCCATTGGTATCAAAAATAAGGCGTGTATTAACGTCCAAGGCGTAAGTCAACGCCTTGCCATACCACGCGTGCCACAGTCAGTATGTCGCTACCGTGGTCACATGGCCCCTCCCCTCTCCTCACAAGGCCGCTCTGTACAAACGCATAGGCAGAAAACTGCACAGCGCCAAACCAGAAGATATTTTACGATTAGCAACATTTATAAGACTACCAGAAATCAATGAATCATAGAAAAATTATGGAAAAAAACAGTCTAGAGAGAGGCCAAGGGTTAGAATTTATCTTTGTAAAATGAAGTGATTTACAAAGGACACGCTGGCTTATGCATAATTTTCTTTAGCTGTCCTGTAGCAAACCAGTTATCCTAAGTAAGCACATTAACTAAGAAAATTCATGAAAAATTACTAATGCAAATATAACTTTTTAATTACAGAGCACAGTCCAAAAAAGAAAAATTATGATTGCTAACTTGATGTGGGAAACACTAATATAGCAATGTTGACAAAAAAAAATTGGATTTATTTTGTTCTTTTCTGTTAATTAAAAAAAATATATATATATACACTGCTCAAAAAATAAAGGGAACATTAAAATAAAACATCCTAGATCTGAATGAATGAAATATTCTTATGAAATACTTTGTTCTTTATATAGCTGAATGTGATGACTACAAAATCCCACAAAAATTATCAATGGAAATCAAATTTATTAACCCATGGAGGTCTGGATTTGGAGTCACACAATATTAAAGAGGAAAAAAACACTACAGGCTGATGTAATGTCTTTAAAACAAGTCAAAAGGAGGCTCAGTAGTGGGTGTGCCCTCCACGTGCCTGTAGGACCTCCCTACAACGCCTGGGCATCCTCCTGATGAGGTGGCGGATTGTCCACTGAGCGATCTCCTCCCAGACCTGGACTAAAACATCCACCATCTCCTGGACAGTCTGTGGTGCAACATGGCGTTGGTAGATGAAGCGAGACATGATGTCCCAGATGTGCTCAGTTGGATTCAGGTCTGGGATGGGCCGGTCCATCAGTGCCTTCCTCTTGCAGGACCTGCTGACACACTCCAGCCACATGAGGTCTAGCATTGTCTTGCATTAGGAGAAACCCAGGACCAACAGCATCAGCATTGGTCTCACAAGGGGTCTGAGGATCTCATCTCAGTACCTAATGGCAGTCAGGCTACCCCAGGCGAGCACATGGAGGGCTGTGCGGCCCCCCCCACACCATTAATGACCCACTGCCAAACCGGTCTGCTGGAGGATGTTGCAGGCAGCAGAACGCATAGGAACTGAGAAGTGGTCTGTGGTCACCACCTGCAGAATCACTCCTTTATTGGGGATGTCTTGCCAATTGCCTATAATTTCGACCTGTTGTCTGTTTCATTTGCACAACAGCATGGGGAATTGTCAATCAGGGTTGCTTGCTAAGTGAACAGTTTGATTTCACAGAAATGTGATTGACTTGGAGTTACAATGTGTTGTTTAGGTGTTCCCTTTATTTTTTTTGAGCAGTGTATATTATCAAATCAAATCAAACTTTATTTATAAAGCGCTTTTCAAACCACATCAAAGCTTCTCAAAGTGCTTTACAGATTAAAAATGACCCACAACCCCCCACCCCCCCCTTTTCCCAAAACCCAAAAGTAAAAAACATCACCACAGCTATACCCCCCCCCTCCATCTCCCATGCACGCACACACATAAAATCAACAATAGACAAAAGCAGAACGGGCTGAGTGCAGATGAGCCAGGAAACGTCATCATGGGAGCCATCTGCATCGGCAGCAGCAGATCAACAGCAGCAGCCAAGGCACCGACCCAGGGAGCCCAGAGGAGGGAGGGCTGGTACCCCCACCTCCACCCAAGCACCACCTGGAGAGCACCAAGGCAGCCGCAGCCGACCTCCGCCCGAGGCAGAGGGCTCCCACTGAGGAAACACTGGAAGGAAGACTAAAATAAGTTAAAATATTAAAATGAAAACAATTATAAGATATGATCAAATAAAAATGCAAAGCAGATAAACAATAATTGATACATAGCCAGCTAAAAGCTAAACTAAAAAGAATTCAATCAAATAAAACATGCAGAGCAATTATAGCTCTGATCATTTCTTTAACTCCTGTTTCTCCTGCAGACAGTATTCTCGATGTGAGAACTGCTGCTTTAGACAGGAAGGCTGAATGCTTCCATCGGTGTTGAACATGTTGATTTGTTTTATTGTCTGCTTATTTGTATGACATTATTGTGATACCAGTCTTGTTTTCTGTTGGTCTGTTGCACACGTTGATGTGATTTAATAGTTTTGTAGAATGAAGCGAAGATGAGCTGCAGACAGAGAAGGAGCCAGCAGCAGCAGAGCTGATCCAATCAAACATGGCAATTGGTTACAGATATTTAAGTAGAATTATTTTTGTGCTAGAGATTTCTAAGCAGTTGTTTGCATAAGTATATTTAGTTTATGTTTTGTATTACTCTTGTAAACTGCCTTGAGATGACATCTGTTGTGAATCGGGACTATATAAATAAACTGAATTGAATCATTAGATTACAATAATCATACTTTGCACACTTAATTCTGATGTCATGATTTAGTAGAGGGTACGAGAGATGACCTAAAGAGAGGAGCTGTAGCTCCAGCTTCGGCAGAAGCAGCAGCATCATCATTAGGCATGTGAACTGGTAACAATTAAATATTCTAACATTGTGTTATAGATAATTAATAAGAAAAGTTCTTTTAATTCCAACTATCATAACACCTATTAAAATATAGATAGAAGCAAATTCAAAACGGGTCAATAACAGTGAATCATTAAAGACATAATAAATGAAACAAGTAAAGCTTTGCTTTACCTTATTTGCTCATTTACCATTTTGGCATTATTGACAGAACCAAACAGACTAACCCAGACAGAACCAATGCTGAGAGAAGAGGAGAGACAACAGCTAGAGATAAAGACAGAGAGAAACAGCAATAGGTATGAATGATAGTATGTGCAATCTAATTCTAAATTTAAAAAAATGGGGAGTTTACTGGTGGAAAGAGAGAGACGGAAAAAGCAAAGACAAATGAAAAAAGAAGAATTCAGGTACAGAAGAGAAAAGGGAGACCAACAGAAGCAAGCAAAGAAGATTTGATCGAACTAAATTATTGTTTGGTTTTGCTCTTTTCAGATGTAATTTTTTCAAAACACTGAACATTAAACCTTAAATTGCACATTAGATGTAAAATCATAAACCATTATACAGTGATGAACACAAGTATTCGAACACCCTCCGATTTTGCAAATTCTCCCACTTAGAGATTATGGAGGAGTCTGAAATTCACATTGTAGGTTCACTTCCACTGTGAGAGAAAGCATTTTTCTTTTTATTCAGTAAATCACATTGTCAGATTTTTAAAGAATTTATTTGTTTTTTATTGCTGCACATAAGTATTTGAACTCCTGGCAATCAGCAAGAATTCTGGCTCTCAAAGACCTGTTACTCTGCCTTTAAAAGGTCCACCTCCACTCCACTTATTACTCTAAATTAGTAGCACCAGTCTGAGCTCGTTAAAGACACCTGTCCACCCCACAGTCAGTCAGACTCCAACTACTACCATGGGTGAGACCAAAGAGCTGTCAGAAGACACCAGAGACAAAATTGTAGACCTCCACAAGGCTGCAAAGGGCTACGGGGCAATTACCAAGCAGCTTGGTGAAAATAGATCAACTGTTGGAGCAACTGTTAGAAAATGGAAGAGGCCAAAGATGACTATCAGTCTCCCTTGGACGGCGACTCCATGCAATATTTCACCTTGTGGGGTATCACTGATGATAAGAAAGGTGAGGAATGAGTTTAGAACTACACGGGAGGAGCTGGTCAATGACATGAAGAGAGCTAGGACCACAGGTTCAAAGGTTACTGTCGGTAGAACACTACGCCGTCATGGTTTAATATCATGCATTGCACCAAAAGTTTCCCCTGCTCAAGTCATCACATGTCCAGGCCCGTTTGCCAATGACCATCTGGATGATCCAGAGGAGGCATGGGAGAAAGGCATGTGGTTAGATGAGACCAAAATAGAACATTTTAGTCTAAACATCCCTAGTCGTGTTTGGAGGAAAAAGAAGGATGAGTTGCATCCCAAGACCACCATCCCGACTGTGAAGCACGGTAGTGGAAACATCATGCTTTGGGGACAACTGCCCTGCATTAAGGAGAGGATTAGTGTATTGTGAGGTTTTGACCAACAACCTCCTTCCCTCAGTCAGAGCATTGAAGATGGGTCGTGGCTGGGTTAGACCCAAAGCACACAGCCAGGATAACCAAGGAGTGGCTCCATAAGAACCATATCAAGGTTCTGGAGTGGCCTAGCCCGTCTCCAGATCTAAATCCAATAGACAATCTTTGGAGGGAGCTGAAACTCCGTCGTGTTGCTCAGGGACAGATCTAGAGAAGATCTGTGTGGAGGAGTGGGCCAAAATCCCTGTAGCAGTGTGTGCAAACCTGGTCAGGAACTACAGGAAACCTTTGACTTCTGTTCCTGCAAACAAAGGCTTCTGTACCAAATATTAACACTGATTTTCTCAGGTGTTTAAATACTTATGTGCCTCAATAAAATACAAATAAATTCTTTAAAAATCAGACAATGTGACAACTGTGTCTCTCACAGTGGAAATGAACCTACAATGTGAATTTCAGACTCCTCCATAATTTCTAAGTGGGAGAACTTGCAAAATCTCAGTGTTCAAATATTTCTGTTCCTCACTGTATATTAGATGACACATTGTACTGTTTTGACATGCATGCATTGAAAATAAATTATAATCTAGGCACCTTACTATGTATTGTAACACTTGAAAAAAAAATCACATCTTGTCTGGGCTAAGCCCAGGTACTCCTTAAAGCCTGGAGATGCCCCTGACAGCACGTCCCTGATCAGCACAGACTTGGGGAATATGTTATCTTCAAATGTTTCAGTAAAAGTCGAAATGTTAGCCTTGGTTTGTTGCTACATTAAATGTCTCGAAGAAAGAAAGAAATCAGCACTTTTAAGCTCTAGGACAAGATAAACAAGAAAGAAAAAGTCAAATCTGTTTTGACTAAATTTATGTAAAACAAACTCAGTACCTTTGCAATTACCAAATCCATGCTGTAGTGTAGATATATAAAATAAAATGCAGATTTGACATGCAGCATCTCCAGGAAGTGAAAATGTCATCTATTCAGCAGGTACTTTATTTATTTATATATTTTCCGTTAGATAACAGCGGGTGGAACAGAGCTGTCATCACAGTGGCTCCTCCAGCACACAGGTTTAGCTGGCCTGCTTTAAGGAGCTTTGCAATAATGACACTGAAAATCCATCTCCCATAATTCCTCTGCAGATGACCTTTCATATGTGTGAAGCCAAGGTTCCTGTCGTTGCTCAGGCTCCCTGCTGGGAGCAGAAAAAGTGTTTCCACACACAGGAAAACAAAAAAAAAACAGCTTCGCTTTTACATCGGTGAATACAGCAGGAAGTGTCCAATCTTAAAGGAATTGAGTGCAGTCACAAGGGATGGCAAAAAAAAAAGAAAGAACATCTATGAAATGAAATGGAGTTGTTACATCCACAGTGAATCGTAAACCCAGTCGTGGAGCGGCATAAACTCAGCTGATGCGAGAGGGATCCACTTGTGCATGAAAAGCACGGGATCACGCACATATGCTTGGAATAATCACAACCGCTTCCTCAAAGCTAAACACAAGCATGTTTGTGTGCTCCTCACATTCTCACCAACAAATCCTCCTCGGTGTCTGCAGGAAACGTGTTTTAAATAAACAGAGGTGTTACATTTTAACATCAGTCCGTCTTAATTTCATTCATAGCCAAGACTGAGACCATAGATTTAATTAAAGCATGTTGCAATTATCCTAAAGTGTGTAACTCGTCTGTCTGGGTGCTTAGACTGATGGAGGGAAATCTCACAGGGAAGTTTTCAATGAACTAATTGCTAAAGTCTGGTAATGGCTTTCTTAGCTGAATAAGTGTCAAAAGCCAGTTTTTAAGATGAAGTTTTCCACATCAATCTGGCAAAACATTATGACCATCTGGCTGATGATCAGGACCCGCTGCAGTTTGCTTATCGTCGTGGAGTTGGAGATGCCATCATCCACCTGCTTCAACCAACCCACTGTCATCTGGACAAAGCAGGCAGCACTGTGAGGATCACGTTCTTTGATTTCTCCAGTGCATTTAACACAATTCAGCCTGATTTGCTTTGTCAAGACACAGGTGGAGCCCTCAACAATCACCTGGATCAATGGCTACCTGGCAAACAGACCACAGTTTGTGAGACTGAAGGATTGTGGGTAAAACCAGGTGGTCACCAGCACAGGAGCACCACAGGGGACTGTACTCTCACCATTCCTTTTCTCTCTGTACACCTCAGACTTCCAGTACAAATCAGAGACCTCTTATCCCCTAATCACCAAAAGCAACTTGGATTGCCTTGTTGAAAGTGTGCTATACAAATAAAGTTGCCTTGCCTTGTTATCTGCAGAAATACACAGATGAATCTGCAGTCCAGTAAAGATCAAATGTTTGGAGTCAGTTCGGTCAGAATATGAATCAGGGTAAAGAAATATAAAAACAAGGAGGGTAAACTAAAGATGAGTTTCCTCTGTTCAACCAGTGATGTTGCTTTTATTCACTTTTATCTTCCTCACCAGGGCCTCATTTACAAAACTTTGCGTAGAGTCCTTACTAAAACCGTGCTTACGCTCAGCAAAAAACAGTTTACTTATGCAAAGAAATGTTCCAATTTATAAAAACCTTGAGTGCGCACAGTTACTACACACAATTTCCGCTTTATAAATCCCACTCTCCCTAGAAATGTGCTTGGATGATATTGGATCAGATCCCACCTCCTACACACCCACTTCCTGCCATAAACTGTCAATGCAAAGCGCCTATAGTGAATAATCTGCATAGACTTAACTGCAACCGAGAGGTCCGAGGACATGCAATTCCACTGAGACTAAAATTGAGGTGCTCGGGGTGACAAGGAGGCACGGAAAAATGTTTTTTTTTGTGCAAAAAATCAATGTTTATCTATTAAGCACTTTACAACCAAGTGCTTCACATTAAAGGACACCTATTGCTACACACCTTATCACCATTAAATGGGACATATTATGTAAATATCACAGTTTTCATCCTTTTAGTGTTGCCATTTGGGACTCTGCTGGCGCTATAAACACTCCAAACATGAATAAAAACCATCCATCCATCCATTTTTTTTGTGCAAATTTTTGCTGTCAGAAATCTTGTGCTTCTACAAGCCGTTTGAAAAAGTGCCTCATTGTGAGGTCACAATAAGCCGAATTTTCATATTACCCTCACCTGTGAAACCCCGCCCCTTACCTGTCAAACTCCACCCACTAATTCCATGCCATTCTCGAGTGGCAAACCAGCAGCCTAGTAACAAGAAAGGTGGGCGTAATAATACGCATAATATGGGGCAGGATTTGTAAATAAAATAAACATCCATGTCCAGTTTTTTTAATGCTGGTGGGTGATGAAGCGTTATAAACCAAAAAGAATGAGCCCACCCACGTATCGCTCCATTTTCTTAAACTGGCTGTGTTATGCAAAATGTGCTGCAGTTTGGGGCCCGAATTTCCCGCGCTGTCCTACCGGTGTGACGTCAATTGACACGGCTTGTGCGTTCTCGACAGCTTTAAAAGAGGAAGAAAAATGGTCGCACACCTCCATTGATTTAACTGTGAGAATGGATTCTTCTCTTCTGCAACTGGGAAACGACCAAGAACGACTCACAGCTCACTAAAAAGTGGCACTAAGAAAAAGAAGTATGTCACTGTGAAGAGGTGTGTTTGTTTTGTGAGGCGTTTGTGCGCGCTCCCGTGCGGCTGGCTGCAGTTACTTGCAGCGCCGGCCGCGTCGCTCGTGAGTTTTGTTTCTTCATTCTGCCCTATGCTCCTTTAATGCACCATTAAGTGCAGTTGCTATATAATCTAAAGACGTACTGTATGTATGAACATACGATGATATAATTCTTAAATGCAACATATTTTCATTCAGATTGTCATATTTATTCTCAGTTCAGAGGTGGGGGTGAGGGAGAGTTGACTGTTGTTTACATGTGTGGGTGTGTGAGACATTTTTCCATCTCACCAGCCAGAGTCCTCCATGTCCAAAATGTGCGTAAGCAAGTCTCTTGGTATGCTTATAGCTGCGCACATTTTTCTGTCAGGTTTTGTTTTAATAAATCACAAAGTTTGCGTTTGTGTAAGCGAGCTTTATAAATGAGACCCCAGGTTTGGAAACTTAAAGAAAGAAACATTTTGTTTATTAGACAGTGAGATGTTTCAGTTTGATGTTAAAGAAGATTTAGGTACATTATTATTACTCTGATTATTTTTTCTTCCTTTTTACAGATTGAGAACCCATGCGAGTAGATTATGAAACAGAAAGCATCTTAACAGCCTAATTATTCTGGGACACGTCTCAAGATACACTCTCTGTGGCGCTGCTGCTGTCAACAAAAGCCGCGCCACCAGAACCACAGGCTACGGCAGGGAATGGGAGCTATTTCTAAATCACTAATCTGTGTTAAAGCAAAGCACAGCGACAATAAACAGAAACGCTTCTGTGGAGCCCTGAAGCCAGTACACACAGACACTCATGCATCACTGGCATCAGAACCAGTCACTTTTTTTGTTTTTGTTTTTTTGTTGAAATATGGTGAGACAATGATTCCCACCAAGCTGCTGTAATGAGCTCACCGTTTATCTTTTTTAATTTGGAAAATATTTGAATTTTTAGAAGAACTCTGGGGAATAAGAAACAAGTAATATAAGACTAAGCCCCTCTTACTTTGGTTGTTCCAATGCTCCATAATCCTCTTTATCAACATCTTGCATGTTTAAATAAATGTTTGACACAGAAAAGTGGGCTCACTGAAAAGTATGTTCATGTACTGTAAAGTTTATGCACTCAACGGTTGGCTGAGGCTCCTTTTTCATTAATCTGCTTGGATCCAGAACTCTAAACAGCCAGCTTCATAAACAATGACCTTTAGTGGCGTATTCTTCTCGTGGAGCCAGTCAAGCACCATCAAATCTTTGTCATTATTATTTTGCATTACACTTTCTTTTATTAAATATTGTTTTTTTAATTCACATTAGGTGAAATTCAGATTTTACAAGAAACTGAATTTTGGAATATTATTAGCTGTAAGCCATAATAATCAAAAAATACAGAAAAAAATCTTTGAATCTACATGAGTTTCAATGCAGCTCTATTCTTAGACACTTAGAGGAGGTCGTTTGTTTGTGTGAATGTGTGAATGTGCTTGAGTGTTTGGGGTACCGTCTTATTCTGTGAGCACACCGACAACACAGCATGCTGCTTCTGCTGCTGCTGCTGTTGTTTCGCGCTCGCGGTACAGTCATTGTATCCCTCATCTGAATTCTCCACGGGGGTGAGCTTGGCTGCCGTGTCTTTCGTCTCCAGCGGACACCCCGGGGAGACGCCGTAGCTGTTTTCCTGGAGGGGCCACATTTCCTGCCAGGTGAGCGACGGATGATGCGGCGGGTGACCGCTGAGCAGAGGCCTTTTCTGTCTGTAGTTCGCCCACACCTGAAGGATTGTTTCTTTGAAAGGCCGCGTGGTTAGCGTGTAGAGGATGGGGTTCAAGGCGCTGTTGATGGGGAGAATAAAGATGACGACCCAGGAGCTGATGGTACCTGCCAGCAGGAAACAAATCATTTTGACGGGTTTTTACCCTTTTTTATATATAAAGCAGAGAGTATGCATAAAGAAAAAATCTTTGTTGTATTAATCCCCTTTACTTCAAAACCGTGGTCTTGAGAGTTAAATAAATGAAACTGGACTTTTCTTTGGTATCGTGAAGAAGTTTCACCCATGTCTATGTTTTCACCTCTCATCCAAAATACTTCTTTAGTTCTGAAACTTTGTTGGGAGTATCAGGCTCATAAGTCAGGATCAATGACACTAATAGAGCAACAGAGACCACTAACACGGGCATTGTTAATGTCTAATGAGACCATTAAGGTCACATGACCATACCATACCAGTTTTATTTATATAGCCCTTTCACAACGGCCACTGGCCGAACAAAGTGCTGCACAGTAAAGCAACAATGATAAAAGCATGAATAAGAATATCAACAGATACAACAAACAAGAGACAAATGAATAAAAGGAGGTAAGTTACAAATGTTCAAATTATATCACAGGGAGTCACTAATCAAAGGCTTTGTTAAAATAATGAGTCTTTAGACGTGACTTAAAAACCTCTAGGGAGGACGAGTGCCTAACTAGCAGCGGTTCATCATTCTAAAGCTTCCGGGCACAGTGAACAAAAGCCCTCTCACCTCGCGTTTTACATCTCATCCTGGGAAAACCAAAACTAGTTGGTCTGCCGACCTCAGTGCCCGAGGGGGATTGGAAGGCTTGATAAGCTCAGAGAGATAAATTGGGGCAAGACCATGTAAGGCTTTATATAAAACTAATCAAATGTTGAAGTTGATACGGAAGGAGACTGGCAGCCGATGAAGTGATCCAAGGACAGGGGTTATGTGATGTCTCTTTCTTTATAAACCGCACAGCTGAGTGCTGAACCAGCTGCAGCCGGGCAATTGTAGATTTGCTAGCACCAAATAGTAGAGAATTTGCGTAATCAAGGCGGGAAGTGATGAAAGCATGAATAACAGATTCCAGATGCACCTAGTAAGGATGGACCGAAGCTTACAAAGGCGTCTGAGATGAAAGAAACTTGATAGGACTGTAGCATTCACATGGGCATCCACAGTGAGGGAGGAGTCAATTTTAACACCTAGACTAGTGACAGAGGGTTTGAGAGAAGGAGTTAAGCTGGAGATGTCAATGTCTATGACCTCCTGGACCTACCCTCTGTTCAGTTCCCTGAGAGAGTCGTCGGCACTAACGATCGCGACGATCCTGAGCTGTTTGGGTCACATGTTCCAAGGTGAGGGTTTATGGGAAACTGCCTGTGGATCAGAGTCAGGGCTGCACTATAGACATTAGGAAGATGGAATCTTAAGCCACCTCCTCTGTTCAAGTTTGGTTTTTCGCGTTTTAAGTAGATGGCTTCTCTCACCCCTCTCTCAAACCATCTGTCTTCTCTGTCCAAAATGTGATCATTATTGTCTTTAAAGGAGAGCCCTTTGTCCTTGAATGGAGATAAACTGCTGAGTCTTGATCTGTTGAGTTTGATCTTCTGTAATCGTGACATCCTCTCATGTAGTTGTTGTTTAGTTTCCTCAATGTACAGGTCTGAACATTCCTCACTGCACTGGACTGCATATTCCACGCCACTGAGCATGTGTTTGGCTGTTTTGTCTTTGGGGTGAACTAGTCTTTGTCTAAGAGCTACAAAGATCCACAGCTCAGAGTGAAATAATTAGTTGACAGGACAACTATTAGTAGGGCACTCCACAGATGTGGTTCATGTAGCACAGTGGCAAAAATAAGGGTACTGTAAATCTTTTTTTTAATCTTCACAAATATTTATAGCTATACTATGCTAGAACGTTGCTAAAAACCCCCTCTTATGTCACAAATCTGTTTTTATGCTTTGAGCTTCTTGTGCGTGAGTTGTTAAGGGTTAACCACATCCTGACATAGACATCGATTGGATGTAGGCCTGCCTATCATGAGCTGATGCTTTTGTTTTAGTGGCGAGGGCAAGATGAGTGAGGATAAGCGGTGAGTTGCAGACAATGTTGCCAATTTAGCGTCTTTGTCGCTATATTTAGCAAGTTTTTAGACCCCTCCAGTGATTCTTTTTCAAAAAAGCGACTAGTGAAAAATCTAGCGACTTTTTCTGGGTTTTTTTGGAGAGTTTTGACGAGCCGTGGACTCGGAGCAGATATTTACCCCACTGAGTCCAGAATGCTAACGAGTCATGCATGGTCGAAGCCAAAGTTGCAGGCAGGCAGCACTGGGACTAGTCTCGAAAACAGTGAAATGTAAATGGCTGGGACTGCACCTGTTCAAGTCTGTTAAAAACAACAAATGACTTCATAAAGCCACTTTTTTCTTATATGTATATATATCTATATATATATATCAGGGGGTGTGGCCCAGGGATGATAGCCAACAGCAAGGAGGGGTTAGAGTTCTGTGATTGTGTTTACATTGAAAAGCTAGCTTGTTTGGCAGATTTGGTATAGCAGCTTTAAAAGGGGACACATTTGTGAAGAAAATGCATCTGTGATTTGAGCAGTAGAGTTGAGTGCGTGGGTTGCACCCATGTGACGTGGGGGGGGGGGGCATCTTCATGACTGTAAACACAAGGCAGGTCATCACTGGAGGCTATCTCAGTGCAGAAGAATATCCAACTGCTTCAACAGGGCGAAATCCTGACGAGGGCCGACCAGAATTTCAAACAAGTTTGATTTTCATGAGACCATACAACTGCTGATCGGGAGCAATTGGTGTTAAGCGCTACTTGTTCACCGCTGTATACCACATGCAATTTTATTGAAAGTCGGCCGGATTGCAAAAATTGTAGCGCTGCTAGAAAATTGTCTGCCTGTGGCATCTGTGCATACATGCATGTAGCAGGTGACGCTGCATATTTAGGACACCTTGCATTAAAGAGATAACAGTTAATACTTCACCTGTTGATACTGTCTTACTAGGATTGAATCACGCCCTGAAGATGTTTGCAGGGGGAATACAAGTCTTCGTTAAAACCTCTGACATCACCCTCTGTGAAGAATGCTACAGCATCCGCGCAGAAATAAAAACAAAACATAACTGTGACCTGCAGTGGAATGGAGTGATTTAAATACCAGTCAGTGCGGATACTGATTATATGGAAGCTGTGCTGGGAGCACAAATGGATGTTAGATCTGCGCTGGTAGGAAATTCTGCATCAGGTTTTTAAAAGCAGTGGGTACAAAACCTCAATCAAAAATATTGCCGGGCACATGTCCCTGGCCAAATATCATGCCACAGACGATTTGTGCGTGCAAAAAGATTTTGTATGTGTGCAAAGAGATTTTGCATGTGAAATGATGTTTTGTAGTTGTATAAAACAAGTCGTGCTTATAAAAAAAATCTGAACCCGCAGAAACATTTTGTGGCTTTGCAAGAAACCTTTGTCTGCAGAAATATCATTTACAAACATGTAGATCAGTTTCGTAGTTGTGTTTTTTTTTCTGTGTGTGCTCAAATTAAATTTGTACCCGTAAAAGTTTCGCCATACAAAGTTTCTGTACGAGTGAGACGCCTCGGGCTCGTGTGCAACACGGCACCTACGAGCTCGCAAAACAAAAACCTACAACCACAAAACGTTTTTACGGCAGGCTCTGCATAGAGGCCAATGCAAGTCTCCCCGGGCTTAGGACGGCTCGTTTTGAGGAAAATACGATTGCAGCTGGCAGTCTCCCTTGCTGTGATTGCACTGATGTGTCGGTTTTATAAAAGCAATGCTCTGATGATAAGTTATTGATCCGCAAAAGCCGAATATGTGAATATTTTTCTAACTTTTTGGAGCTTCTTCTTTTTCCCCCTTGAAGACGTCGTGATCTGTCATTGGCTGTTTGGCTCGCCAGTTTGCAGTCTCCTGGTTGGCCGTTAGTGGCACGAATCTGACTGGCCTTTCCTCAGTAAAAACGTTTTGTGGTTGTAGGGTTTTGTTTTGCGAGCTCGTAGGTGCAGTGTTGCACACGAGCCCGAGATGTCTCACTCGTACAGATATTTTGTATGGCCAAACTTTTACGGGTACAAATTTAATTTGCGCACACACAGAAAAAAAAACACAACTACGAAACTGATCTACATGTTTGCAAATAATATTTCTGCAGACAAAGGTTTCTTGCACAGCCACAAAATGTTTCTGCGGGTTCAGATTTTTTTTACAAGCACAACTTGTTTTATACAACTACAAAACATCATTTCACATGTAAAATCTTTTTGCACGCACAAATCGTCTGTGGCATGATATTGAACCCATAGAAACGCATCTTCCCTAAATTTGTGGCACAATAAAAAGAAAAGTAAACGGGCTACCCAATCATTTAAAGTGTATTCCCAAGAAGTTGTTACAACAAAGGAAAAACTATTTAGTATGATTTGTTTATGTCAGGACTGTAACCACCCCATAAAAACAACATGGAATTAACTAAGGAGTTAGACTTCATCATTTTTGAAGGTGATATATGAAAACAGTTTTCACCCTAGAAAATGTTTCGCAAAATTATTATTATTTTATGATTCCTAAAATGCCCACTTTCATTTTCACAAAGCCTTGCCCGGGTTTTAACAGGCATACAGACAAAAGCTGCCAACCATCTATTTTATGCTGAAAGAACATATTGAAATGGACTTTAAGTGGGGAATTTTTCTTTACCGGGAATTTCCACCTGCAGCAATGACAGGATCTTGAGGACGAAAATAGGGATCCAGCAGAGGGAGTCAGTGATGACGATGGAGAAGAACCGCTTTGCGATGGTCACTTCTTTCTTGATGTGGTTGCTGTACATGGTGGTCTGCGTGCCCGTTCTCTGGATGTTATAGAACATGCTTGCATAGGAGAAGACAATTATGAGGAATGCCACCAAGTTAAGACCTGTTGAGAGATAATTGATTTTATTTTTGGAGCTTCTACAGGGTTCCTTCACATTTTACATGTCAAAGTATCATACTCCTAGACTCAAATTAGCAGGGTCCTTCATCTTGAAGTATAAATGCAAATGTCACCTATTAATTTGGATCAATTATTTCTGCAGTGGTCTGTTCATCATGTCAAACCAAATCAAAATAAGGATGTGCTTGCAAATACTTATGGGCATAAAGTATATATTGCATAATATTTATTAAAAAAACATAGTTACACAATAGAGGTAAAGATAACATCAGTAAATCCTCACCAAGAAAAATAACAATGGAGTAAACATGCGCCCAGGGCGTTTCTGGCTGCTCAGAGTGCAGAGGGAAGCAGACCCCATTGGTGCCATAGAAGTTGTGAAATAAACCCTTGCAGGCCAGAGGCAAAAAGGAGACTATAAATCCAAACACCCATATGCCGAGCAGGATACTGACGGTTCGTCGCCAGCCGGGAGTCAGGTAGTGAAAGGGGTACACGATGCAGATGTACTTCTCCAGGGTGAGGTACGTGAGGAGCAGAACGGACACTTCGGTGGACAGCATAGCCAGAGAGCCGATGATCTGACACTGAGTGCTGTCCATCCAGGCTTGAGCATGACGATTGTACTCGCCGCGAAACTTCAGGTCGTATGCACCGATCATGAAGAGATAAATACCCATCAGACCATCAGCACCTGCAAGAAAGAGCAGCTTAATTCAGAGTTAAATCTGATCAAAATTACACTATTTTTAAAACAACGACAATAGGCACATTTCAACTAGCGGAACTTCTGGGTAATTTAATCAGAACTTTTTCTGGCGGGGTAAATCTGTCCGCCCCCACCTCTCTCAGCCATCATGTTTCCATACAAAATTTTAAGGAATTTGCTAAGCTATCATGCATAGCATGGCTGTCTCGGCAGTGAGTAGCGGCAGTGAGTAGCGTCACTGAGCACTGTAAATGACAATGGAGAGCGACATTGGAAGAAGCAGGGACAGTTGCTGTGTTTCTGTTTGCTGTTGGTATTAACTGCTACGCCAGCAAATCTTCCAATTTTGCAAAGCCAGGCAATATTTGGCGACATCTGCTAGTTTCCCTCTTACAACCAATCCGCATGAGTTAACCACAAGTCCCGCCCAGCGACTCAGCCTGGCCATTTCCGAGTACATACCCCCAGACTGGTACTCAGTTGGTTCCTGAAATGGACCCGAAGACGCAGCCCGGCCTGATGAAGACACGTGCATACCGGGAAGGTCGGGTAAAGTTACCCTGAAGGTCAGATAGTGGAAATGCGGATAATAATACAGCTCCTGAATTCTACCATTTGAAGGTTTTTGGAGACTCCTTGTAGCATCTTGCAGTCTGCTCTTAAGGTGGACTGGCCCAGAACTAGGTATGTTGGAAGGTCCTTTGAAGGATCTTCACTTGTTGGCTATTTTCAGGACAGCAGAACGGCTGATTTTCAAACTCCTTCGAGACCTAGTTAAATCTCTAACCAGAGACATACAATCCACCTTCTGAAGCCTTCAGACTGCTCTTTTGATCATACCCTGGTGTCTGGTGTTCACTTTCCCTCCAACAGTCATTAGCATTCCCCACTAAAGGCCCTTTTTCCACTAGCACCTAGCAGCATGGCTCAACTTGGCTCAACTCAACACAACACAGTTCGGGTGGTTTGCCATTGTCATTTAGTTGGGCGGTCCCAGAGTCAAAAAAGTAGCGTGATGTGATCTGTACACAGCACAAACACAACAATGGAAGCTAAGTTAAACATTCTGCTAAATCTCTTTTTTTCAGTCAGTCGCTCTTGTGAGTTTGTTTAAATGCCAGGTCAGATTATTGTCCCTCTTGTGATGCATAGAGTGACTATCAACAGTCTTCTGATGTTTTCAGCCTGACCCTGCATGCCTGGAACCCCAGCGAAGAAGGTTGAAAGGGGTAAGTGCCACATAACCAGTACTACCATGTAGAACCGAGTTGAGCCACGCCAAGTAAGTGCTGGTGGAAAAGGGCCATAAATGTCTGACGCTGGAACAGAGTAGAGCGCCATCAGAATGCTGAGTAACAATTCTCTAATCATGTGAACCTGATGTGATATGCCTGTGGGTTATTTCAGCCCTTGTTTAGTGCCGCTGGTGGCCTTTATTCACAGTAATCATTTAACAGGCAAAGAGAGAAAAGGAGGGAGGACATGCTGCCAAGGTCGCAAAGTCAGCAATCTTTGCTCTGGATGGCTAGATATGGTGAGCTTGTTCTACTGATCAGGCACGAAATCTAGGTGTAGTAATGGACTCAGACCTGAACCTCCAGGGTCACATAAAGGTCAATAACAAGGTCAGCCTTCTATCACCTGAAGAACATTTCTAGGATTAAAGGACTGATGTCGCAACAGGACCTAGAAAAACTCCATGCGATTATCTTTAGTCGGACTGATTACTGCAACAGCGTCTTCACAGGTCTGCCTAAAAAGTCAATCAGACAGCTGCAGCTGATCCAGAACGCTGCGGCTCGTGTTCCTCACTAGAACCAGGAAAGTAGAGCACATCACCCCAGTTCTAAAGTCCTTACACTGCCTCCCTGTAGCTTCAAACTGTAGAGTTCAAAATACTCCTACTAGTTTATAAATCATTACATGGCTTAGCACCAAAATATGTTGAAGACCTGTTGTCATGGTACCAACCACCCAGACCACTCAGCACCTTGAATTATCCTGCTGTTGAAAGTGTGCTATACAAATAAAATTGCCTTGCCTTACCACTATGAACCACCACCATTTTAGCCAGTTCCTTTTGCAGAAATTTTTCTTAGTTTTTTATTGTTTAATTGTAAAGTAATTTTAAAATTGATATTACCGTAATTTTCAGTAATCTTTTGATATGTTTGCACAAAGTACCGCAGCAATTTCCTAATGTTGTGAACCTGTTCACACATATGGCAAAACCTGATTTCTGATTCTGATTTCAGACTATAAGCAGCTACTTTTTTCACATGCTTTGGACCCTATACGATGCGGCTACTTTATAGACTTTTCTACTGGCTAACGATCTCCTGGGGCCGCTCTAGCAGGAAGTGCAAAAGTGAGACAGACATATGGGGAAAGATTATGCGCTAAAGAAGTCCCTACTGGTAGCTTTCAAGTACACACCCTCATTATGGAAAACACACAAAGAAATGCAGTTTTTAAGTTAAAGGCAATGGAGCAGGCTGTCAGAGAGGGAAATACAGCTAATGCACATAAGCTTGGCATCAATGCATCGACGGTGAGACGTTGGAGGAGGCAGAGGGAAGAACTGAGTCAGTGTAAAAAGACGACAAAAGCTTTCAGAGGACATAAAGACACCGAAGAAGATGAGTTCAGTGGCTTTAGTGAGGAAGAGGATGATGAACAAAGCGACCAATGACTTTTCTGATAGGCTAATGTTTGTTTTATTTTCTAACCAGACATGTTACTGTTTTGTGTTGGTTCTCTACTGCCAATTTTCAGGCAGAGTTTGAAAAAAAAGGATTTCTTAAATTAAAACTAGAAAAGCACTCAGACCTCCTCCAGGGCCACTAACCCCCCCATCCCCCTCTATTTATTTGAATCCTTTTACTCTTGTTGTCTTGTTACACATTTCCTTGTTGCTAACTATATTTTTGTCTTTCATTGTGAACCACTTTTGTCACCTTTTGTTTTTAAAGCTCTTTATAGATAAACATTGATTGATTGATTGCAATAAAACCTTTTTCTGTGCCTCCATGTCACCCACAAGCACCTCGATTTCAGTCTCAGTGGAATTGTGTGTCACCCACCTGTCGGTTGCCAGGGTTACCCATGAAACACCACGAGTCAGCCGACTTAAGTCTATGCAGAATATTCATTAGGCACTTGTGCACTGACTGTTTATGTCAGAAAGTGGGTGTGTAGGAGATTCATAGGGAGAGGGGGATTTATAAAGCGGAAATTATGTGCAGCTGTGCGTACTCCAAGTTTTCTAAAAGGAACATTTCTTTGTGTTTTTTGTTGTTGAGCTTAAGGTTTTAGTAAGGATTCTGCACAAAACTTTGAGCCCTTTAAATGAGGTCCCAGAATGTGAGGTTGTATATACAACTTTAAGTCTGCTTTCTGCTGCTAAATATCACCTGTAAATCAGCAATCCCCCGATTAGATACCGGTGGTGTGTGATATTAAGAGACAAGTTGATTTCTATGGGTCTCCTCCATTCTAAACAAAGAACCCAATGAGGTGGAGCACAAAAAAAGATGCCAGCATATTTGCAAACGAAGCGAGTCATATTGCTTGTTGATACAGTGTCTGCAATCCAAATTAGAACAACCACATTTTGTGGTCTTGGGATATACCACCACATAATACACAGAAAGGGAATTAACTTTTTGTATTTTAAAAAAGAGAAACATTGCTGTCAAAATAAACACAAAAACAGAAAAGCCCAACTTTTAAGTGTTGCGTGGACTCTGTTTGCGGAGTGTTGAAGAGATTTACTGTTCCTTTAATAGAGCTCAAAGAGTAAAATATTAAATAATCCGCCCTCTGGCATGTTTGCAAACTAAGCCTGAGTTAAGCTGTTGTCCAAAGAGCAAACTGTCAACACATTAGTATTAACTTAGCGTATAAGCACATTATCAAAGCAAAGAACCAAGATCTCCTCTGGTAGAAAGACTGAAGTGTATGCAGTGTACAAACATCATGCAGAGAGCTTAACAGAGGCCTAATCATCTGATCAAAAGTGTGTTTTTATTACCTCCCTAGACAATGTTTTTTTCCTTGTCTATTCTTTTTTGCCCTCGGCAATTTAATACAAACTTTTTCTTTCATGATCAAAGATCCAATTACAAATTTACAAGTCAAATTCTCTAATAAGTTTATAGCTGTCTTATCAGTCACCTTTAAATGTCCAGTTGTACAATAAAAAAGACCATCTGGGTGTAATTCTTTCATTATGCCAGAACACCACAACCTATCGCAGACAGTGGGAAAATATGTCAAGAGATTGTTGAATACTGGATGATGCAGCGTTTCAAATGAAGGCAAAAACACACACCCGCAAAACATGGGAGTATGCTTCTTTGGTCTATAGGTTTTCCAGATGTGGAGAAGGCCTACAACAGTGTCCCCAGTGGTATCTTGTCGGGGTGCTCCAGGAGTATGGGTTATCTGGGTGCCTTTTAAAGGGCAATCCAATAAGTGCATGGCGAAAGCTGTGTCCTTGTTCTTGGCACAAAGTCAGGCCTGTTTCTAGTGTGCGTTGGACTCCGCCAGAGCTCCCCCTCATGCTGACAGTAAAGCAGCCGGGATGAGAGTCAGCTCCCCTAAGACGGAGGCTATTGTTCTTGACCAGAAAAAGGGTGGCCCGTCCCCTCTGGGGTGGGGGGTCCCTCCCTGCCACAAGCAGAGGGGTTTATGTATCTAGTGGTCTTGTTTACAAGTGAGGGTAAAAGGGAACAGGAGGTGGAAAGACAGATTGTGGCTTTGTCTGCAATAATCTGGGCGCTGCTCCAGTCTATGGTGAAGAGAGAGCTGAACCAGGAAGAAAAGCTCTCGATTTACCAATCCGTCTACGTTCTGACCCTCACCTTGGGCATGAGATATGGATTATGACCAAATAAATGAGATCTTGGATGGAAGAGGCCAAAATGAACTTCCACAGAAAGTGTGCTCCAAGAAGAACCACTGCTTCTCCGCATCTAAAGGAGTCGGTTGAGATGGTTCGGGTGTCTAATAAGGATGCCCCGTGGTTGCCTCTCTTTCTAGGTTTTCTGGGCCCATCCCACTGCGAGGAGACCCTGGGAAAGACCCAAAAGTCAATGGAGGGACTAAAATATTCCATCTGAGCAAAGAACACCATGGGATCCTCTAAAATGAGCTGGAGGATGTTGGTGGGGAGATGAATCACTGGGATTCCTTTCCGAACCTGTTGCTCCCGCAACCCGATCCTGGATAGACAGTGGATGGACGGACTTTAGTATCATATACTGTCCATTTGCTGCAAGCTGTCCCTTCTTTTGACTTGCAATGCACACTGTTTCATCATTCTGAAGTGGAAATCAAATTAAATTTGGTCTTCCAATCTCTTTTTACAAGTAGGGACCTAAGAAAGTGTGACAGGCCTTTGTTAAAAGTCCCCTTTACTTTGATACCCCTAAATAATACCCAGTGGAACCAAATGCCAGATGTTACATAGGTACTAAGGGAGGTCTTTTTGTAATTCAATCTAAGTATAAACTCAACTGTTATGTGAAGGCCTCAGAGGTATGATGGAGAACATTACTGAAAAAACGTGAAGATCCTAAAGACCAAGGAACACAGCAAGTTCTGAGGATGCAGCGAGGGGACTTACGGTAACTATGGAGGAGCTGTAGAGATCCACAGCTCATGAGGGAAAATCTGTATGCATGGCAACTATTAAGCATGCAGTCTAAAAATCTGTGCTTTACATAACAAAGTGAAAATATGAAAGACATTCTAGGAAGAAAGCAATCCACAATCCAGGGACAGGGATGATGGGAAGGTGGATAGGGTTATATACATATCAGTCCTGGAAGAAAATCTGTTTGAGGCTGTCCGAGGCTTGACAGTGGGGCAGAAGTTCACCTTTTAACAAATAAACCACACTGAATATGAATGTTAATGTGGCACAATGGCCCAGTCAAAGCTCAAACAAAACTCAATGGAAAAAGTGTGGAAATACCTGATGCACATCCACTTTCCGTCCAATTTGACTGAGCTTCAATGATTTTCCAAAGGTGGATGGATTTTTGTCTGTGGGTATGCAAAGCTGCCAGAGACCCAAAAAGTCCCAAAAGACCTGCAGTAGTTATTGCAGCAAAATAAGTGTCCACAAAGCATTAAATCAGCAGGGCTGAATGGAGATGTACGCCGTACTATTTGCAATTATCCACAGAGCACATGGAGGAAATCATGGAGGTCACATTTGGCCCTGATGAAACACTTGATGCATGAAATATGGCCACTACAGATGGCGATGCACAGTTTTCCTCTTGTTGCCTCAGGAATATTTCTGCAGCATATTTTAAAGCTTCTTTTAGTCTTCTTGGGGAGTAATATTGATAACTGACCTAGTTTTGTTTCCTTCAGATTCCTCCATGCACAACAGTCTCACTTTTATCAGGTCCAAATCCCACATGCTCATACACTGGGGCAGTGTAATTACTCATAGATTTTCCATCTGTTGCTGATCTTCCCAGCATCTAAAAGCCATCAGTCAAACTATAGTCTGCAGTTTCTATCCAACTGGAAAATGCTCTTACCGTTATTGCTATATTATCCTATGTTTTACATTAAAATCAATCAAAATGAGCTGAACACAGTGCAATGTTGCAAGTGCAAATTTCAAAGTATTTTAAGTGATATACCAACACAAAGTAGTGCAGAACTGTGTAGATGACTAAAACATTTTGTACTCTTTTAAATCTGAAAGGTTGGCTGTTATATTGTATTCAATTCAGGTTGCAATAACACAGTTGTCTTTGTGGGCATGCCTCCACCAGCTTTGCAACTCCGCAGACAAAATATTTTGCACATTCTTTGCAAATCATCTCAAACTCAGACTGTCTGTAAACAGCAATATATTTTGTTTGCCTATCATGTTAAATAAAAATGAAATATGTTTTAATTTGTAGTTTTAATGTGAGAAGGAGCTGTTACCTAAAGTAGAAACTATGAATGAAATTATTAAAAATGATCTATAATATATTTGGTTCTTTAAATTAACTAGGATCTTAACATTTTATTCAGTTGATACTGATACCTTTAAGGGTATTTTAGACTCAATTGGCTTTACTCAAAAAGTACTGGGACCCACCCACTCTGGTCATCACACTTTGGACCTTGTACTGACATACGGCATTGAGTGTGAAGAAAGAACAGTCCTTCCACATAACCCTGTTCTGTCTGACCATTTTTTTGGATAGCGTTTAAATTTACTTTACCTGAACATGGCATTAGACAGTGTGACCCCCTTAAAAAAAGAAGGTAATTAGCCATAGGAGGTTGATTCCCTGGTTTAAATTTAGAGCTACGCACTTTAAACCAGAATGCTAGGAAATTGGAGAGAAAATGGCGTTCTACACACCCAGAGGATTCCTACTTAACGTGGAAAAACAGTCTACTGTTGTATAAAAAGAACCTTCGATAAGCATGAACAGCATATTTTTCATCATTAATCGAGGAGAATAAGAACAATCCTTGGTTTATTTTTAGTACAGTTACCAAATGTACAGAGTCATAGCTCTGTTGAGCTAACTATTCCCCCAGCTCTTAGTAGTGATGACTTTATATGATTCTTCATAAATAAAATGTATTCTATTAAAAATAAAACCATTGCCATGCTCCCAAACATGATAACGTCTTTCTCAGTAAGTGAGGCAGCATTGGAGGTAACTGTAGAACCTCATTCATGTTTGGACTGTTTTGATCGAGCTTTCGGAATTATCAAACATATTGACTTCATCTAAACCTTCAACTTGCATGCTGGATCCAATCCCATCCACATTAAATAAAGAAGTGTTCCCTTTGATTACTGCCCCCATTTTAGATAGGACTAACGATTTAATTGAAATAACTTCTTCCTGTAAAGTGCCTTGAGATGACGTGTTATGAATTGGCACTATACTAATAAACTGAACTGAATACTGTTCCATGCTGAAATGTGAGGATTTAAAGTGAACTGCCTTTGTCCCTGCCAGACTGGGATCTGTTAGAAGATCTTGGCTTCAGGTAAAAGGACACTGTGTTGACATGTTTATGAAGAAAAACTAAAAGTGTAAAAAACCAAACAAGGGAAATGTTTTTCAGTAAGAAAAAGACCATGGTCAAAGACTAATGTGGCTGAATAGATGAAAATGTCTTTCAAGTTCACCTTTGATCCAGATTTGAATAAAGATGGCTCCACACTTGAATGACTTTATACTTTGTTTGTGAACCTAAATCTGTTCCATCCCTTCATATGCACATTAGAAGCTCTTTGTGGATGTGTCATGTTTCCATATAGATTTACATAATCCACTTCTGGTAAAAAAGATTAAACCATTTTAAGCCCAATTTCCTCATTTTAAGTCCTTTAAGCGTCACTTCAGCTCCTCTCAGCCAATTCTGAAGAAATAAACTTTTAGAGGTCAATGTATTAATCCAAACAGGATATAAATGCCTTGAAATGTAAACATTGTTTAACTCAGTTTCCACCGGTCACCGTAGATTTGTAGTCAACTATTACTAAACTTTCAGTCTGATGGAAGATGCTGCATTTATTAGTTTTTGTCCTCTGACCCAGTGGTTCCCAACCTGTTTTCCTTGTGTCCAAGACAAGCAAGCATACATGCAGTAAAAGTGATTAATAACAAACTTTTATTTGCAAAAAATAAGCAGCAATTGCAGGTTTTTGTTCTTATTCTTCTTGTTTTACACTGTAGGCTATGTAGATAATGGATTTTATAAATCTAATATTTACAAATATAATTTCGGTAACCTCAGCACAGACAAAATTGTGCGGACCCCCTGGATCTCTAGGGACCCTCAGGAAAAAGGGGGGGTGTCACACTGGCGTCAGACTGGTCTTCATTTTAAATGACCATTTTATAAAACAACGCTTGTGAATCTTGTTAAATCACAACACACCGAAGATGTGCATTGGCAAGCATTCTGTTGAAATCTTGTTGTGAGTCACTGAAGCAGAGAAATGTGTTCATTTTTACATGTTTAAGAGATGGGGACATGTTACCTCTGCCTTGCATCACCTCGTCTTTTACCTAAGCAGTTTAACCAACTTGGAAATGTCAACACCAGTCTATTGAGTTTTATATGTGTTGTCATTTTCTCCGGACTTTAACTCACTGCCATACAGTTGTTAGCTTAATAGCTGTTACACCTGGAATACATAAAAATATATGTGACGCTGTGCTGCTGTAAAGGTTCTCATCTAGACAACAGCAAACTTTCTATAAACTGCATATATTGATACGCAGGAGTGACTGTGGCTCAGGTGGTAGGAATTCGACCTGTAACTGGTGGGTTGCTGGTTCAATTCAATTCAATTCAGTTTATTTATATAGCGCCAATTCACAACAGATGTCATCTCAAGGCACTTAACAAGAAGTCATTTCAATACAATTATACAAACATTCCAATCAGTTAAAAAGTTTCCTATTTAAGGAATCCCAGCAGATTGCGTCAGTCATTGGCGTGAGGTTGGGCAGATTTCCAACCACAGCAATCCTTCAGCAATCCCTCATACTGAGCAAGCATGTAGCGACGGTGGAGAGGAAAAACTCCCCTTTAACAGGAAGAAACCTCCAACAGAACCAGGCTCAGTAGGAGCGGCCATCTGCCACGACCGTCTGGGGGTTTGAGAAGACAGAGCAGAAACACAGAAGGTACAGAAGATCTGATATAAGAGAACTTTCTATGTTACAGAAAGTAAAAAGTTGATAACAGGACACAGTGGATGTTCAGTTACTGAGAGGATCATCCCAGTCGATGACCCCCGTCCAACAGGGCATTGCAGTCAAGCAGGATACCAGACCAGGTATATCTTCTATGGAGGAGAAAAACACTGAGAGAAAACAAAGTTAACAGTCGAAATAACAGAATGTACTGTAATACAACTGGAGAGTCGTAGGAGAAAAGGAAGTAGCAGAGTGAAGAAAATTGGTAAGTCTGTCCTCCAGCAGTCTAAGCCTATAGCAGCATAACTACAGAGATAGCTCAGGATGACCTAAGCCACTCTAACTATAAGCTTTATCAAAAAGGAAAGTTTTAAGCCTGGCCTTAAAAGTAAACAGAGTGTCTGCCTCACGGACTAAAGCTGGGAGCTGGTTCCACAGGAGAGGAGCCTGATAACTAAAAGATCTGCCTCCCATTCTACTTTTAGAGATCCTAGGAACTACAAGTAAACCTGCAGTCTGAGAGCGAAGTGCTCTTTTAGGAACATATGGAACAATTAGATCTCTGATGTATGATGGAGCTTGATTATTAAGGGCTTTGTATGTGAGAAGAAGGATCTTAAATTCTATTCTGGATTTAACAGGGAGCCAATGAAGGGAAGCTAAAACAGGAGAAATGTGATCTCTCTTTTTAATATTCATCAGAACTCTTGCTGCCGCATTTTGGATCAACTGAAGGCTTTTAATGGCATTTTGTGGACTTCCTGATAGTAAAGAATTACAGTAGTCCAGCCTTGAGGTAACAAATGCATGGACTAGTTTCTCAGCATCACTCCTGGACAGGATGTTTCTCATTTTAGCAATATTCCGGAGGTGAAAGAAAGAAATCCTAGAAACCTGTTTAATATGGGATTTAAATGTCAAGTCTTGGTCAAAAATAACGCCGAGGTTCTTTACGTTATTACTGGGGGCCAATTTAATGCCATCCATATGAAGTGATTGACTAATCAGTTTCTGTTTAAGAACTTCTGGTCCAAAGACAGAAACTTCTGTCTTGTCAGAATTTAAAAGCAAAAAGTTTAGGGTCATCCATGCTTTTATGTCTTCCAGACATGCCTGTAATCTACCTAACTGACTGGGTTCATCAGGATTTATGGATAAATATAGTTGTGTATCATCGGCATAGCTGTGGAAATTTATCCCATGCTGTCTAATGATTCTACCAATTGGAAGCATATATATGGTGAAAAGAATTGGTCCAAGGACAGAACCCTGTGGAACTCCACAAGTAACCCTTGAGAGTGAAGATGATTTATCATTTAGATGAACAAACTGGAATCTATCAGACAAATATGATTTAAACCAGCCTAGTGCTGTTCCTTTGATCCCTGCAACATGTTCAAGCCTTTCTAAGAGAATATTATGATCGACTGTGTCAAAAGCAGCACTGAGATCTAACAAAACCAGAACAGACACAAGTCCATTATCTGAGGCCATGAGAATATCATTAGTAACCTTCACCAGTGCTGTTTCAGTGCTATGATGAGCTCTAAAACCTGACTGAAACTCTTCAAACAGCTCGTTACTGTTTAGATGCTCCCAGACTTGATTAGCAACTATTTTCTCAAGGACTTTGGATAAGAAAGGAAGGTTAGATATAGGTCTGTAATTCACTAAGTCATCTTGATCAAGGGAAGGTTTCTTGAGTAAAGGTTTAATTACAGCTATTTTAAATTCCTGTGGTACGTATCCGTTTACTAAGGATAGATTCATCATATCCAAAATGGGGCCAGGAACCAAATGGAACACTTCTTTAAATAATTTGGTTGAGATTGGGTCCAAAATACAATGATGTAAATATGCATTTAGCCCCTTTACTTTGATGTACCTGAATAAAAGTCAGTGCATCCAACTGCCCTCTGATGTCATAAATATTAAATATGTCATAAAATTAAATATATTGGAAAGACTCGAGCTTTTGTTTTTAATCAGGAAACCAGGGAGTGTTTCTCAGTTCATAGTCAGCCCAGCAAAAGACTCCTGAGACAAAAAGACTGACCAGATTTAGTAGCAGATTCAGCTACAGATTACTGTTTTAATTTGGAATGTTTCTCTAGTGCAGAGACGTTGATGAAAAACATGGTTAAATATTTTTCTTTTTAAAACGTTGGTGTAGGCCACTTTTGTATTTTTTAAGACATATCTTCTTTTGATTTGGTTTCTATCACCACCTAACATACTAACTTGTTGCATGACAACCTATTTAAGTGTGAGATGTTTGAACTGACTGATGCATGGATGTTTGTTTTTTCCTTTTTGAGGGTATTATACAACTTTATTAGTTTTTTTTTAATAGCTTCCTCCCCCCCTTTTTTTTTTTTTTTTGTAGAATCACATTTTCCCCTAAAAACACTGGAGACAATAAAGAATGGGATCAACATTATGGGATCAGAACAGTATCACCTAGAAATTACACTGAAATAAAATATTGGCATTGAAAAATATTATTGAAAGTTTTTTTTTCTATGAAACTCATGTAGATGCATTGAAAGAAATAACTCAAGTTTTCAAACTTTAATTTTTTTTTTACAATGCCAATCCTTTTTTCAATGCCATCATTTTTTTCAGCTTCATTCAGGTGATACTGTTTTGACGCTTGTGTGTGCACGCGCATGAGGGGCGGGGCTTCAGCCCCCCATATGTTTGCATTAACGAAGCAGGAGGGAAACTCTGACTGTCCGAGGCGAGACGCGAGAAACAACAGGACATTTACATTGCTAATAATGTGGTTTGTGGAAGACAAAAAGACAAACGGTTTCTTCTCAGTTTCTTCTACTGACCAGTAGACAAGGAGTCTTTGTGATAAAGTTTTATGCTTGTGTAGCCTGTCTTTGTTGGAGGTTCTCCTCATTACAGACAGTGTGGTATGAAGGGATGTAAATACACACTATATATACCATATTAAATAACTGTATTTATTTCAGATCCACGATACATATTTACAATACAAGTCAATAACGTTAACAAATCAATTAAGACTGGTGTAAGCAAAGCTAACAACACTGACAACTCGTTTTTTTTATTAGATTGCAAAACGTAATTGTGACACACACTCTAAACCAGAAGGTGGCGCAAAAGCGCGCCAACTAGCATGGCAACCTGAGAAGAAACCGTTTAAATCTTATATTTTAGTTATTATAATTCCACAAACCACATTATGCTTTCTGTACACCTAGAGACTTTGAAACGATTTAGAAAAGACTCTTAAAGATTATCAGCTCACATCTAAAGACTTGGGTTAACAGTTTTTTAGTCTCAGACTAAAGATTTTATAAACACTGAATCTGGTTGGGACACTATTTAAAAGACTACACCTAGGATATTTTAGCTTCCCGTGAAATACCTCCTATTATGCTCAGCATTATACAGTTTCTTTATGTGCGAATGTTGTAGCATTCTTTGCCAAGATTGATGTTGTCAAATAAAGACTTGCATTCAAAGTGGGAACTGTATCATCAAGTATCTGGTTCACTCATATCTTTTTAATGCAAGGTGTTTATGCTGTACCACTTGCTCCATGCAGATGCACAGATAGCGCTGGTTTGTGCCTGTATTCCAGGGGGCAAGGTTGGCATACACTTTGTAATTTATGGCCCATTACTCAACCATGGAACACAAATATTGTATTTGTTGTGTATAGACCCTGCCAGGCTCCATAGGTGGCTACAAAACTGTTATTTATAAATATGACACCTATGTTTATAGCCTACTTTCCCGCAGGAACAAAAAAAAATTTGATATGTGGCAAGGTGCAAGACGATATCATAAACGGGACTCAAACCCACCATCATTGGCGATGTAATCCTGCTTTTTAACCACTGTGCCATAGCAGTAAAGTACAACCCCATAAAGCCAGGGTATAGTCTTTTTTTTTTTTTTTACGTGTCCTGTTTGGCAGTGTGGAGCTCTGAATTCGTGTCTGAGTACCAAGTAGAAGCCCAACAGATTTACTTTCACAAGCGGAGCAGTACAGCTTTTGCTATAGTCCTCCACTTGATATATGTGTGAAAAATCTTTATTATGAATTGTTGGGGTTTTTATTTCCTGATGTTATGGACACGGAGACGGAAAATTAAGGAGAAGAAGGAAGGAAGATGAAGAAGAGAGGTAGAAAACAAAAAGTCATGAGAGAGGGTGAGTTGAAAATACAAGAGAGGAAGGGGAACAAAGAAAACACAGGAAGACATTGAAGTCTGCCTCCATACCCACAGGACGGCAGAGAAAGGGGGAAAAACAAAACAAAACACGAAAAAGGAACATCGACAAAACAAACCAAACATTGTGAACTAAGAATTACACAACCACATCACACAATAATAGATGTAAAAATACGACAACAATGTCACAGAAAAACTCATGGTACAGAGTAATCAAGCTCTAGTAATGATAACCTCAGCCCAAGAATATATCCTTAAACACCAGAGACCCCACATCTATGTGTGTGTGTTAGCATGCTGGTGCATATAAGGTTTCTCCATAAGAGTGTTCGATAGCTGGTGTGAGCAGGCATCAATCCGTCTCCCAGGAATCGATGCAGACATGAAGGAGATCGGAGCAAAGACGTCCAAAGGACCCCCAGAGCCCCAGGCGGACCCGGGCGGGGCCGACCACATCCCCCAAGAGAGGAGCAAAGGAGAACCCCAGGAGAACATCCAGCGGCCACTGTGCAGGGGCCCGGGGGGCAGCAGTGACGAGCCCACGGGCCCCGCCGGCAACCGGCCGCGCCAGGGCGGGCCGGTCAATGGACCGGGGGAGCCGGGGCCCAGGAACACCCCACCCCCCAGCAGGGACCCGAGAAGGGACCGGCCGACGAGGGGCCCCCGGCACTGCAGGGGCCGAGGCCGCCCGCCACGCGCCGCCTCCACCCTAGGCCAATCCCCACCGCCAACATCCCAGCGCCCCACCGATAGCCGCAGGGGACGGACAGCATCCCCAGGCCGGGCTCAGCCAGCATCTGGACACCAAGTTGTACCAGCTCCCGGGTCCCGATCCCGCGCAACGCAGGGCGCCGAGACCAGGCATCCAACGAGGGCCAGGGCCGGTCCAACCCGCCAATGAACCGGCCACGCATGGTGCGCACAGAACAGGTGATCAAACGAGCAGAGACGCCGGATCCGCATCCCGCCGAGCCACCGAGCAGGCACCACCCAACAATCCCAAACCTGGCACCTCTAAAAGAGGTGCCCCAACCAACCAAAGGAAGATATCGGCCCAGCGCATCGGCCGACCGACACACCGGCCCCCCCAGGCCCGGCCAGGCACGCACCAGGTCCGAACCAGATTGACCACCGATGCACCGGCAGGCAGGGCCCCCGTCACCGGCGGGGAGTGACGGAGGGGAAATAGGCCCCCCATTAAGTGTAAGGCCTGAGTTGCGCCAGGCGAGGGGGCAGACCAAGATCCAACCTGACAGGTAGACAAAGACATACAGACACAGTCATACGTTCCCTCCCTCTTAAACCCATACATTCTCACTGACTCACCAAGACACCCAAAAAAATTACGCTGTACCCTCACTCACACACCCCATACACACTTTATGCTCCCAGGTCCAGGTACCAATGCCCCAGTACAGCCACCAGCCCCCGGACCCGGGAGATGGACCCCCTACCTTCTAGGACGGAGACAAGCAGACCGCCAAGGGCCCCACAGTGGCAAAGCAGCCCGACAGCCCAGGACCCCGACCAGACCGCCTGTCCTCCTCCGGACCCCAACCCCTGATGGCCCGTAGCGAACAGGGGTGTGAAAAGATCCCTAGCCTCCATCCTCCCGCTCGAGTATGGTGTTGATGCGTGTTGTTATAATGTGCATTTAAAACAGAGGGGTGGGATGTGGGGAAGGCAGCCACACATCCCCCAACCCCCACCCCGAGCCCTCAGTGTCTATATGTGGTTTAACAGTGGGCACCGGCACCAGAGGTGAAGTTGATTGAACCGCTCCCCCTCTGGATGCCGAAAAGTGTGCCCACCCCAAAGTCCCTACATATGTGTCGCGTGAGAATGTTATAAGTGGGAATGTCTAAGTTGTATAAGTTGACGGGATAGCGAGGAGGGAAGCCCCTCCTCGCACCCCAGTGATGTGCCCATGCCCCAAGACCCTATATGAGTGGTAAAGTGATGGAGCGGGTGGACAGAGGTGTCCAGGGATGGGGAGGGAAGGACTGGGAGACAAAATGTCTTCCCAGGGAGCAGGCTCCCCCACTGACCCCAATAGGAACCGCTGTTCACCGGGATCCACCAGGGGAGGGAGGCCATGGCACGTTCGACCCGGGGTCCACGGCCACAGCACCACAAAGCCCCACGGACCCCAAGGCAGCACACCCCTCCCCCCGTCCAAGTGCCCTCGTAGGGGGAGAGCACCTGTCGCTACACAGCAGCAAACTCCCCGCCAGCAAGGGAGGCCCCCAGCGCCACCCGACACCGGAGGCCCCCGTAGCCCGAACCACGGCGACGTACCTGCTCAGACCAGGAGCAAACCGATGAGCCGGGCGGCCGACCCACCAGGCCGACATCCACCAGCCTCATTCCCTGTGGAGCGACCACTGTTGCTCAACGGCCCGGCAGGAGACCAAACCCAGCGCCCCACCCACCTGCCCTGCACGCCCACCACCCGGCCAGTCCACTCGCAAGTCCGACCGAACCCGGCCAAATGCCCAATCCCAGCGCCCCACACAAAGACCAAGACCCAGGAGCCAAGTCCAGTGCAAAAAAGGACTGATCCGGCCCAGAAACGCCACCCAGCCGCCGCGACCATCAGCCAGGGACCCCAACCAGCAAACAAGGCGAGACGCCATACAGGGACTGGCGATGACAATCAGCCCAGAGAAAAAAAAGAGAGGCGGCTCCACATGCCGGCCGCCGGCCGGCCCCGACCCCCACAGCCAACAGAGACCCCACGCCGGCCTACCCCCAGCCAGGACCACAGCTAGGGGGCGCGGCGCCCCCGAGCCCCGAATCCCCAGGCCCACCCCAGACCCTACCCAGGCGCAGCACGGCCACCAGGCCAGTAACACATGTCCGCCAGTGCAACCCCCCCAAGGCACCATATGCAGCCATCAGGAGTTACCACCCAAAGCCCAACCCCAGGCCGGCCACGACGTCGAGCGCCCCATCTGCCCAGTGATCCCACCCCCAGTGATCCCACTTTCTCTATCCTTTTTGCGAGGGCTTTGCAGATTATTTTAAGATCAATATTAATGAGGGATATGGGACGATAGCTGGTAGGAAACAAAGGGTCTTTACCTGATTTTAGTAGAAGACTAATGTAGGCAGAATTCATATTTGGTGGAAGTCGGCCATTTTCCTTGGTTTCCTGCAGCATTCTGTGGAATGTTGGTGCCAGAATATTCCAGAATTCTTTATAGAACTCTGCTGGAAATCCATCTGGGCCTGGAGCCTTTTTATTGGGCATGCCTTGGAGGGCCTCCTGGAGTTCAGCCGCTGTTAGTGGTGAATCCAGGGCCATCGCTTGACTTTCAGATAATTTAGGTAGTGTTATGTTATCAAAAAATTGTTCTATTTCATGATCTGATGGGTTTATCTCTGGTGAGTATAAAGCCTTGTAAAATTCTTTAAATGTGTTGTTTATTCTTCCAGGATCATATACTGTATTCCCGGTCTGATCTTTAATAGCAGATATAGTTGTTTTTTCTTTATTAATTTTAAGCTGGTTAGCCAAAAATCTACCTGATTTATTACGTTGTTCAAAGTTTTCTATCCTAAATCTTTGAATTAAGAACTGAGTCTGTTTATTAATAATTTGATTTAATTCTAGCTTTGCTTTACGGTTTTGCCTAGTCTCTCCTCATCTAGAGAAGCTTTTAATGAATTAATAGTTTCTTCTAATTCCTGAATACGTTTTCTTTCCATTTGCCAGGGTATAGTCTAACCGGACAGGACCCCCACACGGTCACATAGAATGAACGGAGGGAACAGATTACGACTCCATGCGCATGGTTTAATAAACCGAGGGTACAGATTCTTACCCCTCAAAAAAAATTTCTGCACCTGAACCCTGCCGGGATCGGCAGCTTCGTGCTTCTGCTTGTGTGAGAATGGCTTTATTGGTTGTTGATTGATTTACGTCACAACGACTACACTAGGACTTGCGACAATATCAAACATGTTTGATTCAAAATACTACAGAAAGACTGTCATAAATCGGGTCTCCAACTGCAGATTATCACCTTCCACAAACCACATTAGAAGCAAAGAAAATGTTGATCCCACTCGGACAGTCGGAGTTTCCCTCCTGCCTCGTTCATGCAAACATATGGGGGGCTGAAGCCCCGCCCCTCATGCGCGTGCACACACAAGCGTCAAAACAGTATCACCTGAATGAAGCTGAAAAAATGATGGCATTGAAAAAAGGATTGGCATTGTAAAAAAACAATTAACTTTCAATACAAAAATTTTCACTAGATTTATTTCCGATTCAAAATTAATATTTTCAGTTACAATAATATTTATCAATGCCAATTTTAATTTTCAATGCCAATATTTATTTTCAGTTTCATTTCAAGGTGATACTGTTCTGATCCCATACAACATGACCTCAAGAAATATGTCAGGCAATTTAGCATGAATTTAGTGATGAGCAATGGTTAGTCCAGGATGACAAATCCCCATAACAAGAGGAAAAAGGGAACCTGTTGGTATTCCAGTACTCCAGGATTTTGCGGCACCTTTTTGTGATCGTTGCGGCATAAAACGCCTGATTTTGCCTCAGCTTTGTGAAAAGTTGCAACAAAAGTTGCAATGTTTTTTTGTGATTTTCCCTTGTGTTAAACCCTGAATTTTGAGCATCTACAAAATGAAATGATGCAGGAATAAATAATAAAAGAAGAAAAAATAGCAAAAATACTGTAAGCTGATAAAGGTTAAGTGTCTCATTTGTTGTCCGTCATTTTGACCGACAGGTTCAAAACATCCCATCATAATCAATTTTACTCGTCTATTTCTAAAATGGTAATGCGATATTCAATAGTATTAATTTTTTATTCATTTTAATTAATATTCAAGCTGAACAGAGAATCCACATCGTGCCATCACATCAGGCAAGTGTGACATATTTCACTCTCACAAACTCTCACATATCAAAAAGGAAGTGTACGTGATCATCGGATATGATGGGATGAGAAGGAGCATAGCGATTGGTCAAACATGCGGCAAGGTTGTGATGATTGGATAAGAATTGCAAGAGGGGCAGAAATTTGGAGGATTGACTCAATTAGCTTTAATAGTTGCCAACGCAACACCGCAAAATCCTAGACGGACTGAAGGTCTTTATTACAGACGTCTTTAAAAGCAAAGGTAGACACTGTAAATATTGATGCATTACATACATGTGATGCATATCATGATAAACCCTTTGAAACTTATCAAATATTTATAATTTACCTCAGTATACCAGTGAAACAGGTGAAACAAAGACCTAAAAACCAGGTAGTGAGAAACAACCTTTCTGTAAGTATCAAACTTTTGGCCGTGACAATATTTTATGGCAAAAACACACAAAAATATCATGCAGTAACTTCAGATGACTTCTGACTTCTGCAGTAAAACCCACCACTCCATCTCACTCCATCCCAAATGACCGTTGGTCTCCTGGAAATGCAGTTTGACTCACAGCAGAGGGAGATGATGCACATGGCGTGGAGTTTGTTCTCGGAGCGGATGTACGAGCGCATGCAGATGACAAAGACGTTGCCAAAGCATGTGGTGGCAGAGACGACCCAGACGAAAACCCTGAGGACGATGTTGGCCAGCAGGTCCTCTAAGGACGAGATGCCATCTGTGTTGGGCTTGCAGCTGCGCACGTGAGGGGCATAGCCGCAGTACTGGAACTTCTTGAAATAGCTAAGAAGACAGATAAAACAGCAACATTAAAAAAGGCAACCTTATGCAAAGGCATGGGGTGTGTTTACTTGCAGCCTGTGGCACTCTATCTACATTAACCTTAGTGTCTATTTGTACATTTAAAGTGAAGTGTTAGTGAAGAAAGAAAAGAAAGACAATGATCTCATTTTGTGAGGATGTGAATTCATTGCCGTGTCAGACAGTGCTGTTCAGAGGGCGGAGGACTTATTTAAAAAAACTATTTGGATTAAAACTAGTGTTTTTATTCTAATACACTCTTATTGGAGAAAGATGGCAGAGATTTAAAATCAGTCATTATCCAAAACTAAAAGAATTGGGATCCAACTGAGCATTTGGCTTTGGATGAATTTACTTCTCAAGTGTGGGGGTGTTGACACAGATATGCATTTGGTCTTGATGTTAATCTGAAGCTGCTAAAATCACCAGAATGAAAAGCAAAAGCAAAAGACTGTCTCTGACAGTCCAATGGCTGAATTTGGACTATTAGATAGGGTGAATATATTTTGATTTCCATAAAAAGGGGACACTTCAAAGCATACATTCTCCATGTGGTTAGAATGAACCACTAATAATTACCACTAAACAAACACCAGATAGGCTTTCACAAGTACAAAAATGACTTAAAAATTAATTTTTACTAGCAATAATTACTCTTCCGAATTAGAGAATTTACCAGCAACAATAATAGTTAACTTTTTAAGTCTCAATGAACAAACATTTAACAAAAAGATGAAATAATGTTCTGAGAAATCAAGTATTATTTTCCTTTCAATGTAATAATAAAGTAAAAAGCAGCAGTTTTAAAAAAGACAATAAAAAAGTTCATACTCCAGTCTTTAGTTTTCATCTTCATCTTCCACAGTCTGTTGTTTTGTTTATCGACATGCGCACCAACCTGGCTACAGAAAGAGACGCCGGCCCTTTAAAGTAGCTCCGGTTCCCATTGTTATTATTTGTGGTTTTCTTGCAGTTGCAGTGTTGGTTAGCTGTGTTAGCTTGTTTGTTAGCCAAGGCCAGGGGTCGCGTTAGCCGAATATTTTCCTGTGACCGGTTGTTTAAAACAGTGACAGAAAAATCTCAAGGCCATTGCGAATCACACCCCTGACCACTTGGTGCAGTCACACAGACATTTTCAACTTTATGCACAGAGTTCAGGTGACTAATGAATGAAAAAAAAGAAAAGAAAAACCCTGTGTAAGTTTCCTCATTATGAGATTGATCTGGCCTCTTAAAGGAGCGCATGCAGGGATTTCCTCCCGCTGAAGCGATCAGACAAGCCCTCGCTCAGAGAGTCTTACCAGATTTTGACCACTTCAATTAGAGAAATGTTCAGCAGAAATGTGGCAACAGAGCAAGGATTCAGCCTCTATAAGTGGGAGAAGAGTTGAGGTCCATGCAGAGCGTTCAGGCCACAGCAGGTGAAATGTTCATAATTAAAACATGCAGTTTATTAATCTGCTCAATGTGTGATGGAACAATATGGATTCTCTGTTCAGTTTGTTCAGATTGAATATTAATTAAAATGAATGACAATTAACACCACTGAATATGTCAGTATTATCAAAATAACAATTGTCAGGTAAAAATAGATTATGACTGGATCTTCTTGACGCCATCAGTCAAAATGACGGACAACAAAAAATTGTAGCGCCACCTCTGGCCAAGGCCTATCTGACATGAAGTGATCGCTGCAGATTGTTGCATTTTTAATCATCTGCTCGTTCCAATCACTTCTTCTGATGGCTTGCAACCAAATAAGTCTTCTGTTTGCTTTGAAAGGGGAGCAAGTCGATGGAATTCGATAGAACTAGCACGTTTTGTTGGTTTTTTCAAAGCGATTTGTGAAACCAACAGCACAACAAGACATGATTGTGTCTCTTTTTGCGCAGTAGAGCAGGGAGTGACGTAGGCCCATAATCCCTCTATTGTAGCTCTGACTCTATGTTTGGGTCGTTGTCATATAACCCCAAAAAAATTACAAACAAATCAGCAACAAGATGGAAATAAACATTGGGTATTAAGGTCGGCTGAGGTTAACGTAACGGATAGATTAGAATATGTACAAAAAAAACTAACTAATGCAAACCAGAAAAAGTTGGGAGAGTATGGAAAACGCAAATAAAAGAAAGTAGTGATTTCGAAATTTACCTTGACTTGAATTTCATTGCAGACGATATGAACACATAATCTTTCATGTTTTGTCTAGTCAACTTTCATTTGTAAATATACATCCTTTCATCATGGTCCTAAAAAAGGTTGGGTCAGGAGCAACTTAGGGCTGGTAATCAGGTAAAGTGTGAATGTGTGCGTGATTGGGTGAATGACTGAATGTAGTGTAAAGCGCTTTGTGGTCCTCTGACTAAAAAAAGGCTATACAAATGCAGAGCATTTACCATTTAAATTAGTTAAATAATCATGTGATTTAAAATGGGTGATGTCAACAGCTGATTGTAATTATGATTTGGTACAATGGCAGCATCCGAGAAAAGTCTAGTCCTTTAGGAGCAAAGATGGGCAGAGGAGAAAATTATTTAAAAAAATGATACAAATCTTTAAAAACAATGTTCCTCAAAGAAAGATAGGAAGAGATTTAGATATTTCACCTTCAGCAGTGCATAACATAATTAAAAGATTCAAGGAATCTGGAGGAATTTCATTGCGTTAAGGACAAGGGTGCAAACCTAAGCTGAACAACTGGGATCTCCGATCCCTCAGGCGACACTGTATCAAGAAGCGTCATTCATCTACGAGCGATATCACCTCATGGGCTCAGGACTACTTTGGCAAACCTTTGTCAAGTACCACAACACATAGTTACATCCAGAAATCCCAGTTCAAACTGTACTGTGCCAGAAGTAAGCCCTATGTTAACAGTGTCCAGAAGCGCCGTCGACTTCTCTGGGCTCGGAGACATCTGGGATGGACCATCACACAGTGGAAACGTGTACCGTGGACAGCTGAATCAGTATTTCAGGTATTCTTTGGGAGAAATGGACGCCATGTGCTCTGGACCGAAGAAGAAAAGGATAATCCAGACTATTACCAGAAACAAGTCCAAAAACCAGGGTCTGTCATGGTGTGGGGTTGTGTCAGTGCCCTTCTGTGATGGTACCAATAATGCTGAAAAGTACATAGAGATTTTGAAGCACAATATACTGCCTTCAAAAAGACACTTTTTCCAGAGACACCCATGCATATTTCAACAAGACAATCCAAAATCACATTCTGCACACATTACAAAGTCCTGGCTGCGGAGGAAGAGGGTACGGGTACTTGACTGGCCAGCCTGCAGTCCCCACCTGTCTCCAATAGAGAATGTGTGGCGCATTATGAAGCACAAAATTTGTGAACGAAGACCCCGTACTGTTGCCCACTTTAAGACTTGTTTGCAGGAAGAACAGGACAAAATGACACCTGAAACACTTCATCACTTGGTGTCTTAAGTCCCTAAACGTCTTTTAAGTGTTGTGAAAAGGAATGGCGACATTACAAAGCGGTAAATGTTTTACTGTTCCAGCTTTTGTTTAAATGTCTTGCATGGACCAAAATTGTAATATGTGTTTATTTTGAAGAAATAGAAATAAAATTATGAGGAACACATACAATAATGTGCTGTTGTATTGTTTTCAATTTAATACAGTTTAAAGATAATTTAATAAAGTACTGTTTTCAGTTTGATTTTAATTTAACATACTTTCTTTTTCTGATTTGGGTTGTAATAGTCGATACTGATGTTAATGCGGATATATAATGCATGCCTACTTTAGTCCTCATATTCCCGTCCTTTATGAAGCCTGTTAATGGAAATAAATCTGGGGTAATACCATAGAAATGGCCCCTTTTGAAACAGCTGATTAATGAGGGAAAATTGACCAGAAAACCTCATCATACTGTGAACAAATGGGTTTTAGATGAATAGTACAAATGTGTTATCTCTGCTTGGTGCTACACAATTAACTTTCAATTTAATGACAACTTTTAGGGGGTATGTCAATAATCCTTCCCAAAAACAAAAACAAAAATAACTTTAGTAGTAAACATTTATTGCCAGAAAAACATCACTATCCTGCTCTATTTGAGTGATAGCTATTTGTTTCGATTTAATCAAAACAAAATACTAAAAAAAAAAAAAAAAGGAAAAAGGGAACTTATTCCTTCGATGAATTCATGAATTCATGGATCTCTGGTCTCTGAGAGGTTGGATTTGCTTAAAGCTGGTTTAATTATCTCCCAGGTGGATTTAAAGCTGAACTACAGTAAGGTTAGCCTGTGACTCAGCCTTATCAGTACATAAAAAAATGAAAGTCTCCACAGAGCATAACAATGTAGTACTTACATGTGGGTCAAGTATCTGAGAGGTTCAAACATCCTTCGCTGGATGTTATCAATTTCTATCCCCTCTATGCTCCTGAGAAACATAAAAACATTGGTTTAGTTTCAGATTCTGGACAATGAACTACAGTTCTGTGAAAGAGAATGTGCTCCTTTGGATTTCCTCTGTTCTTGCTTTTTTGTCAAACTTCGGGCTTTTCAGATTATCAAACATATTTTGTCAATTGTAAGATAAGCCACAAGAAGCAGGCTTCAAACGTTTTCTTTGTTGAGCCATTCAGAGGCGGACTTGCTGGTGTGCTCTGGATTATTGTCCTGGTCCATGACCAAAGTGGTCAGATGGTACAACTTTCTCCATCAGGAGTTTCTACTAAAGAGCGAATTGATTGTTTCATCACTGACTGCAAGGGCCCCAAACCATCACACTACCGCCACCATGCATGACTGTTGGTATGATGTTCCTTTTCTGAAATGCTGGGAGAGTTTTACACCAGATATACGACATGAGAGACACAGTTTGTAAAATGTTTCACTTTTTTCCAAAAGTCTTGGCGAACAAAAGAAACTTTTTTTCTCACTTTTGGATCATGAACTTTGACCTTAATTAAGGCAAGTGAGATCTGCATGTCTTAGATTTTGTTCAGTGTTCTTTTGTGACCTCCTGGATGACTTGTTAGGGCACTTTTGGAGTAATTTTGGTAGGCTGGTGACACCTCAGGAGTTTCATGTTTTCTCCATTGGTGGATAATAGTTCAAGGCCTCAGAAATGGATTTATTGCCTTCCTAGACCGTTAGAGTTTCGGATCAAAAATTCAAAATTAAAAAACGGGCTGCATGATCAAATTTGATTTTAATATTTGATTACTTTAATTTTCATTCATTTCAATCAATATCAAATCTGAACAAACTGAACATAGAATCTACATTGTGGCATCACACATCGAGCAGAATAACTGGCTACATGTATTAACTAGAAAAGCACTCATAGAGCGCAGACCTCCACCAGGGCAGCTCAGTCCCCCCCACCCCCAGATGGTGATCCGGATCATCCCCAAAACCTAATCACTTGTTCCTGGTTCCAATACGGACATTTCCTAAAAATGTCGTCCACAACCTTTTGAGTTATATTGCTAACTAACAGATGGACAAACAAACAAACAAACAAACAAACAAATCCTGTCAAAAACATAACCTCCTCGTTGAAGGTAATTATAAAACATTTCACCTGCTGTGAACGCTCCACATGGAGCTGAACTGCTCTCCTGCTTGTGTGTAATGGAGGCTGAATCCGCGCTCCGCTGCCACTCAGCAGACTGGAATTAAACGCCACTTCAGCCAAAGTTCGGAAATCAGGGAACATTTCTCCAGTTGAGTTGATCAGAATTCTGCAAGACTCTGAATGGCAGCTTTTCTGATCACTTCAGCTGGAGGAAATCCACAGCATGCGCTCCTTCTGCATCATGGATTAGATCACTGTTTTTCAAGCCTGGTCCTCAGTCTACACTGCTCTGCATGTTTTAGATGTCTCCTTGCTTCAGCACACCTGATTGCCTGATTAACAGGGTTTTTTAAACTGATCAGGTGTGTTAAAGCTGGGAAACATCTAAAACATGCAGAGCAGTGTGCTTTGAGGAGCAGGGTTGGGAAACACTGGGTTAGGTTAAGCTGCAGCAATCTCAAAGATGCGCTACAAAGCCTCCATAACTTTTCAGCCCGCCGTCAGCTCCCGGTTAGCTAGATGCATTGGGTACGGTGTCCAGGTCTGAGATGATGCTCAGATGCTCTCGTGGGAATATTTTTTTCATTAATTCAGTTACCTGAACTTTGTGCATGAAGTTGAAAAAACTGTCAAATACAGAAAATCTGAGCATCATCATCTTTTGTTGTTTTTGATATCTTTTAGCCTTCTTCATGTTGTCAGATGGGGTTCTACATCAATTCTGCAGGTCTGATGGTAATTAGGCCAAGTGTGGCTACTGAAATTCACCTCATCTTTCCCAAAAATGCTAATATTATAATTATAGTTATTTTATGATCATTCAAGCTGCTAAATCACATAGAGCCAGGTTGGTCTGCGTTGCTTGTTTCACCTAATAAATGCAATCATCCTTTGCAATGAATGTTTGTATCTATTTAGGTTTTCTTTGATAGGTATTTAAACTATTTTGATGCAACAAAAATCTTTGAGTGTGGAATAAAAGCAAAAATAGAAGAAATCTGAGAGGGGGCAAATAGTTTTTCACAGAACCATCATTAAACATGGTCAACAATTGTTCTTTTTTACAAAAAAAAACGTTAGAAAAGCAAGGTATTTTCTTTTGTTTGTGCGAAATATGACTCGTTTGCAGATAAAAAGAAAGAGCAAATAAATCAAATACAGCTGAAAATAGATATCACTTCAATTTTTTGCTTTGTTCTAATTTTTTTGGGTTTGTCACAACAGACTTCATGTTTGCTGATCTAATATATGTTTTACAAGAGGTTGTATCCCATTCATAAGCAGATATAAAACTGCTGTCTTATTCAAATATGGAACAAAAACGGTTGGTGGTCAGAATCAGGAATAGGAGAACAAATACTTACAAAGACTTTAGCTTATGTAACTTGTCAAAGTGATCCAGCTGAAGCTCCACGATCGGATTGTACGATATGTTTCTACAAGATAAGATTTTAAAAATCAAGTCAAAAATATTAAATATAAATGCCACTGAACTCTGATCTTACACTAGAGTAAATCCTACATAATTACACAGACTTCAGTGCTACATCTCAATATCATGTTCTTCTGTTTCTTATTTACTCCTTCCTTCCAATCATGCTGTCAAACTACATTCAGTAGCAAAAGCTGGAGCAATCCTCACTTTTTTCTGCTCTACATGACATCTTGTTATAAACCCATCATGTTGTTTGCAAGCTGTTTTCATATAATAAACACATAATACACACATACAGTCATAAAAACCTTATTTTTCATACTTTACAGTCTGATTTAATTACACCCCAATAAACTCTCAAATACAAAAAATCCCCTTTTTATTGAGTTTTGAGCAAACTGATCCTCACAGACATGGAAACAGACATTCTGCAGGACCAATCCAAAATTAAAAATGGAATCTGATTACTTTTGTGTTTGATTAAGAAGAACTCACAGTTGGAGCAAATCCTCCAGTAAGACAAATAGATTGGGAGGAATGGCCACCAGCCTGTTGTTGGATAGATCCCTGTGCAGACACACAAAATGCACATATTTATTCTCCAAAAATAAATACAATAAATCAGAACCAAGTGTCTGAAAGATGATGATCTAACTATTACCTATTTTTTTTATAGAACAGGTGGTGGTTTCCAAAGTATTGAGCTGCTGATGCACAGTATATGAACAACAGAGACTTGGTTGATTGACGAACACAAACGGGCTTAATGACAGGAAAAACAATGCTATACTTTTTCCATTTATATTTTCAGTATTTATAGAAATTATGTTGAAAAAAGGCACAAGCTGTCTTTAAACATAAAAATGATTCTGTCTGAGCTGTACAAACATAATCTATGTAAAATATATTGTAAGATTTTACAAGCAAAGGTACTAGTCTAAGTGAAAGCAAATAATTATCTTCAATTAAACAAAATTCTTAGAGAAAAAAGAAAACAGAAGCAGAAAAAACATGTGTAAACACAACACTTAATATAACAACTCATTTTCATTGTCAAACAGAAGACATTAGACATTAGACCACCAGTCTTGTTACTAGGCTCCAGGTTTGCCACTAATCTTGCCAAAACTGAAAATAAATAAATGTGGAAACAAATAAAACAAATAATAAGAAATAAAAATTTGGAAATACAATTGGAAATAACTAAATGTGTAAGTAAATAAATAAATAAAATTTCGTTTTTGGTATTTGATTTACTATTATTCCTTCTTTGATTTTTGATTGTCAATCGAAAATGGAAAGGACGAATGATACAGGGATTGATATATTCAGTAATATTTAATTGTCATTCATTTTAATGATTATTCAATCTTTATTGAATTTGAGCTCTGTTGAACATTTCTCTAATTTAAGTCATCAGAATTCGGAAAGACTCTCTGAATGGCAGTTTTTCTGATCGCTTCAGGGGGAGGAAATCCTGCGGCCTGCGCGCTTTGTTCATCAGTGGTTAAACTGCAGCGATTTGTCACCACCAGTCTGTGTCCTTTGCAGTCACAGATGTCTCCATAACTCTTCAACGCGCTGTCAGCTCCCGGTTAGCGAGATGCATGGAGTTCGGTGTCCAGGTCTGAGATGATGCTCAGATGCTCTCATGGGAATCTTTGTTTGATTAAATTAGTTACCTGAACTCTGTACATAGAGATGAAAATGTCTGTGCATCTACACCAAGTTGTCAGGGGTGGGAATTGCAATCTCTTAAAATGACAGATGGTGTGCAGATTCTTCAGTCACCGTAAAAAAAAAAAAAAAAAAGGTCTCCGCTGGTCTGATGTTACAATAATAGCAGTCAAATTTTACAAACAATATATTTCTGTCCCTCAAAGTTTCACCAAGAAAAAACAAAAGCGTCAGTTCTTCTCTTGCTACTTCATTCAGGACAAAAAATACATACATACATATATACAGTATAGACCAAAAGTTTGGACAAACTTCCTCTTTCAATTGAATATATCTCAAGATTTATATGATGTGTATATATATATATATATATATATATATATATATATATATATATATATATATATATATATATATATATATATATATATAAATCTTGAGATATAACTAACTAATTTTAGGTAGTTCATTGATTAATGCAGAGCCACATTACTGCAATATTAAAGAAATTTTCCTCAGTGTGTTCTGAAAAATACAAACAGACAATATGTTTCCTCTGGCTTTCAGAGTTACTGCTAGAGGAAGATTTAAAGAAATTCACAGGTCCCTGGAACCGAGATGTTGAGACCCATTGGGCTTTTATCAGCTTTGTACAGGCAACACTGAGGGACAGAAAATGAAAGGAGCATACAGTGGGGGGATGCTATGAAGATAAAAGCAAAAGGGCACTATTCAAAACTAAAGAGGGAGACAAGATCCTTAGTAAAAAGCATGCCTCTGCAGGCAAACACAGCGCTTCCATGATTATAGGCCAGTAATATAAAAACAGATGAAGAGGAGTGGTGTCCTCTGTATAGAAGCAGGTCAAAAAGTACCCAGTCTGAAAAGCAAAACACTGGTAGACATTTGTTATAATGCTGAGCTAAACTTAAACATGTTCAGCACATCTGAGCCTCTCTGTAAATTATATTATTAGAAAGTTAATTAATTTCATTTATAATTCAATTCAGAAAGTGAAACTCACACAGAAGAATACATCTCAAGTGTTCAGTTCTGTTTTTTTTATTTTAGTTTTTGTGGCCACAGTGGCCTTTATTGACAGTGTATAGTGTGTAGAAATGGGAAAGAGGTGTGGGAAGAGACATTCGGCATATGTCCGCAGGGTGGAATCGAACCCCCGGACAACCGGGTTGAGGACTGAGGCCTCTGAACATGGGGCGCTTGTCTTAAGTGCTCTGCCACGTGACGCCCCATTCTGTTATTTTAAGGAGAACAGCTTCCAGCTCCTTTCCATCCCGAGATCCCGTCATAAATCTCGCGGTGATAAAGCTTTCTGGGTCTGTATTTAGTGTTTAGTATCAAAATATAGATTATTTTGACGCAACCTTGGTATGAACACATTCTGTTATGTATTGGTGGAATGTGGCTCAGGAGTTAGGAGTTCGTCTAAGCGGAGGTTTGCCTGTTCGAGCCTCCGCTCCGTCTGTCTCAGTTGTTGTGTCCTCGGGCAAGACACTTCACCCGCCTTACCCACTACTGGTGGTGGTCAGAAGGCCCGGTGGCGCAAGTGTTTGACAGCCTCGCTTCTGTCAGCGTGCCCCAGGGCACATTCACACATTCAGTGCGTGAATCGGTGCGTGAATCATGACAGTACCTCCCCATCAATGGCACTGTAAAGTCTAAAAAGACAAAAAACCCAACAAGGGTGGACGAAGAGAGCCCCTGTGAAGAGAGCGGTTACAAGACCACAAAGTTCTGGCGGCCTCGTCTGTGGCCGAGAGAATCCACAGCTTGTTCCGTAACGTAGCGTGCCGACCCCCACGGATACGATGTGAAGGCTGCTGCAGGGACTTCGGTGCCGATCAGGAGAGACAATGTGCTGCGGACCAAGTTTCCGATTCAGCGATTGATCCTGGTGACTGTCGCCTGGTCAATGTGTGGCTAGTTCCTTCTGTCATGTATTGGTGGGAATGAGGATCCAATCACAGACAATGTTTATTGAAGTCCGGGATGACAAAGAACAGACATGCACAGAGAACGAACTGATGGCAGACAAGGAACTAGCAGAGAACCATAGACACATATCTACACGCACCAGGGTCATCAGGGAACAGGAACAATGGGAACAGGGAAATCGCGTTCTGTTGCGAAATTTGCAAATCAACCCTTGAACAAAAGCAAAACACCTCATGAAGGTGTTAGCTGAACCAGGCAAGAGAGTGTCCCGGTAAGAGAGAGTCCACAGTCAAACAAGGCCTGTACCAACATGAGCTGAAAGGCCACTCAGAAAGGAAGAAGCCATTATTCCAAAAACAGCATCTAGAAACAAGTGCTGCAGCCTAATGAAAGTAAAGCTAGGTTGTTTAAATACGGAGGTGGCAGCATGAATCTGTGTGCATGTTTTGCAGCAGGAGGGACTGGTGCAGTTCACAAAACAAATGAAATCATGAGGAAAAAACACTATGTGGAAATATTAAAATTGGATCTCTAGACATCCATCAGGAAGTTAAAGGTTGAACTAAAACGTGCCTTTTAAACTTTTACATTTCGTCTGAGACTCACCTAAACATTGAATGCCATCAAAAGCGATAAATCAATTTTATCCATTAATTGAAAATGCTGTTTATAAAGGTTTAACTTTTTGAAAAATCTGGATTTTTTTTCTCACCAATGCACTCCTTGGCTTCTGTAGTTAAGAGAGATGTCAACCCAACCAAGGCTTTCCATCTGGAAACTGAAAGCTGCTTCTCCATGTTTGGTTTTAATTCTAGGGATGATTAGTAGACTGGAATTAGAGGACCTGAGTGGTCTGGGGGTCGGTATAGTGACAGCAGGTCTTCAACATACTTTGACGCTAAGCCATTCAATAATGTATAAACTAGTAAAAGCATTTTGAAGTCTGTTCACAGGAAGAAAAAAAATGGATTAAAAGAAAATTCGATTTGGAATGAAAAAAAAACCCTAGACTTTACAGGTAAGCCTTATCGCCCAGCCCAACTCTTGGCCATATCAGGTTTGTAAATGGGAACTGTTTAGTTCTGTTTATATCAATATATCATTGCAAGTGTAATTGATTCATTTGTAACGTGGGGCAAAAAGGTATTTGGCAGCCACCAGTTGCCCCACTTAAAAAAGATGTGGATTTTATTTGTGGAGGTAAATCATAATAATGTAAGATCTCAAAAGCTCACTTGTCTGATTCTGTGAAAGTGCTTGTGTGTCGATAAATAGTAAAAAAAATTAAACACAAATGCCCTCTGATGAGCTATTGTTGTTTGACTTCTGCTTTGTGACTGACTTTGTGTGCGAGTGTTTTCAGTTGGAAACTTCATCCTTATAAACGACACCACAGGAAAAGCCATGAGCTCAAAGAAAAAAGAAAAAAAAAATCTCTGGGGTTCAGACATTTGGAGAAAATTCCAGAAAAATGTTACATGTACTTTGTGGGAAACTTTGTGACGGGTAGAAAAGTAAATCCCTGCAGTTCTAGAAACAGTTGGGTCAAGACTTCACAATAATCACAATTAATCCACCTGTAGGGAAAATAAATGCACTTTAAATGGGATCATTAGTTGAAATATATTACGCAGAGGCGAAAACATTTCAAAGGAACAAACTAACTCACCCCAACAAAGCAGATCATCTAAATGATCAAAGTCAGCCTCAAATTAACTACAAATGGTCTTCAATACAAAGCAGAAGTTTGTTTAATGAAGCCTTCAGCATGAGTGTGATATCATAAGCCGCATCCTGAAACCTTGTTCCAGTCAGCAACAGTTTAAATTGGCTCTCCTTCAGAATGTGCAGTTATCTTGAGCTGCACACACTTCTTCTTGATAATGCCCTTGGAACTGGAAGTCATGATGTGGGATGCGTCTTCAAAATGATCCAGATTCTAAAGTATTTCATTCAGGCTTTTCTTAAAAGCACCCTTAACTTTGTCTCTTTTCATCTTCAGTAAAGTCTCTCTATGTGCCATTAGAAAATAAAAAGAAATGAGGAAATGACTTACAGTTCTCCGAGCTTTTGGAGGACCGAGAATGCCTGTTCGTGTATGTAGCTGATCCTGTTTCTCTGCAACACCCTGAGAAAAGTCAAAATGCACAAAAGCTGAATTATACGCCGGCGTCTCGACCTTCTTCTTCCCACCAAATGAACCCGCACGCTCTGCCTACAAGGTGGCTTCAGTTTTAGGTGAATCGGAGTTTGATTTGCAAGCTTAAGTCAGAAGTAAATATTTATAAAGCAAACCTTTGCCTTAGCTATGGATTAAATCATGCAAATTTACACTTACAGAACTGTCAACATGGTGCATGAGTGGAGAGAGGCATTTTCAATCTTTTCAATTAGATTTCCCTCCAAGTCCCTGCAAGGACATGTTTTGGAAAACACACACACACACAGAATCAACCAATTAAATCTCTCGACACTTTTATGTGAGGACAGTTTTCGATATTTTCTGACATCCCACTTACAGCCAGTTCAGTCTGGGCATTTCCCGACAGATGTCATCCAACTTTGTCAGGGAGTTGTTCAACAAAACCCTGTTAATTAGAGACAAACAGAAAGACGGTGTTGCACATTTCTTCTTCGTGTTCAAACACTTTCGCTCTTAGCTGGGAAATAACGGCGGCTCTAAACAACAGAACTTCAGATAATCAGAAATCTGATGAAAGGAAGAGATAAAACCTATAAAGTAAGGGCAGAAACTCACAGTAAAACAAGGGAGTTCAGTCCTGAAAATGTCATGGTAGATATCTGATGGATGTTGTTGTTTTCCAGGATCCTGAATAGACAAACAGGGTATTATTTCTGCCTTAATTTCAGAACATTGATTTGGATAAAACTGCATCAGTAGAGGAAAAAGGAAACAATAGAGCATAAAAGCTGCTGACTCACAGCCACTCCAGCTTGTGCAGGTCTCTGAACACTCCTGGCATCAGCACTGTTATCTTGTTGTAGCTCAGATACCTAAAAACAACAAAATCAAATCAAATCAAATCTCATCTTGCTCTCAGTACATACAACTAACAAGCAAAGCTATGCCTGTATTTACAGTGCCAGTCAGAAGCTTTACATTTACTCATTAGTGGCATCAATATAATGATTTTCAGCTTTTAATGATTTATGTGAACATTACCTTCCTGTATTTATTATAATAGAACAAAAAACCCTACAATGACTTGTTGAATACTGTGTATAAGTACATACACCCCTACACGTATGTGGATAAATGTCACAAATCAAGTTCAACCAGGACCACTCTGTTTTTCATAGCCATCATTAATAAGCTTCAGGCACCATTCTGAGTGGATTGTCCACTACTATCCATGGCAGATTTGGTAGAGCTCATTTATATTGGTTGGCTTCCTGCCACAGACTTGCACTTTAAGCATAATTCACTCATTTGTAGACCACAGTAGGACTGAGGTCACAGTCATCCCACAGGCTGAATGTTGTCTGTTTTTTCCCCCATTCAGATACCAGTTTGGAGGTTTGTTTGGGATCCAGTTGAAACATCTGTCCAAGTTGAACCCATCTGGACGTGGATCTGAGGTGGAGCTGAAGCATTTGGAGATGGTCATTCTTCATGAATAGTCCTTCAACTTGGTTCAATAGTGTCAATGACATCGACATGCAACCTCAGCGTGATGCTACCACCACCATGCTTAAGAGTTGGGACAGCGTTCTTAGGTTTGTTCAAGCCTCAACTTGAACAAAGATTGTAATTATCTTGTGGCCAAACAGCTTAATCTTTGTCTCGTCTGACACTTTTCAACAGAACGCCTTCAGCTTGTCCATGTAGAAACCTACTAATTTTAGTTAATCTGACAGGGGTCAGCTTTGGAGCAAGAGCTTTTCTCTCGTTTTCTCCCAGGTTATGATAGACTTGGTGGATCCTGGATTGTTCCTGATCATTCTGACCAATTTTCTTCCAGATTAGGCTGACAGTTTAGGTGAGATGGTTAAAAGTTGGATAAAAGTTTGCAGTTCCAAAAGGATAATGATGGAAAAATTATGCTTCCAACTTGTCCAAAGCGTGTTGTTAAGGCAAAACCTCCTAAGGAATATTTATTTAAATATTGGTGGGGATGAATTTATACATACTGGTCTGTCTGTATGGAGGAATTAGGAGAAAATCCACTCTAATTTCAAACTTTTGCACCCACTTCTTAAATTGAAAATCATTCAAGTTGCTTTTCATTTAAACATTCAAAGTAAGAACATGCATGATCATGAATAGTGTATGTGAAGGTCTAACCACAACCATAGAATAAAACCTCATGACTGTGATGTTTCACCCAATTCTTTCAAATATTTTTAACATTCACTGTTTAACAGCTGTTTTAATTTTTTTATGTTTTTTCAGATGTTATTTACTTCCCAGTAATCTACGATCTATTTTAATCTTCATTTCTATATAACAGCAAGAAAAGGTTTTGCATCGCTAAGGAGTGAGGAGAAAGCAACAGACCAACTGTGTAATATATAGAGAGGATGTAATTGTCTTTGAGAATGAGAAATGGTATAGATCAAGACTTTCTGGCCTCTGTAGTATATTCAAGCCATGCCAAAATAAGCCACACAAGACATGTAATAAATGTTGGAGAGAATACATATTTCATACAGATAGATAATTGCAGGTTTCTTGTTAACTCTGATTTCTTGAAAGTTGTCCAGGTGATCACCAGATGGTGACACCTTTTTTTGGTTTTGGTGGAATCAGGATTGGTTCTCTGCTTCCTGGAGATGATGTGGTCCTGTTGGCTTCATCAGAAAATGACCTGCAGCTTTCACTGGAGCGGTTCACAGCCGAGTGTGAAGCGGCTGGGATGAGATTCGGCACCTCCAAATCCAAGACCATGGTCTTGATCCGGAAAACAGTAGACTGCCTTCTCCGGGTTGGGGACGAGGTCCTTCCCCAGATACTTCAACTCCTCCACTTAGGAGGTCTTTTTCAAGAATGAGGGAAAAATAGGAACAGGAGATCGATAGGCGGATTGGTGCGGCATCTGCAGTGATGTGGGCGCTGTATCGGTCTGCCATGGTGAAGAGCAAGCTGAGTCGAAAGGCGAAGCTCTCCGTTTACCGGTCGTTCTACTTTCCTACCCCAATCTATGGTCATGAGCTCTGGGTAGTGACCGAAAGAATGAGATCATGGATACAAGCGGCTGAAATGAGTTTCCTCCTCGGGGTGTCTGGGTTCTCCCTTAGAGATTGGAGGAGAACCTCGGTCATCCAGGAGCGGCTCAGAGTGGAGCCGCTGCTTCTCCGCATTGAGAGAAGCCAGCTGAGGAGGATCGGAGATCTGGTTAGGATGGCCATCCCACCGGGAGGAGGCCCAGAGGAAGACCCAGGACACGCTGCAGGGACGATGTTTCTCAGCTGGGAGCGCCTCTCGATTCCTCCTGAGCAGCTGGACCACGTGGCTGGTGGTGGACGGAAGTCTGGGTCTCTCTGCTCAAGCTGCTGCCCTCACGACCCGATCCCGGATAAGCGGAAGAAAATGGATGGGTGGATGGATGAATGTCCAGGTGATCTTTAAATCTTCTTACATTTGACTCAGACTATTTTAACGACTTCATCCACCTCCAGAGGGCGTCGTGAAAAGCTAGGTGCTGCACAGGATGGATGAAAAGCGGCTGAAATGGTATGTGCATTCATGCAATCTTGTTAAAAAGGTCACAATAAGATGTCTTCAAGTTTTGATCAAGTTTGAAATTCCAATTTACTCCAAAAGGTGCAGACATCACAATTTGAATTGTTTTGAAATGACCAAAAATAGGGTAAAATTCCAGGAGCAGAAATGATTTAAAAAATAAACTGAGTATATGTCTGCTCGTTGGCCTCTACTAACAACCAGTGACAGTAAAGTAACTGTAAGCAAAGAGGAACTAATTTCCTATACAACACAAAGAACCCCTCGTTTACAAGCAAGAAAAAAAAGCTGAAAGTTTAGTTAAAGCTGCAGTTTTCTTGCTGTTCTATAACAAAACACCATGTTCCCCTAAACCGGTGGTCACCAACCCTGGTCCTCCAGATGTACTGTCCTACAGGGTTTAGAGGCATCCCTTCTCCAACACAGCTGAATCAAATGAAAAGCTTGTTACCAGGTCTTTACCAACCTTGATGTTTTCTTCTCACAGTGAAGCCAAATGTTTTGATACACTTCTGTCATAGGTTGATGAGGGATACCACAATTATGTCTACTTACTAAATGTGAGATTATTAAAATCCTTGCAATGAGCGCTCACATTTCTTGGCTCCGGGGCGATGCGGAGCTGAAGCAAGCACAGATCAATGTGGAAACTCACAGAGATGTAATACTTGTTTTCAATTTTTTTATGGCAATGTACAGACTCTTTCCAAAAAATCTGAATATCATGGAAAAGTTTATTTATTTCCATAGGTCCATTCAAAAGGTTAAACTTCCATACATTATAGATTCAGGGCCCACAACTTAAACTATTTCAAGTATTTAGTTGTTTATTTGTACATAATCTGGGCTTCCAGCTCATAAAACCCACGAAAACAGGAATTCAAAAATTTTGAATACTGTGAAGAAATCCCCACTTACTTCTGTTTTGCAGGAAAAGAGAGAGAAATAAGGATCACATCAAATCAATCAAAATATGGTACTTTCAAAATGATATGTCAATCTTCAATACTTGGTAGGGAATCCCTTTGCCTTAATCACTGCCTCGTGGCATTGAGGCCATCAGCCCGTGGCGTTGCCTGGGAGTTATGGAAGCCCAGATTTCCTTGATGCTTGCTCTCAGCTCTTCTTTGTTTTTGGCTCTGGTGCCCCTCGTTTTCCTCTTGATAATACCCCATAGATTCTCAATGGGATTTGGGTCCAGTGAGTTGGCTGGCCAGTCAAGCCCTGTGATGGCACCATGGGCATCAAAGCAGGTTTTGGTGCTTCTGGCGGTATGGGCAGGGGCCAGGTCCTGCTGGAAGATGAAATCTGCATCTCCATACAGATCCTCAGCAGAAGGAATCATGAAGCCCTCTAAAACATTCTGGGGACCTTGGATTTAAGAAAGCAGAGTTTACCAACACCTGCACCGGACATTGCACCCCAAATCATGACTGACTGTGGATATTTCACACTGTTCCTCACCCGTCTTCCTCCAAACCATTGGACCTTGATTCCTGAATGAAAGACACACTTTACTTTCATGGGAAAAGAGGACCTTGGACCACTGGCCAACAGTCCAGTCCTTCTTCTCCTTGCCCTAGTTGAGACGGTTTCTACGTTGGCTCAGGCTGAACGCAATGAACTTTTGTGGCTTACCCATCCTATGGAGGGTATCAATGATGGTCTTCCGGCCAGTTGTCAAGTCTGCAGTCTTCCACGTATTCAATCTAACTGAGACAATTGAACCAAAGTGAAGCAATTTAATGACACCTGGGAAAACCTGTGCTTTGATGCTTTGAGTTTAGTAGATGAGTCGTGTGTCACACTCAGTTTAAAACATTCATGCCCTGTACAATTTGGGCTGATTTCTTCACAGTTTTCTATTTTTGGAAATCCTGTTTTCGTGGGTTTTATGAGCTGGAAGCCCAAATTACGTACAAATAAACAGCTAAGTACTTGAAATCATTTACGTTTTAGACTCTGAATCTATAATTAATGAAAGTGTAACGTTTTGAATGGAATTATGAAAATAAATACAGTTTTCCATGATATTCAATTTTTTTGGAAAGGGTCTGTATTTGTCTCACTCCGCCCCCCCCCCCCCCCCCCCCACCCTGCATAGGATGGACGTGTGCAGATAATGGATGGACTCGCCTGTATTTGCAAGGTTAGAGTATATATATATATATATATAAAACTCTTCGACCGTTATTTCTTGTGGAACTAGGCTTTTGCAGGCTATTCATTGTTGTCGAGCAGAGTTTTCAGTAATTTCCCTGCTCTGCATCTGCTTCAGGTCTCCAGCCTCTGTGAGCTCAGTTTTATTTCCCTCTTTGAACACCAGCCAGCTTTGCTCCTCCCTCACTCGTCTCCCTATCTCTGTGAAAACCAGTCTGTGTCGCTGCCTGCCTGTCGGCTCTGCTCATTCATCTACAGCCACCAGAAAAGTAAGCTCTGCACCAGTTCAGATTTTGGCACCGTGCTCTGACAACTCAACCCGTCACAGAAAATCTCTCCAGCTCAACCTGGACTTCGCCGCTCCACCTTCAGCTCTCTTGCGTTGGTATTTTTCAAACAATAAAACCTTTTTGGGGTTGCAGACTTAAAGGTGCACAAAGCAACGACCTAAAAGTCAAAGAAAAATTATATAAATACCTGTTTAGATTTGTTAAAATGATTAGTTGTCAAGAATAGGATTCCTCGCAACATTGTTGTAACATTGGTTGTACATATGGGTTACAGGGTCATAAATCATAATATTTATATCCATTTTGGACCAAAGAATCAGTTAAAAAACAAACTTGAAAAAAAATTAAATAAAAAACAAAAGCTCCCTGTGTTGAACCCAGTCTGGCTTTAATTCACCAGTGGCAAATGACTTTTCTGCTATAAAACCATAAATTTGGGCTCCAGTTTTGACCACTACTGTCACTCTGATAAAGACGCTTATCAGCAAGCCATCTGGTTGTTAAAAAAGAAAAAGAAGAAGAAAAAAACATAACAGGCAGCAGATGTACCTAGCATCTCTGAACAATCACTATTGTTCATTTGGCTCAAACACTGACAGAAAAAGGAAAAATAAATTCAGATGCACTGACATAGAGTACAAAAAGTAAAATACAAACAAATTTATAACAACTAGGGCCGTAATGGTACATGTATTCAGATTTTTCGTTACAAAATGAATCCTGCTTGTTTTCTACCTGAACACGTGCAGAATGTTTAGGTGCAGAACTTCAGAGGGAACGTGAATGGTTTCTCATGCAGCTACAGTAGAAAAAAAAAATGGACCGAACCAGAACTTTGTCGGCGAACGCATCTTTCAACATCAATAAGGTCCATAACTCGCTCTGCTCTGAACTGAATGACTCACCTGAAACAATGTCAAGCTGAATGGAAACATCACTGATACTAGAGAAAAACCAGCTGACGTCCAACATGGCTACCAGTAGCATCCAATCAGCCCAGACTCCTTATTCTGGATAAAACGTAAGAATCCCGTTGATGAAAAGGGATTTTACCAACAGCTGCCCATGCTGCATTCAAGTACAGCTTGGAGACTACAGTGTGTGCACAATTATTAGGCAAGTGAGTATTTTGACCATATCATCATGTATACACATATATTCCAACTCCAAGCTGTATAAACTTGAACGCTTATTGTATTGAAGCACATCAGGTGATGTATATTTTTGTAATGAGGGAGGGTGTGGCCTAAGGAGATCAACACCCTATGGTGTGCGTAATTATTAGGCAGCTTCTTTTCCTCAGGCAAAATGGGCCAAAAAGAGATTTAATAGACCCAGAAAGATGAAAATTTTTAAAAAGCCTTTCAGAGGGATTCAGAACTCTTGAAATTAGTAAAATATTGGGGCGCAATCACAGAACAATCAAGCATTTTGTTGCAAAAAGTCAACAGGGTCACAAGAAACGTGTTGATAAAAAAAGACGCAAGTTAACTGCCAAAGATTTGAGAAGTATCAAGCGTGAAGCTACCAGGAACCCATTATCCTCCAGTTCCACCATATTCCATAACTGCAACCTACCTGGAGTGCCCAGAAGTACAAGGTGTTCAGTGCTCAGAGACATGGCCACAGTAAGAAAGGCTGAAACCCGTCCCCCACTGAACAAGACACATAAATTGAAAACGTCAAGAATGGGCCAAGAAATATCTCAAGACTGATTTTACAAAGGTTTTATGGACTGATGAGACGCAAGTTACTCCTGATGGTCCAGATGGATAGACCCGCGGCTGGATCAGTAACGGGCACAGAGCTCCACTTCGACTCAGACGCCAGCAAGGTAGAGGTGGGGTACTAATCGGGGTTGGTATCATTAAAGATGAGCTAGTTGGACCTTTTCGGGTTCAAGATGGGCTCAAAATCAACTCCCAAACCTACTACCAGTTTTTAGAAGACACTTTCTTCAAGCAGTGGTACAGGAAAAAAATCAGCTACTTTCAAGAAGGTCTTGAAAAGAAGGGTGGCTATATTGGTCACAGATTTTTGTTTAAATTTTCTATATGTTAAATTTGAGTTGTTTGATAATCATTTTCACTTTAACAGATGTAAATGATAAAGTTAAATGGTAAAATTGTGTTGTTTCATTTAGTCGCATAATAATTCTGCACACTAATAGTTGCCTAATAATTGTGCACATATATGTACTCCCCTGAGAATGTGCACACTCACATTTCCTTTGCACAAAAAGTCATGTTTCAGGTGTATTAACATTTTGGATTGACCGTTAGTACTGAATTTGTAGTTTATTAAAATGAATCCTCAAAATACTCTCTTGCCTAATAATTGTGCACACACTGTAGGCTGTCGAAATATCAGAACAACTCCAAAGTGATTTAAGCATGTTTTATTCTCAAATATGGGCAAAGTATTATTTAAACATTTCTAAACATTAACACTGGTTACATTGTCTTCTACTCTGGCTATGTCTGATCAAGTAAAGAAAAAGGAAGAAAAAGTCATATGCACATTTGTATTTATTTTCCTTCATCATAGTGTATTGAAAACATACCGAACCATGATTTTGTCAGGAAACCATCAGCTCCAGCCACTTCCACCTGCGCCACTCTCTCTCTCATTGGCCTGAATCCTGTATTTAAGGAGCTCTCACTCACCTCTCATTGTTCTGTTCAGAGCTCTCCATTCGTCAGTCATGTCACTCGGAGCTGCCAGAGCAACAGCCTGTCGATCCTGCATCCTCCTGATCATCCTAGAGCCTCTCTCTCGACAACTCCTGTCAGCCACTGAAGGGGAGCCAGGATGTTGTGAGGACCGACGATGGTGTCGGGTTCAGGCGTAGGAACGGTGGAGGAATGTTGTCGTGATAAGGTCTCGGCCTTTTAACTCTGAGAACCGGGTCGGTAAGAGATATGAAAATTGAACTGTTCGAAGAAAAAGGGCCCACCTGGCCTGACGGGGGTTGAGTTGTTTAGCCTGCTTGATGTGGATGAGGTTTTGATGGTCGGTCCAGATAAGGAAGGGGTCTGGTGTGCTGAGGAGAAGGCAGCGCCACTTCTCCAGTGCCCATTTAATGGCCAGCAGCTCCCGATTACCCACTCCATAACGTTCTGTGGGAGAGAATTTTCTGGAGGAAAAGCAACTGGGGTGAGTCTTTGATCTGTACCTTTCTGTGAGAGGACCGTCCCTGCACCCACCTCCGAGGCATCCACATCAACTATGAAGTTCTTGGAGGGGTCCGGGTGCTGCAGGATTGGAGCCGAGGAGAACCTCTGGATGAGTTCTTGAAAAGCCCTGACCGCCTCTGGGGGGAGTGAAAACGGTCAGGGTTGGTTGGCCGGACGGATGAGGTTGGTGAGTGGACGATAAAAGTTTGCAAACCTGAGGAAGGACTAAAGCTGTTTCACTGAGGTGAGTTGAAGCCAGTGAACCACCGCGGAAACCTTCTGGAGGTCCATGGAAATGCCCTGATTGGAAATAACATAGCCGAGAAAAATAATGGAAGTCTGGTGAAACACGCACTTCTCCAGCTTGCAGTACTGCCCATGTTGCAGTAACTTCTGAAGGACACCCCGGACATGTCGGACGTGGACGGATCCGTCCTTCTTCTTCACAAAGAAGAACCCGGCTGTGGCTGGAGAGGAGGAGGGGCAGATTAATCCCTGATCCAGGGCATCCATCTCTCCTTTCGGCGGAGGATAGATAATATAGCTGGCCATGGGGGGGTCTGCCAAGCAGGAGATCGATGTGAGGGCAATTCTCTGTTTGGAGAATTCCTCTGCCAGGTCTCGGTATGCTGGTGGGATAGCCTCGATGGCCGGCGTCGTGGGTTGAGGATCTGATGGAGGCCCCTCTGACCTCGGAAGCAGGCAACAAGTGAGACAGCTGGTTCCCCATTCTAGGATCCGGCGGGTGGACCAGGAGCTGTGAGGATCATGAGTTAACCAAGGGAGTCCTAGAATGAGTGGAGTGGTGCGAGAGACCATCACCAGAAAGTGAATGGTCTCCTGATGTTCGCCGATGCTCATTCGTATGCCGATGGTTGCGGTGGCGTACGGGTGAGGGCTGGAGCGCATGACCGTCGACAGAGGAGACTTAGATGGGATGAGCCATTTCCCCGAGCGGGATGTGAAGTCTGGAGACTAGTTCAGATGAGATTAAGTTCTCGCCGGCCTCAGTATCCAGTAGAGCCGGGCAGGTGTGATTATGTATGTCGTAATGGCTGAGCTGAACTGTCAGTGTTAGGGAAGTGGATTGACACGAGCCAGGTGAGGTTTCCCCCAGAATCACCTGGCCTGTTCATTTCCCGGCCGAACTGGGTAGGATCAGCGGCAATGTCCACCAGCCCTGGAACTCCGGTAGGGGGCAGCAGAGGGAGTTGCAGCGGATCGAGGGAGGAGGTGTTGAAGTGGCAGTGGTAGACAGTGTGCAGGAGAGGTGCGGCTCAGAACCCGACGATCAATGTCCAATGCTAACTGGACAGCGGCGTCTAGAGTATGGGGGGATTCTTTCCCTCACCATCTCATCACGGATGTAATCGTCCAAGCCCTCCAGGAACAGGGTGCGCAGGGTTGAATCTCCCCAGTCGAGCTGAGCAGCCAGGGTCTGCTTGTTCTGCATACAGAATCTCAGTGAGGAGCTGCTGTGGACCAGGCTGGCCAGGTGTATATGTGCCTCCGTGACTGACTTCAGCTTGGCGTTCCGGCATTCCACTGTGCCCCGGAGGGTGATGACTTTGGCCCGGAGGGTCTCCAGGTCTGCTAAGGCTTTTGCAGCAGGTTCTGTCATCCTGTCAGGAACTACACGCACAGCGAGATAATTTCTGGTGATATCTATTTTCAAGCACTCAGGCGCAGAACTAGGAACCAACAGGAGTAGAGACAGGAGTTGTCGAGCGAGCGGCCCTGGAATGATCAGGAGGATGCAGGATCGACAGCCTGTGGCTTTGGCAGGAGTGACGTGACTGACGAAGGGAGAGCTTTGAACTGGAGGACCAGATGACAGAACAGTGAGAGGTGACAGAGCTTCTTAAATACAGGATTCAGGCCAATGAGAGAGAGAATGGCGCAGGTGGAAGTGGCTGGAGCTGATGGTTTCCTGACAGATTTCTGTGTACTGTACACCCCTAATAACATATTGTCCTAAAGAACAACCAAAGTGAAAACCAAAGTTTGTTTTATTACCAATGAAGTGTTTTAAATAGGATACCCTGTCTTGGGGATTGTGCCAAGTCCTCTCTTCTTACTGAGTTAAACCCCATCCACTTGGATCTGTGGGAAACATAGGGGCGCTCCATCCTTAACTATGTCATTAGTGGCTACACAGCTATCCAGACACCTGCTGTTGGCACCATCTTTTTGTCAAGAAAACATGGCTGTGAGCACTGGTGGTTGCCAAGGTGACATCATTTATCTATAAATAGCCACAGCAGCACCAATTTGGCCAAACATGCTCCCCAACTGTAGCCAATATACTGATAGCTGTTATTATTATTACTATTATTATTATTATTAAGACACCTCATGAAAAAAATTGCAATCTCAAATCATCTGTTATGAGTAGAATCAAAATGAGTTCATGTCTGCTACCATGATAAGTCATACTTCTATCTGAGGATGGAATGAGAAGAGTGACAGAGCGGGTAAAAGTCCACTGAAAGATCACAATAATCTGAGCCAGAAATGAAGCTGCTGCTTTACTCACAGAATTGTTAGATTATGAAGATCTCTGAATGCATCAGGATTCACATCTTGAATATTGTTGTGCTGTAGAAATCTACAAAAGAAGCACAGAAACATCTCAAGGCTGATGAATTAACGAGCAAACAAAAACAGACCCAGGCACATAGCCAGAGTGTGCTTGGGCTTACTGACTGAAATAATTGTGCTTATCTAGAGGAAGACCTAAATTCAGAGATAAAAGCCCAGTTGTCCAAAATTCTTGTTCCTAATAAAAGATTTTGTTAATTATTGTCATTATATTGCATAGTCCATCAGTTGTGTTCACTCATGTCGTCAATGTAAACATATTAGACATTTTCCATCTGTTCAAATCAACTGAGGGTAGTCCTGCCGACGCAGCCAAACAGGTTCTGGCAAGGGATCAGACCTGTTCTCGCAGTGCCACCGCTAGTGAAGTGACACTGTGAAAGCTCGATGAACAACAACAGTCGGTGGTGAATGCATCCATATGCGCAGCCGAACAATCAACACCGACAGCATGCCCCGCAGTCCTCTGAGCTAGGCATGGGCGGGTTACCGGTTTCAAGGTATACCGCGGTATGAAAAAGTCAACGTTTCAAAACCACTCAAATTTTCCGTCATACTGTCCCTGCGATATAAGCGTTATTTTTTTTTCATGTGACGCCTCGTCAGGGAGAAAGTAAAGATCCCTCATGAAGCTGCAGCGTAAAGCACCGCCCCCTCCCCCGCACACCTGCGTTTGTTGTGAGTGACAAGCGGCCAGCGCTGCAGGCTGTGTGGTGACTGAACTTTTTCCACCGTCTCTAAGCGGATGTTTGGGAATACTTCGGCTACCGTAAAAAGCCAGACGTTCGCGGCTTGGAAGAAGAAGGTCGCCCGACGTGCAAAACGTGCTTGAGAACAGTGGCAGCCCGAGGAGGCAATACATCGAGTATGATTGCTCATATTTGGGAGCACCACCCATCGTTTTATGATAAATTCAAGGTAAAGTTAATGCTGTCTTGAAATGAACGAGCGTATTAGCGTCTGACATTAGTGAAGTGAGCTTGTTACCTTGGCAGATATGGTAACTATCTTTTCTTCATCTCTATCCTTAGTAACTTTTTTTTAAACTGAGGCAGGCAATGGTAACTAGCATGCTAATGATGATTTATCTTAGCATGCTAGTTAGTTACCATATCTGCCTCAGTAAAAAGTGTTTTTTCCTTTTAAAAAATACAGACATTCAAAATACACATTTTAGAGCTGTAATCATAATACCGTGAAACCGTGATATTTTTGCCTACGGTTATCATACTGTCAGAATCTCATACTGGGCCATGCCTACTCTGAGCCTTATCTTTTGTTATATTTCCTGGCGTTGTTTGAGTGACTTTAGTGTCTGTGCATATGAAGAGAGAGAGATGATGATGATGATGATGATGATGATAACTCACAGTTTCTGTAGGCTCTGGTAGTTAAAGAATGCATTTGCTTTCAGTCTCTGAAGGCTGTTTCTCTGTAGGGACCTGAGAGACAGGAGGGAATTATGATCATCTTAGTGTGCAGACCACTTCAAAAAAAAAGCAGAAGGAAATTATACTGGGGTTCTTTTGCAATAGAAAAGTGAAACATTTGGCATGCATATGCATCCAAGCCGTCAGACTTAGTGCTTTATAGAACCACCATTTTCTCATCTTTTGGAGCATTTCTCTACCAGCCTTGCTAGCTACACCCTGAACCCTTTGTCCATTCTTCAAGCATAGCTCAGGTACAGTCAGATTAGATGGAGGTTGACACTGAGCATAATTGTTCAAGTCACTCCATAGATTCATATATGGATGTGGCTCTAGACTTTGACTAGGCCGTTGTAATACATGAATATGCTTTGATCCAAACCATTCCATTGTAGCTCTGGCTGTAGACGTAGGGCCATTCTCTTACAGAAAACTGAATCTCCTCCCTAGTAACGTCTTGTGCAGCTTTTCTTCCAGGATCATCCCTTATTTAGCTCCTCCCTTCTTCCCATCAACTCGGACCACTCTCAACTCAAGAAAAACATATTCAAATTATAATTCTTCTGCCACCATGTCTCATGGGGGGAGGATGTGTTTAGGTTGATATGCTCTGTTGGTGTTATTTGCATGTAGGCCAAAAAGTTCAAGTTTGGCCTCATCAGATCAGAGATCCTTAATCTACGTCATGCTTGCTGTGTTTCCTGCAAACGGGAGATTGTACGACTCGTGGCTTTCTTTCCCACGATTCAATCCTCTCACCTCTTGAAGAAAAAGGCCAGGAATACAAATGCATGCTTCTCAAAATTGAAATAAAAATTCAACTGTTCATTGCATAGTGAAAAACATGAATACCAAACATGAAGGATATTTCTTCGTCTCCATTTCCAAAAGATTACATTTTCATTTTCACAAAGGTCACAATGTTCCTTTTTTCTCATGTTTTCTTCATTCTTTTAGCGTAAACACATTTTTATTCAATATGCAATGCAAATAACAGTCCGATTGAAATTATCTAATGATTTACACAGACAACAAAGGAACCTTAATAAATAAAACATTCTTGCATCTTTTCACACTTGCTCAGCAGTTAGAACATTTAACATGTAAACATGACAAACATGGCCAAGCTGCTGAGCTAACTTATGAACTCTGTTTCAGACTCTTAGTTTTCCAACTGATTCAGCCGTTGCTTCCAAGGATTTTAACAGATTGAATCGTTACTGAAGTGTCTTTTTTATCACTGGAAGATGTACAGAGGTGTTTATTTATGGACTCTGGGGAAATTATAACAAAATCATCTTTGTTCCTCTGGTCTAAACTGTCAAGCTGCAAAATTTAAGCTGACAGTCAAAAAAAGCATGTCGACTTTTTTGCACAAAGATGCTTTTATCGAGGACAAAAGGGAAAGTAAGGTAGGTTATGATTTTAGACACTACAACACAATGATTTTCCACCGTTTTAAACACCAAGTTTCCTTTGTGATGTAGTTTCATCAAAGAAATGTCCAAATAAAATAAGGACTGCTTGTTAGCCCGCTTTTAGCTTCAGTCCAGCTGAGTAATTCTTTGTTCCAGCTTCAATTTTTCTTTTTTAATTTACTTCAAAATGCGTGGTATACATGTTTTTTTCCACATTGATGATGTATAGACCAAGACATACTGTAGCTCTAGTGCTTTTGTCTGTGTTTAACATCTGTTATGATGGAGAACTTCTTACATATCAGAGTTACAGACTCAGCTATTCAAAAACCCAACAAATGTTGAAAAGAAGAGTTTACACACCTAACTGGCTGAAAAGAAATGTCTCAGATTCACAGTTGGGCTCAAAATAATCAGAGCGCAACACCGCATGGAGGTCAACTGCTGTTTTTGGCTGAAGTTTTAAGTCTCCATATTTTAGCACTGTTAGGTGTAGAGTCATAGAATATCAACAAATCAGATATGCATGGTGCCGAATCTTTATAAAGGGGTCGTTAATTAAAAGGGGAGTGTTCAAAATGCCAGGACTGCAGAGCTTAACCAGTAGATTCATTCACTCTGGGAAATAGCAGGTGACAAACAAGAGGCCCCTATGTATGGCCGAAGACAGCGGATGTTGTACAGTACATGCTCATTATGGTGCATTCCTTTAAACACTTGAGTAAAAATAGTTTTTTCCATACGTTATTTAGAACAAAAGCCCATTTTCACAGCAAAAGGGGATTTGGAGAGGGGAAAACATAAAAAAACTTTAGAAAATGATTTGATTCTCAGCTAAAATGATCTCAAAATTGTAAGCCAAACCAGAAAAGCCTGACACCTAGCTTTCAACTAACACTCCACCAATGATGAGCTCCAGGGTGATTAAAGGTCTACAGCTACCCGTGAGCGCTGTAACAATTAGAAGATGCATATGTGAAGTCAACACTGCCCACAATGCCTGATTATTGATAAAATGTCACCCCAAATATATTACAACTTGTTCGATATTACACTGACTGGTTTATTCAGAAATGCTCCAAATTCTTATTCCAGTTCAACTCTATTCAAATTCAAACATATTTTATTGATCTCAGAAGGAAATTAGATGTTATTGTAGCTCATACTAATTCATTCTTTAAGGAGTTGTTGTAGATGATGATGGCTGTGGGCAGGAAGGATTTCCTGTAGCGGTCTGTGTTACAGCGAAACAGAGGAAGCCTCCGACTGAAGACGCTCTGTTGTTGTATGACTGTCTCATGAAGATGATCCTCAGGGTTGTTCATAATTTTTCTTGATTTTATGAAGAATCCTTCTTTGCATCATCATCTTAAAATGTTTCAGAGTCGTCCCCAGAAAAGAACCATGACAGAACCATGACAGAACCAGAACAGAAACAGAACCTTCTTTATTAGGTTGGTTAGTCTTTTTAAGTCCCTGGCTCTGATGCTGCTACCCCAGCAGATGACGGCTGAAGAGATTACACTCTCCACAACAGACTTGTAGAAGATCTGCAGAATCTTGAATTTCATGAGCTGATAAAAGCTAAATCTTAAAACACTTTAAAGTTTATACAGTAAATGTTTGAGTTGGAAAGGAAGATGCTGACACTGTATTATAAACAGATTAATTTCCATTTTCCTCAAGTTTTATGAATTGGCAGGTTTTCTTTTTGAGCTTTACTCACTTTTTTAAACGTAGCCTGCTATTATTTTGAACACAAACGTATGTCTGGTGACCCAACGGAATCGTTTCCCCCCAGCTGATTGTTATGGAAGTGAGCACGAGGATTTACTGTTCAGGGGTCTCATTTATAAAACTAAAGCAGCTGGACATGTGCTGAGATTAAATTTGACACAGCAAAACCTTGGATACTAATTAGGTGTCTTCTGAATGTAAGTGGTTGTGCTGGATTTGTTTAAAGGTATTGGTTTAATAAAGGCTGAATAAGTTTACATGTCAAACTTCTCAGACTTTTAACTATAAACTAATGTGTTGAAAACCATATTTGTTTTGCCTTCCATGTCACAATTACATGCTCCTTTGTGTTGGTCTATTACAAAAGTCTCAATCAAACCCTTAAAGTTTGTAGTCGTGATGTTTGGGGAACACCAAACACAGCAAACGCCTCCCACCGGCTCTCAGTGGTGGATCACGAGTGCCGATGATGTGCAGCCACAGTATCTGGGCATTTTGCAGTACTCATGGACTCCTCTGAATACTAAAAAATTCTGGGGTCAAATCTAAGGTCATCTGCCTGCCAACTTGAGCTCAGGCTCAAACTGCGTTACCAACAGGACAACAATCCCAAACATGGCAGCAATTTTAAAACAGAATGGCTTAAAAAGTGAGTTTCTGACCTTAACCTGATTGAAATTTTGGAGTGGAACCTTAGGAGCATTGTGCAAAAAAGGAAAGTCAACTTCGACATTTCAGTTTCTACATTTTTATAAAGTCACACAGATACTTTGTGTCTTTGTTACCAAAGGGGGTTCTATAAACCTGCTGTGTTTTTTTTGATCACTTCAGACTGGATTTCTAAACCATTTCAGGACCGGGTACGGACACCATGGTTTTTAGAACAGTCGACGCCCGCCTAACCCAAGGTTCAGAACTCACGAATCTATCTGGGAAATGGGACTCCAAGTTATTAACAGAAAATCAGTTGATTTGCAGGTTTTTTTTGTAGAAATATTTGAAAGAAAATGCACATTGGGAAGCCAAAATATTTAGGTGCAATGCTACTTAACTTGTAACTGGCTGGCATCTGCAAGACAGGAGTGCCATTTATTTTCCTCTGGCACTGATGGGCTGTGCCTCCATAAGCGGAAATAAGGAAGACTGTGAACATTGGATTATGCTGTAGAGCTGAGACTGTATAATGGCTGACATATTAAAGTATATATGGTGCAGGGTTCAGATTAACCAAATATTTTCTGTAGTTGAACTATTTCTTTTAAACGGTGTCGGGAAAATCTGAAGGCCGTCCGTCATTTTGACAGATTAGTATTCAACCCTCTGACCACTTGGTGCAGATGCACAGACATTTTTTTACTTTACGCACCGAGAACAGGAAACTAAATCAAACTAAGATTCCCATGTGAGCATCTGAGCCTCATCTCAGACCATGTACATTGTACTCAATGCATCTCACTAACCGGGAGCTGACAGCGAGTTGACAGCGCGTTAAAGAGTTACTAAGGTTTTGGAGCGTGCCGCTCCCAGGAGCCTGGTGTCATGCCAACCATGCTGGGGGATTTCTTCCGACTGATGTGATAGCGTACGGATCAGGAAACGTCTCGTTCAGAGAGTCTTTCCGACTTCTAATCACTTCAGCTGGAGAAATGTTCCCTGATTTCCAAACTTTGGCTGAAGTGGCGTTTAATTCCAGTCTCCAGTGTGGCAGCGGAGCCTCCAGAACATCCTCTAAAACCACCATGTTTTGTCCCACTATTTGATTACACACAAGCAGGTGATCATTTCAGGTCCATGAGGAGCAGGAGGAAGATGTTAGACTGTGTTCAGGCCAAAGCAGGTGAACTGTTTGTATTTTAAGTGCAATTGTTTTATTTAATTTTTTATATGTAGTTCTCTGTTCAGCTTGTTGAAGATCAGTTAAAATGAATTGGAAGAATAATACTACTGACTAGAATTTTAAAAATTGATGGGTAATATAGATTATGATTGGATTCTTTTTGTCCCCGTCGGTCAAAATGATGGACAACTAAAATATCTACCACTACCTCTGAATTGCGTGTAATCAGTAAAACAGGGCGAGGTTCAGCTTTTTGAGAGGTTTTTAATATCAGTGTATTTGAGCTGTTCATGGGCGGCTGTGGTCCCTCAGCCCCCGGGAATAGGAATCCACTGTACCCTGATTTGTGAAACCCTAAATCTAAAACAGTGCTTGTAATGTTGTGATGTTAGTTCATATTGACCACTTTTCTTTATGCTGCTACTTTTCTCTCCTACTACTCTGCAGTTGTATTATTTGCTGTTATTTTAATTGTTAACTTTGTTTTCTCTCAGTGTTTTTCTCTCCATAGAAGATATACCTGGTCTGGTATCCTGCTTGGCTGCAATGCCCTGTTGGACGGGGGGCATCGACTGGGATGATCCTCTCAGTAACTGAACATCCACTGTGTCCTGTTATCAACTTTTTACTTTCTGTAACATAGAAAGTTCTCTTATATCAGATCTTCTGTTCCTTCTGTGTTCTGCTCTGTCTTCTCAAACCCCCAGACGGTCGTGGCAGATGGCCGCTCCTACTGAGCCTGGTTCTGTTGGAGGTTTCTTCCTGTTAAAGGGGAGTTTTTCCTCTCCACTGTCGCTACATGCTTGCTCAGTATGAGGGATTGCTGAAGGATTGCTGTGGTTGGAAAGTCTTCCCAACCTCACGCCAATGATTGATGCAATCTGCTGGGATTCCTTAAATAGGAAACTTTTTAACTGATTGGAATGTTTTTATAAATGTATTGAAATGACTTCTTGTTAAGAGCCTTGAAATGACATCTGTTGTGAATTGGCGCTACATAAATAAACTGAATTGAAAATTGAATTGAAATAAATAAAATGAATTGAATTATTGTTTTCCCCATGACTGACTGGTGATCTTTAGCTTTCTTTCCAATGCAACCGTTAAAACCAACCTTTAAGAAAATTGTGCAGTTTGTTATAAGATCAGGATCCTGTATGACAAATAACAACCTATGTTGTGGTTAATCTAGGCGACTTGGTAATGGATCACTTTCTCTATCATGCAATAGAAAAAGTAAAAACACTTGTCAAGGTAACACTTTTCTTTTCTTTCTTTGAATAAGTTGTTTCAGCAACGACAGGCCCTCACTTTTCCCCCCAACCTGGGGTCTTTGAGGGCAGACAACTATGACAACACTTCCAATTAGACATGACAGTGAAAGCTTTTGATGAATGACATGTTGAGGCTTGCTCGAGCTTTATGAAGCTGAAAAAAAGACCAACCTTAAAACATAAGGGTTCATTTTCTACTCACATCACGGTGACATTTATCGCCACTACGGGGATGTCTCGGAGCCGAGCGCTGTCACAGTCCAGCTCCAGGTCTCGGCACTGGCAGAGCTCAGGAATGATGCCCAGCACTGAGAGACGGGGGAGGTGGGGCAGGAAAAGGACATCAGAGGACATGTCAATCAAACGGTCATCCGGCAGACTTATGACTGTAAATGTTTTTAGGAATGACAACCTGCTGAAGAACAATGAAAGATTATAAAAGAAACCACCAGGTGAGAAAATAATAATAAAGCAGACTTTATTAAAAAATGACTAATTACAAGGTTAACCCAGCTTTTATTTACAATATACACTTCAGATATAGAAGATGCAGCTCAATTATTTATCTTAGCAGTTAAAAACCCATCAGGCCCTGAAGTATTTGAGGACATATCAAAATGTGCTGTTCAAATGTTTTATTTCAACAGCAGATTTTTTCACACAAAGGTAATTACACATTTACAGTAAGTCATATTTAACCCACAAGTATTTGAAATAAATGTTTCTAAGGCAGAATTGAGTGAAACTAATAATTAGAAATAATATTTTTCAGGCCAGTTCCTATGCTTGAGTTAGACTTGGCACGAAAGGTTGGTGGCAAATGATTCATCGAATATAATAAGTGATATCAATTAGCTCCAAAACCCAAATTATAAACAAACATTTAATACAAGTGTACAATATTATTCAAAGGTTCAGTGATGTGTTTATATGTTAATTTAACGGAACCACTTTACAAAAAGTGTAAATACTGTTATCATTCTGTTAGGTGTTTTCAGTTTCAGTTATTTAATTTCCTTATTTAGCGTACCTTATCATTTTTAGTTTATTTCTTGGTGTTAGCTTCTGTTATGTTTTACTTTCGAATTTTAGTGTTGTGATTTTTGGTTCTATTTCCCTTCCATAATTGTCGCTTCCTAAATATTTACTTTCGTAACATTGTTTTTGGTTTGTTTTCAATTTTTTATTTGTTTTTCCTTATATCATTATTTTCTCTGTTGTTTTGTGTAATTTCTCTTATTAGGATAGTTTTCTTTCTAGTAACTATACCTATGTTTCCTGCTGTTCTCTCTTTTCTTCCCTTTTTTTAGCGTTTCTATTTTGAGTTTCTCTTAGTTTCCTTTCATCCTGATTTTCTTGGATATCATTTATCTTTAGTTACTTCAGAGTTAGTCCTTACTCTTCTTATTTAAGGTTGTTTTCTGTCTAGTCTTCTCTCCTGTTTAATCATTTGTTTTCCTTCTCTATTTTAACCCCACCATTCTGCTTCCCTGCTCAGCTGCTGATTGCCTCCACCTGCTCTCTTCCTCACCTGCAACTGCTTAACTAATTAGTCCTCGGTCTTCTCCTTGTCCCCTCCACTCTTCCTCGGTGTATTTAAGCTCTCTGGTTCCTTCTGTTCTCTGCCGATTCGTCCGTTTTTTCTCGCCGTTCCTTCGTCCCAGCATTTATTTTTCATGTACTCAGTCCTACCTTCTAAGTTCTTATTTACCTTCATTAAAAACTACTCATCATATTCAGTTCTCTCCATTTGGGTCCTCCTTACACCAATATGACACGATACTATATATAATAAAAAATTATTTAAAAAAATACTCACTGTGTTTACGAGGTAGAAATGTTTAATTCAGCAACTCTGGATGAATTATATAGATTAGCTCACTATTTGGCAAAAAACACATCCGTTTTGTTTCTTTCTTCCCCTTAATTAATGCATGATAAACACTTATTAATTGTTTACATGTGAACGATAGTCATTTATAATGGAAAACCAATCGTAAAGTGGTACCAATTCAACAAAGGAAAACCCCAAATTCAGCCCCTCAAAAAATTTGAATATTATTAAGCAGACAAAAATCAAACCTTTCAAATAAATATGATTCTACTAAAATGAACAGTATTTGCCGTCAGTACTCAGAGATTTATTTGCATGACTGGATTACTGGATCAATTACTGGATCAATGCAGGGTGGAATTAAGGAATCGTCTCTGTTGAGGTGTAAGACCAGGTTTCTTTAATCGCCTTCAGTTCTTCTGCACTCTTGATTTTACTCCATAGATTCTCTGTGTGGTTTGGATCAAGCCAGTCAAACCAAGTGATCATTAAATATGTATTGGTACTTTTGGCAGGGTGGGTCGGTACCAAGTCCTGCTGGAAAAGAAAATCAACAGCTTCGTATGGCTTGTCAGGAGAGGGTCTGACTTTAAACTTGATAAAACAACTTGATAAAACTCATGGACCAACTCAGGAATTAACTCAGGAATTTCCTGGATATGTCTATGTGTGCAAGCAAGCAAGCAAAATTGATTTACAGTGAGGAACAGAAGTATTCGAACACCCTCCGATTTTGCAAGTTCTCCCACTTAGAGATTATGGAGGAGTCTGAAATTCACATTGTAGGTTCACTTCCACTGTGAGAGAAAGCATTTTTCTTTTTATTCAGTAAATCACATTGTCAGATTTTTAAAGAATTTATTTGTTTTTTATTGCTGCACATAAGTATTTGAACTCCTGGCAATCAGCAAGAATTCTGGCTCTCAAAGACCTGTTACTCTGCCTTTAAAAGGTCCACCTCTACTCCACTTATTACTCTAAAGGTTCAAAGGTTACTGACGGTAGAACACTACGCCGTCATGGTTTAAAATCATGCATTGGACCAAAAGTTTCCCCTGCTCAAGTCATCACATGTCCAGGCCCGTTTGCCAATGACCATCTGGATGATCCAGAGGAGGCATGGGAGAAAGTCATGTGGTTAGATGAGACCAAAATAGAACATTTTAGTCTAAACATCCCTAGTCGTGTTTGGAGGAAAAAGAAGGATGAGTTGCATCCCAAGACCACTATCCCTACTGTGATGCATGGTGGTGGAAACATCATGCTGTGGGGGTGTTTTTCTGCGGAGGGGACAGGACGACTGCACTGTATTAAGGAGAGAATGAATGGGGCCATGTATTGTGAGATTTTCCCGCAGTCAGAGCATTGAAGATGGGTCGTGGCTGGGTTAGACCCATAAGAACCATATCAAGCTTCTGGAGTGGCCTAGCCCGTCTCCAGACCTAAATCTAATAGGCAATCTTTGGAGGGAGCTGAAACTCCGCCGTGTTGCTAAGTGACAGATCTAGAGAAGATCTGTGTGGAGGAGTGGGCCAAAATCCCTGTTCCACTGTGTGCAAACCTGGTCAAGAACTACAGGAAACCTTTGACTTCTGTACCTGCAAACAAAGGCTTCTGTACCAAATATTAACACAGATTTTCTCAGGTGTTCAAATACTTATGTGCCTCAATAAAATACAAATAAATTCTTTAAAAATCAGACAATGTGACAACTGTGTCTCTCACAGTGGAAATTAACCTACAATGTGAATTTCAGACTCATCCATAATTTCTAATTGGGAGAACTTGCAAAATCGCAGGGTGTTCGAATACTTCTGTTCCTCACTGTATATAGCAACTTTAACAGACAGAAAGTCACAAAGTGCTTCACAAAATTACAATAAATACACAATAAAATACAGTTTAAATGACATAACCAAGTTAACAAAAATCTTGAAAATATATGATCATAAAACAACCCTGAGTCTACTATGATGGAAATGCTTGGAGAAACAAATGCGTCTTGTCTGGGGCGGTTGTTGAATCTCTGACTCCAGCTGCACACTAAGCCTTCTGACTCTCCCTGGAACTCCTGAATGGGCTTTGCTCTACAATCCTCTCAAAGTTCCAGTTATTGCTGTTAGTTTTGAGCCCTCTTCTACCACTTTTTATCCCTCCATTCAACCTTACAATAACATACTTTGATAAAGAAAGCTTCTTTAGCAATGAACAAGTAATGTCATGTTTAAATGAGAGACACAGTGGATGTTAACAAGGAAATGTTTCATCTCATTATAATCGGCTCTGGTTCATGATTTATAAATAGATACAGTAATTCAGTGTGTTGCCAGTTTGCTATAGTTCTCTATAGTCCTGCGAACAAAAACAACAAAAACCATTCCAGGTTTAAGAAACTGCTGATGCAATGCACTGTTGCTGTAAGACAGTAGGTTAATATATTTATGCTATTTGCACTGATGAAAAGATGAATGTGGGTCCTAAGCATAGCTGTTTTATTTATGGACTCTCAGGTTTGAGGTAAAGCAGATAAATAAGGAAAGGGGAGCCAAGTCAAACAGAATAATCACAGGGATAATCAACATGTTGAGTACAAATTTAGACCAATCTATTTGGTTTAAATGGCGTGTGTTGTAAATGAGCTCTGAATGGAAAACATCCATTTCAGCACCACATTCCTTTAGTGCAGCCCACCTGACGGTCTAGAAGAGTCTGAGGCTTAAATGTGGGGGGAAAAACCCTCATGAGCTGAAAAACTGAAACGAAAAGAGCCTAAGCTTTAATGAAGAAACGTAAAGTCAAAGCTTTATTTTCTCACAAAAAACTGCATTTTATCATTCGTATATATATATATATTTCTGTGAATCTGTTTCCATAATGCTTTGATTATACAACACGCTTTTAAGGCCATAAGCTGGTATGGCCAAATCTGTCACAGGTAATGCAGAAAGAAGCTTATTTAATGCTGAAAATATGCTCAGATTATGATTCTATGAACAAAGTAGATGTAAAGGCAGCCAAAATCTCCTTATTTTTCAACATCATATTTCTAAAGAAACATCCCTTCACACAAGACAGAGGAAAATAAATAAAATCAATCAATCAAAGCAATGATTGTTAAAAATACAAAAAATGCAAATCAGAAAACCATAAAACATTAAACAGGAAGTAGATACATTCATAAAATCTAAATCCAAACGATTTGTTTTTTTATTGCTTCCTCCCACCAGAAAGCAGATCTGTTCATAATGCTGCTGAATCGAGCTTTTAACACCGTCATCTCAGATCTCCTCAGTAATAAACAGACATAACTCTATTTGGATTAAGAATTTCCTGACAGATAGTTATGATGATTAAAAGTTTGGGTTCTATTGTGTTTGTGTTCCTTACTTTTGGTTAATAGGTCTGCCATATTCTATTCGGTTCCCCGTATTCATTATTGCTTGAAAAGTCTTGCCGGGCGTACCGCGTTTCCGGAAGCATAACTGCTTTGCACTTAAGCCAGCAAAAAACCCATCCAGCCTCCTGCTAGCAGAAGTTCTGACCAGCAACTCTAAAGGAGAGCAGGAACTTTAATGTCCGCTTCCGTTGTTAAAGCTTCCTGTTTGGGAACACTTCGGCTTCCCGGTGTTACAGAACATCGTGTTTTCATGTTAGCTGGTTACCAACTTCCGTTAGCGTCGGTTGCTGTTAGCAACCACAGATGTTACTGCGCTGAAGGACCCCGCTTAGCTGCCCTTGTTGGTGCCGTTCTCTAAACGTAGCACTAAAGTATAAGCAGACTGGACATCTGACTGAAATAATGTGTGTAAAAAATGTTTCTGCCAGGAATTAGTCAGTGACGTTTGGGTTGTTCTGCAGGAGCAGCTGAACGGAAGGAGCTCCGCCCCCACAACAGTGTTCCACATAAATACTAAAATGAAGATATTTACCGAATATAATCTTCTGTTTTCATGCATACAAAAGGTATAAAAGGCCAAATAAAAATCGAACAGATGAACAGCTTCTAGTGTTGTGTTCTTTGTACATTTGAATTTAGCTCTCTTAGGTCGCTGTTATTCGTTTCCCCTTGATTTGTACAGTAGTTTCTTTGGTTCTTAGTTCAGTCGCTAGTGCAAATTATTCCTTTTTCCTCAGTTTATCTGTTTGGCTCCTCTCCCAGCAGCACCCAGAGCATGTTGATCAGCTGGCCGCATTGACATGCACTACCTTCAAGGTTAACACCATGGCGACTGTCGACATTACATCCTTCCACACCATATCCCTCCTAACCCATTTTAAGCATCATACTTTGCTGATGTGGATTATTTAGGGTTTCTGAAGGCTATTGTAACCCACAGTGGAAATATGCAATGAAAATAAATGATGTAGTGAAATCCTTAATTTTAAAATACTGTATAATTTAGTAAGTAACAGTTTAAAATGTAAAAAAGGGGTAAAGGCCGACCCTGGGGTGAACTGTGTGTAGAGACAGACCCTAATAAAACAGCCCTGGAGCAGAAGCCCTATGACAGTTTCCTTGCATATGATTAGTATGGTCAGGTTTTAATATTTTTTTGTTAAAGCCAAGATTTGAACAGCCAGAGGGCTGAGAGAAAAGCCTGAATCCAGGAGCATAAACCTGTTGAGAAATTTTCATTAATGGACGGCGAGCCAGAGGCCGTTTGAACTGAACCTACTCTGCCTTTGTCAACAGAGCAGAAGCTGCTCTGCATACAGATCATTGGAAAGGTTTTGCACATACCTTCCATAGACTGGATATTACACATAACTGGAGGGGCCAAGGGAAATTAAAAGTCCAACTATATTCGATTTTTTTCTGAAGATCAAAGTGCACACCGTTTATTTCTATATCCTTTAGACAAATTCATAATTGTGTTCTACAATGTTTTTCAATTCTCTTCGCAGTGCGGAATGTGGTTTATTACGGTTACCTGTTCTCCAGGTTCCAGTTGAACCAAAGGTCCTCTCAACTGGCATCGTTAATGTGTTGCATTCAAGAAGCTGCACATTATTCCGATTTATATCCTATCTCCTGTGTTTGAGTAAATATTTACAGGTTACTCCATCATCACATCAAGTCAAATAACAAACCCTCCAGAAAGAATCAAAAATGCCTTTATTGTCACTATGCATGGGAGGATGTCTCTGAGGTAGATGGTATTGCACATATTTATATTTTATATGCAAGGTGGAGATTGCATATGTTTAAACAGGTTATTGCACATTAATGTTGTACAGTGATAATTGTTCAACTGACCTTTCTCTGCCAGCTGAGGAGGATTCACTCATCCCAAAATATCCTGATGTAGTTCTACTCAACCATCACTGCATCTGGTCTGAGAACTTCTGTAGCCGCCTGGTTTGCTTTACAGTTGTCTTTTGGTTTGCTAACTTCTGGTTGAATACTTTAGATCTCCCACTGCATTATCCCATCCATGCCATCTTGTAGAAATATGGACTTTCTAAACACTGATTTAGTTTACTACATGCATTCCGTGGCTTTAAAAGTATAGACACCCCAGGGTTTTGTAAGGTAATGATCTGTAATCTGTCATGTTGACTTGATATTTCCCCATTTAACAAAACAAAAATTCTCCAAATCTATTAAACATCTCTAGTCCAAAGCCTTTCACATACTAACTTATGTTTTCTGTCAGAATTAGTTCTGGGCTTTGACTAGGCCCTTTCAAAATTCTGATTTGGTCATTGTTAGTTGGATTATTTTATAAGCTTGTACACGCAGTAATGTCGAAAAAATAAGACAACAATAAATTCTCCCACAGTCATGTTTCAAGGTGCGGACACAAACAGGTGTGCAAATTCAACCCGGAAGCAAAACAAGGAAGCAAGTCTCGACAAATGTCCAGAAGGGCGAAAAATCCCCACCCACATCAGCCGTGTGGCCGCAGCAAATTATTAGATGGGTTCGGGGGCCGGCCATGCGGCCAGAGGCCCTCATCCCCTGAGAAGGCGACACTGAAAGGCCCCATGAAGAAGAGGCGGAGGACCATGGTGAAGAAACCCCGAAGGAGCGCTGGAGTCTTATAACGAAGGATCCTGTGATGAGGTGTTGAAGGTCTGCAGCGGAGAAACCCATGAAGAAGCGCTGGGGGATCATTAGATGGTGCTGGAGTCTGGAGCTGGGGCGGCCTGAGAGCTACCACTGCAACAGCCAGGAAGACTGCAGCCAACGGCAAAACTTGGAGCCCAGGGAGATCGGTCGTGATCTCTGTAGGGGGGGCTGGAACTCAGCCTGGGATGAACTGGGACTGGAGGCTGGATGAGCCAGTGAGCAGCTGGATCAAAGGTCTGGATGGGTCTTCGGCAGAGTGGGGATGATGGGTCAGGGAGAAGGAATGCCTCAAACCCCCCTGGACCAAATCCAAGAGGAAACAACACCAGTCCGGTGCTCGCAAAAGGTGAATCTTTACCTTCCTGCTGAATCCTTGTGGTTGGTTTGTACTGTCATGTTTCAAAGTGCGGACACAGATGCAGGACAGGTGCAACAAACGACAACGAACCAGCAAAGACATGGGAACACAGTAGGGTATAAACAGGGTGCGATTTGCTGAGGGGGATTTCCCCACCCTTTGCTTGTGTTGGCCACCATTCTGGTCATTAATTTCTTATCTCTGGGAGGGGGTGGGGGGGTGGGGGGGGTTGCGTTTTTTGTTCCTGTGAATTCTGCAACCCCTGTGCTTCTGCTGAAGGACTTAAGCAACTTAGGCGAACACCTTCATAAATTAATGGCAGCAGTTTACACGTTCCGTCTCCGCAGCAGAGTTCAAGAGGGGATTCTGCACAATCAACCCAGAATCCTGCAGAATCCGTTTGACAGACTAGAGGAATAGAATGATAAAAACACTCAACAATCTTCCCTTCCTCTCTTCACAGAGCCCCTGCAGGGGTCAGGTGAAGATACAATGTTGAGGTTCATATGTACCCTCAGTTTAATAAATCGTGCGTATGGATTTCGAATCTATACGCACATTTTATGTGCGTGCTGATTTGGGCATCGTGCTGGACCTTTTCAGAGCTTTAAACTGAAAAAACGCTATTATTCCTTTAACTTGTAAATAATACGACTAAAATATAGCCTACTTAATCTCACTGGTGACCAGGTTTGTTTCAACTCCATGCACAACAAATGCAATATTTGTTTTTATACGGCTTTGAAGACAAACCGATCGCAAAATGTGTGGAAATGGTCCAAAAAGCGCACAGTGTATGTCCGTCTTGCCTCTGGGAAGCATGGAGCTGGTAGCGCAGCATAATTAGAACATCTTGCATTAAAGAGGATACTGAATATGTGGAAATTGAGCTGGTGGATGCACTGTTTAAAAAACAAACAGCAAAAAGAACATCAGGTTTTTAAGTGGTGGGGACAAAACTGTAATTGATAAATATTACTGGGGACATGGTCCCGGCTACAATGACTTAAATATCTATACTTTCCTGCACCACCCCAAATCCTGGGGACAATCAACGAGGCAGAGACAGGGAAAGACACCACACAAGACTTCTGTCTTCAATCCTGGTCTTTACACATATGAAGAAAAGGAGATTGCTGACACATTACAGCCTCCCTCACCAGTTTCCACCTTATGTTTTTCCTACAATTTGGAGAAACTACTCTTTTTTTAAAATGCGTCTCTCCCAGATTTTCTGAAGTGATTGATGATCGTCTTCATAATTGCTGAGTAGCTTTCATTCAGGAAAATCTGATAGCTGAACTTTATTTCAAGCTGAAGAATGAATGCTCAAAATGTAACAAGTGGAGCTTCAACAAAGTACGGATAGGTTACGGATAATCAGCATATTAAAACTTTGTTACACTTTACATTTTCCAGCTGACTTAAAACAAATATAAATGTAACATTAAATGTAGAAAAGTTTTGAAATGACTGATTATGGTTTTAGTTTACACATTCAATTCAGTTTATTTATATAGCTCCAATTCACAGCACATGTCGTCTCAAAACACTATATAAGAAGTCATTTTAATTCAATCATACATACATTCCAACTAATCCTTCAGTTCATTATTCCAATCAGTTCACAAGTTTTCTATCTAAGGAAACCAAGCAGATTGCATCGAGTCATTGACAATCCAGGATTCACTCCTGCTGACTCAGCAGTTTCTTTTTCAAAGGTTCTGGTCCAAAGACGTCAACTTCTGTCTTGTTAGAATTTAAAAGCAGAAAGTTTAGTCATCCAGGATTTTATGTCTTAAAGACATGCCTGTATTCTATGTAATTAATTGAATTCGTCACAAAAATATTCCACGTTTAAAATAAAATGAGGCTGTGAGGTGATGTCAAACAAGTACGATTAGGAATCCCAATCAGCAGAAACTCCGAAAAACCTTTTGGTTCTTAGCAAAGGAAAGTTAAATATTTGCATTCATATTAATTAAATTTGTGAACTGTGAACAGGATCAAGGCCTGAGATGTTTCTACTACACACTGAACTACAGCTAATTGTGTTAAAACAGTGTAGCAACACAAACAGAGGATGTAACCTGCATGAATAGAAATTCATCTTAATCGAATTGATGATGGAAACATTTTATATCAATAACCTGTCGACTAGTTACATCCTAAAATAATTAGCATTAAAACTGATTGCACTCGATCATACAATCTCTTCTATACAGTTTGACAGAAGCATTTAAAAATGTTATTTTCTAACAAGTTTTATCTTAGCCTAGCAGTCAGTCCAATCTTCACTGTGTTAAAAGAATTGCAATAATTTTATAACTGCCCAAACAGCCGTTGGCCTGACCGCAATAAGTGTAGACAATTATGGCTGGAGGTCCATTTACACTAAACAGATAAGAGATTACAGCTGTTCTAGACATAATTGAGAGTACATCGGCTGGGGAATGTTCAGTTGGTAATAAATGAGTGGGGTGTTTGTGATAAAGAGCTGATGGGCCTCAATTCTCACTATGCCGTGGTGCATCAGCCGCTGATGGAATGCTGCCAACTTAATCTGCATTTCATAACAAAAAAAATAAGGAAGTAAAACAAACAACCACATTTGGAACTGATGTTGTTGGGAAGATATTCTTAAAGTGTCATTTTAACATCAGATGCATATGCAGTGCATATCCATCTACTATACATTATAATAAACTATACATCTAGAAAACAAACAGATGCAATTATTTGTACTATATTTGGACAGATGGATTTTCTTCACAACCAAACTGAAAATGGTCATATTGTAAATTTAAAATACAACCTTGGCAGGGGATAGATCAGTGGTCACCAACCCGTAGTTTGTGATCGACAGGTAGATCTATAGGCATTTTCCAGTAGATCTCTTGAGTCTCAACCAATTTGGTGAAAGTGACCGCAAACATAAAGCTATGAATACAGTTTTCATGTATTTGATGGGAGTACGGTCAAGCTGTAGTTCCAAGATCAACCACCATATGGGTTGCAACATAAAGTGGCACTGTCTCTGTTCCTCAAATGGAAAGGGCGAAGAGGAATCAGTCCTATCCCGCATTGGCGCTTTGAATGCAACTATGATGGCAGATTTGACGCCAGAAAAGGCAAAGACCTACCATTTTCATCCAGAATGGGAAGAACAATTTATTTTTACCTTGGTGAAGAACCACAGACTGTATATATAAGATGGAGGAAGCCTCCGTGACGTCACCCGTAAGTTTCTGAAGAGCTGAATTGAAGCAAACTGGGCGGTTGCCACCCCTGCCATCTTGGCCGAGTCATGAGTCTCGTCACGCCCGCAAAATACAAAAAAATGAGCAAAGAGGTGGAGCTGTGAGGGTGGGGGCAGATGATTGACACCCATCAAACTCTGAGCTGATGTAACTATGAGCTAATTAAGCTAACCTGAAGCTAACGGAGGTTAGCGGCCACTTTTAGCCAGAAAACGGCGATGAACAACTCTGCTACCCCTCTGCCTTCTAGACAGATTCAATAATTTTGTCAAATAAAAGCCTGAAGTCCTTGTTGGTTCATAACTTTCACTAAAACAATGTGAATTTTAATTAAAACAAGTGTTAATAATCAATATGTAAAGAAGAAATGTGATCATTTCAACCGATTTTTGACCAAGCAGCGTTATCTTAAATGCACAGCAGAAATATAATTTTACTTTACCAAAAAAATGGAGCAGAGACTTCTTTGATGGCCTGTTAGTGCAATCAATACCACAGCAAGCCGTCTTTGTCCATTAAGTGCACGATTAACATCCGAACACGAATAACATCCAAACACGAATAAACATTGCCAACGCTGATGGTCAAGTTCAGAGAAACTAAATGGCCCAAGACTGCTAACGTGAGGCCGAGGCTGAAGACCTTCCCTGGAGAAAAAGGGGGATGGGGGCGCAAGCTGCTAGCCACCAGAGCTAGCGCTGATGGCTCATCTGAGACCTGTCAATGAAAATGACACGGCTCTTATTATTCATGAGTTTAAGCTTATATCTGAACGGTGTTTAACATGGGAAACAATGGGAACTTGGTCCTCTCTGGAGCAGCCCCTAGTGGATGAGGGGGGAACTGCAATTTTAGTCACATCCGAATTGGCCTCACATTTGTCAGGCAGAGTTTGACATAGACATAATAAAGAGTAGACGCCGCATCGACTGCTACCGCCTATTGGCGCTGATAAACCTCATCTTGGACTGGTAGCTCCACTGTCTAATCTGTTTGGCAGATACAATGAAGCGTCAACACATTCATTAAATCATAACTGGCTAAACACTAAACTGATTTTCACGCCTTTTTTTTTGTCTGCAAACACCAAACATTTAGCTATGATGCAAGACAAATGGATCGGCCTATTTCTGTATTCATAGCAGAATATTCTAATTTACTTAATTTAATAATAGTTTAATAAAATGCATGCAAAACACACAAAATGCTATAAGATAGAGAAGGAGAAAGTAGCTCCATCTTTGAATCTCACAATCGAAATCATATGGCTTAAAATGCTCGCGGCAAAGCACCGATTAATCTGTTGGTGTGAAGCCTTCTCTCCTTAACGCCACCTCCCACTTCTTCCTTATATCTTTTCTGGGAAACCTTCAAAACAAAAAAACGGGAGTTTGGGAGAGTCTACACCAAAACACTGTACAAAGAAGGTAATTTTTTTTCTTCATTCTTCTATCCTATTACTATCTTCCCATTTCATTCATATTTTCCTATTTAGTTCTTCCTTTAGATTTGTTAGAACCTTTCAAAACAAAAAAATGGCATTTCTGTTGATGTAGAGCTAAAGCTGCTGAAATTATCTGTAAGCTTGTTTGCAAACTATTCAACGGTCAGATGGGTGGATAAGAGACATTTTAAAATGTCTTATTTTTACAGTAGCATTCTTGTGTCAGTTGTCATCTAAGTCAGTGGTTTAAAAATATACGATTTATAAATGGGCCTTCTCTCAGCCTTCTTACCGTACCTAACGTCAGCTAGCTAAGATATCTTTTCTTTTTTAACCTGTCCAGTCTGGCAGTGTGGCACTCAGAATTTGTGTCTGAGTACCAAGTACAAGCCCAATAGATTTACTTTCTCAAGCAGAGCATTACAGCTTTTGCTATAGTCCTCCACTTGATATATATGTGTGAAAAATCTTAATTAGAGATTGCTGTGGGTTTAATTACGTGAAGTTATGGACGTGGAAACGAAAAAAAAAACAAGAGAAGAAAGAAAGAAGATGAAGAAGAGAGGCAGGAGAGGTAGGAGTGTTAGTTGACGATACAAGAGATGAAGGGGAACAAAAAGAACACAAGAAAAATAACCCAGTCCTCCACATCCGCAAGACAGCAGAGAGGTGGGGAAAAAATACAACAACGATGTCTCTGAAAAGCCCTTGAAACCAATTATTCAAGATCTATTGATGATAACCTCAGCCCAAGAATATATCTGTAGACACCGACGTCCCCACACCTATGTGTAGGTAGCTAAGATTTCACTGTGGTGGACGTAAATATAGTACAGTAATATCATAATTACAAAATACAAACAATAAAAATGTTCAGTCTTACTTGTAGAAAGTTATCCCCTGAGCCGTACTCTCAACAGTCCGCTGATTTGAACAGGAATAGGCCACACAGAATTCAACTGCTGCTGTTTTGGTGGAAGTCTGCGGATGGGAATACCAGTCCAAGATGGGGGCCGCATTTCTTGCCTCAGAGCAGCCAATGCAGGGTGTACTCTTAATTATGTCTATGGAGATTGACCCATGTGAAGAACAAGTGTGTCTGCATGTTATGTCTCCCAATTGCAGGTGCTTTCTAAACGAGGGAACTTGCAGCGGCACCAAGAAACTAACCACACAAAGTTTAAGGACAGCTATCTGCCAAAGAGCGCCGTTCGTCATTCGTCTGAAAAAAGTTAGAGAGCTGAAATCTGCATTAAAAGCCCAGCAGTTGTTTTTCACAGGACCTTCATCTTGACACAAGGTTGCCACAGAAGCATCATTTTGCATGGGTCACATCATGGCTAAACACGAGTAGCCCTTTACAGATGGCGGTTGTTTGAGGAAGCCATGTTTGCTACAGCAGAGTGTTTTTGAAGGACTTTAAAAACAAAGATGATTTCAAAAGTGCCCTGCATACAGTACCTCTGGGACCTGTGACAGTGACATGGAGGGTAGAAGCACTGTCAGAACTTGGATCAACAAGTGTTAATGGACTATTTTTCCTTCCAGTCTGACAAATCTGTGGATATTATGGATACCGCTCAGCTTGTTGTGTTTGTCAGGATCACTTTTCAGGGTTCTACCACAAAAGAGGACTACCTCACAATTTGGCACTTAAGGGAGAGAGCCAGAAGGTAGAACATTTACAAGGAATTACAGAAAGTAACATTCCCATTCATATACCATTCGGGGATAACGACTGATAGGGCTTAGGCGATGTGTGGTGTGTACAATGGGCAGTCTAAGTCGCATCCATCTACTTCCGGTCCATATGGTCCCCTACCTTCAAATAAAATGAATGACAGTCAAAGGAGCGATAAAAGTTATTTTGTGATCCCGCTTGCAATGTTCCACGGATTTAACATATGATGTCCGTAAATTTTAAAGACACAATTAGATGCAAAGAAAGCGCTAATTTACGACAGGCGGCAAAGGTTACTTTAGGTTTTGTGTGAAAACACGTAGTGGACTACAACTGAAGAAGAAGAAGAAAAATGGCATTGAGTTTAGTAAGCTTCGCATCCTTCTTCCACGACAAAGAAAGGAGCATTAAACTAGGAGAAAACCACTATACATCTGGCCATGTGGAAAGTAGCAGCTATGCTGGGGGAGAAATAGTCGGTGGAGTGAGAGCCAGCATGAGGGACGAGCTCCACAAGGTTTCAGTGAGTATTCCAAGTACTAGCAAATGTTAGTCAAAGTCAATTCAATTTCAATTCAGTTCAGTTTATTTATATAGCCCCAATTCACAACAGATGTCATCTCAAGGCACTTAACAAGAAGTCATTTCAATACATTTATACAAACATTCCAATCAGTTAAAAAGTTTCCTATTTAAGGAATCCCAGCAGATTGCGTCAGTCATTGGCATGAGGTTGAGCAGACGTTCCAACCACAGCAATCCTTCAGCAATCCCTCATACATACGGAGAGGAAAAACTCCCCTTTAACAGAAAGAAACCTCCAACAGAACCAGGCTCAGTAGGAGCGGCCATCTGCCACAACCGTCTGGGGCTTTGAGAAGACAGAGCAGAGACACAGAAGGAAAAGCAGATCTAATATAAGAGAACTTTCTATGTTACAGAAAGTAAAAAGTTGATAACAGGACACAGTGGATGTTCAGTTACTGGGAGGATCATCCCAGTCGATGCCCCCCGTCCAACAGGGCATTGCAGCCAAGCAGGATGCCAGACCAGGTATATCTTCTATGGAGAGGAAAACACTGAGAGAAAACAAAGTTAACAGTCGAAATAACAGAATGTACTGTAATACAACTGGAGAGTTGTAGGAGAAAAGGAAGTAGCAGAGTGAAGACAATTGGTAAGTCTGTCCTCCAGCAGTCTAAGCCTATAGCAGCATAACTACAGAGATAGCTCAGGATGACCTTAGCCACTCTAACTATAAGCTTTATCAAAAAGGAAAGTTTTAAGCCTGGCCTTAAAAGTAAACAGAGTGTCTGCCTCACGGACTAAAGCTGGGAGCTGGTTCCACAGGAGAGGAGCCTGATAACTAAAAGATCTGCCTCCCATTCTACTTTTAGAAATCCTAGGAACTACAAGTAAACCTGCAGTCTGAGAGCGAAGTGCTCTGTTAGGAACATATGGAACAATTACATCTCTGATGGATGATGGAGCTGATTATTAAGGGCTTTGTATGGAAGAAGAAGGATCTTAAATTATATTCTGGATTTAACAGGGAGCAAATGAAGGGAAGCTAAAGCAGGAGAAATGTGATCTCTCTTTTTAACATTCATCAGAACTCTTGCTGCCGCATTTTGGATCAACTGAAGGCTTTTAATGGCATTTTGTGGACTTCCTGATAGTAAAGAATTACAGTAGTCCAGCCTTGAGGTAACAAATGCATGGACTAGTTTCTGAGCATCACTCCTGGACAGGATGTTTCTTATTTTAGCAATATTTCGGAGGTGAAAGAAGGAAATCCTAGAAACCTGTTTAATATGGGATTTAAATATCAAGTCTCGGTCAAAAATAATGCCGAGGTTCTTTACGTTATTACTGGGGGCCAATTTAATGCCATCCAGATGAAGTGATCGACTAATCAGTTTCTGTTTAAGAACTTCTGGTCCAAAGACAGCAACTTCTGTCTCGTCAGAATTTAAAAGCAAAAAGTTTAGATTCATCCATGTTTTTATGTCTTCCAGACATGCCTGTAATCTACCTAACTGACTGGGTTCATCAGGATTTATGGATAAATATAGTTGTGTATCATCTGCATAGCTGTGGAAATTTGTCCCATGCTGTCTAATGATTCTACCAATTGGGAGCATATATATGGTGAACAGAATTGGTCCAACACACAGAACCCTGTGGAACTCCACAAGTAACCCTTGAGAGTGAAGAAGATTGATCATTTAGATGAACAAACTGGAATCTGTCAGACAAATATGATTTAAACCAGCCTAGTGCTGTTCCTTTGATCCCTGCAACATGTTCAAGCCTTTCTAAGAGAATATTATGATCGACTGAGTCAAAAGCAGCACTGAGATCTAACAAAACCAGAACAGACACAAGTCCATTATCTGAGGCCATGAGAATATCATTAGTAACCTTCACCAGTGCTGTTTCAGTGCTATGATGAGCTCTAAAACCTGACTGAAACTCTTCAAACAGCTCGTTACTGTTTAGATGCTCACAGACTTGATTAGCAACAATTTTCTCAAGGACTTTGGATAAGAAAGGAAGGTTAGATATAGGTCTGTAATTCACTAAGTCATCTTGATCAAGGGAAGGTTTCTTGAGTAAAGGTTTAATTACAGCTATTGTAAATTCTTGTGGTACGTATCCGTTTACTAAGGATAGATTAATCATATCCAAAATGGGGCCAGGAACCAAATGGAATACTTCCTTAAATAATTTGGTTGGGATTGGGTCCAACATACAAGTTGAAGGTTTAGATGAGGCTAATATTTTTGATAATTCCGAAAGCTCGACTGAATCAAAACAGCCTAAGCACAAATGAGGTTCGCAGTTCTTTCTGATACTGCCTCATTTACTGAGGAAGAAGTAATCATGTTTGGGAGGATGCCAATGTTTTTATTTTTAATGGAATAAATTTTCTTTATGAAGAATCCCATAAAATCATCACTGCTAAGAGCTGGGGGAATAGTTGGCTCAACAGAGCTATGACTCTGTGTAAGTTTGGCAACTGTACTAAAAAGAAACCTAGGATTGTTTTTATTCGCCTCTATTAATGATGAAAAATATGCTGTTCTAGCTTGTCGAAGGGTCTTTTTATACAGCAGTAGACTGTTATTCCAGGTTAAATAGGAATCCTCTAGATGTGTAGAGCGGCATTTTCTCTCCAACTTCCTAGTATTCTGCTTTAAAGTACGCAACTCTGCGTTAAACCAAGGAGTCAGCCTCCTATGGCTAGCCACGTTCTTTTTTAAGGGGGCTACACTATCTAATGCCAAACGCAATGAGGACGTAACGCTGTGAACCAGACCATCAATTTCTGAAGGGTTAGAGATAGAATTGCTGCCTACCACTGTGTTACTCTGAGGAAAGTAAGAATGGAACAGATTCTTTTAAAATTGTTACAGCATTGTCTGATAAAGCTCTACTATAATGAAATTTTCTTTGAGATTTAAGATGGTCAGTTAAAGTAAATTCAAAAGTTATTAAGAAGTGGTCAGACAGGACCGGGTTATGTGGGTGGACTGTTATTTCCTCACACTCAATCTATCTTTATGAGATTTCCATAATTTGCTTTTGTTGGCTTAACTTTTAATCCATTTAATTTTGCCCGTGGGCAAGACACTGTTTCTATAGGGTAATGGGTGGGTAACAGTACAGAAGCAGCAGAGAGGTGGGTTAAACTACGACTATGCTTCCTGGTCTGGACCCTGGGTTGTCAGTGTTTTGGAGGACTAATAAATTCGCCCATATTCCTAGAAAGAAGAGCTGCTCCATCCAAAGTGGGATGGATGCCGTCTCTCCGGATCAGACCAGGTTTTCCCCAAAAAGTTTGCCAGTTATCAATGTAGCCCACATCGTTTGCAGGACACCACCTAGACAACCATTGATGAAATGACAGCATGCGGCTAAACATGTCGTCACTGGTCCGATCAGGCAGGGGACCAGAAAAGATTACCGAGTCTGACATTGTTTTAGCAAACTTACACACCAAAGCAACATTAATTTTAGTGACCCGATTGGCGTAACTGGGTGTCATTACCGCCAGCGTGAATAACAATCTTACTGTATTTACGCTTATCTTTAGCCAGCAGTTTCAGGTAGGATTTGATGTCGCCCGTTCTGGCCCCTGGCAAACATTTGACTATGGTCAATGGTGTCTCTAATGCCACGTTTCTGACTATGGAGCTGCCAATTACCAGGGTCGGCTTCTCAGCGGGTGTGTCGCTGAGCGGGGAAAATCTGTTAGAAACGGAGACCGGTTGGTGGTGGCCCGTGGGCTGGGTCCTAGAACTATGCTTCCTACGTACCGTCACCCAGCCGGCCTGGGGTCCCGGCTGCGTGGGCTCTACCGGAGGACAGCTAGGGGGTTCTATCCTTGTTGGCCCCGCGCTGGCTAATGGGCCTCGGCTATCTGCTGGTTTTTCAACAGCGCGGAGCCGTGCTTCTAATTCACATACCCTAGCCTCCAAAGCTACAAAACTATTACATTTATTAAAGTTACCATTATCACTAAAGGAGACAGGGAATTAACTAAACATCTGACAGAGAGAGCAAGAGAGAAGAGAAGAGTTAGAGACAGGAGAAAGAAGAGTAGCCATTGCCGCAATGAAGCTAAGCTAACTGAGCTAGCGAGACCTTACCACCCCAAGAAAAGCTGTGTGAAACACAAGGAATTCCCAAAACGTAAAGTACACCACCACAAAACGGGTGTTTTAGTGTGCTTGTGTGTTAAAATAACTTAGAGAGGCCTCAGCACAGATAAAACAAGATCAATTCAAGAGAGTCTGAACAACAGCTCCACGGAGCACAACAGTGACAACAGGAAATGACGCAATACGGCTTACCCCGTCACAGAGTACCCTAATGTTGGTCATAAATATATTTCTGATTTGTAGATTTGTGATTTATTTGCTTGTAATGAATTGGTAATTTAAAACATGACAAACACAGTCGAAACACACATCACTAGTTATCATTTACATTGAGGTACAACATATATGTGATCCAGGGCATAAGAAAAGTACTCTTAGCTCCACTGATTTTCATTCATTTTTTTTCCGTAAGGGAACACATGGGCCAACCAAAAGGGGAGGAGACTTAGGTTCCCAATGGCTTTGTGGCACTCTCCCGTAATGACTATACCAACATTGTGAATTATGCCAGTGAATTAGAATTGACTTAATGAACTGGTTTACCGAAGAACAAGGATTTCATTATAAGGGAAGAAAGACAGAGAATCCAACGAGGTATGCCGGAAGGTGAGCTGCTTAATTGCTGAGGGTAGAATGAGAAATGACAGATGAACCAGAGGGAACTAATTTAGGGTAAATCTGATACAGGTGGGTATAACATTGGTAGTCGGTTCGGTGCTGCGGTACAGACCAACTGTCTAATTGTTAGAATCTTTTCAGTGAAAAAGCTGGCCAATTCATTGCAGGCCCTGGTAGACATTGTTAATGTTTCTATGAATGATTTCAGATAAGAAAGATTCCCTAGCATCTTTAAAAGTTAACTGATATCTGTTCAGTCTCTCTTTGTAGATCTCACAGTGAACCTGGAGTGGAGTTTTCCGTCATTTTCTCTCGGCTCACTTTAGTTGGAGCAATGGAATCTATGATGTCTGAGATTTTCGCGAGGAAATTACATACCAGCTTATTTACTGAGTTGGAGTTGGAAGATGAGGGGGATGTGGTGGAAGGGTAAATACTTTTAAAGGTTTCAGCTGAACTGTCCCAGAGAAAAAACAACTTTTTACAATTGCCTCACTGGTGCTAGATGTTTTAGCAGAGCTGGTACTTTCAAAGAAAACAATACAGAAATGGTCAGATAAGGCAATATCAATTACCGAGATATCAGATATATTTAAACCTTTGCTGATAATTAAGTCCAGCAGGTGTTCTCGATTGTGTGTTGGTTGTTTGACATGCTGGGTCAGGCCGAAGTTATGAGGAGTGTCACCTAATGTTTTTGCTAATCTATCCTGGGGGTTGTCAGTATGGATGTTGAAGTCCCCCACAATGATTAATTGGTCATAATAGACACATATTACGGAAAGAAGGTAGCTGAAATCATTAAAGAAGTTAGAGTTAAGTTTTGGGGGTTTATATAAACTTCGAAGTAGAGCTTTGTTAGGCTGCAAACCACTTGTTCAAGGTAAACCAATGTTATCTTAACAGAGCTGGACTGAGACTCTTGACTTTAAAAATGCTCTGTTATCTGAATAAAGACTTGATAAAGCACCCTAGAGCTGACTTCGAAGCACGGCCTGTGGATACTATCAGAGAACAAACATTTCCCCACACAAATCAAGTGACATCACCAGCCCAGACAGCTGCACGGACTGACAGAGAACAAACATTTCCAGCAGCGAGCAAAGATGTAAATTGCTCTGCAAAGTGTTCTTCAAGTATTCCAATGTCATCAGACTCATCGACACCTAATGTATCTCCGTTTAGAGATTTCTCAGATAGACTGAAAGCATAAATTAGAATTGGGTCACAACTAACACAGAAACTTGGACTATATCAGGCCTCTGGGACTAACACTGGATGTATTCCGCCCATGCCCAAACTAGTAATAACGGACATCTGATATGCAAGGGAACTGGACAGCAATTCTACTCCCACCGTCTTCCAGAAGTTGTCCGGTCACCCCGGAAAAAAATCATTCAAGTCAATACAAGCTAGAGAAAACAAAAACCTAAAGTCAAACGCTCTTATAATAAAACAAATCTCAAATTGACCACCTGTCAGAAGGTTCAACTGCCGATTATCAAACCACTTAAGTTAGCTTTATTAAATATTAGGTCTTTATCAGGAAAGTCACTCCTAATCAATGAATTCATCACTGAACATAAAATACATGCCCTTTTTTATCAGAAACCTGGCTAGACGTAAATAACGAAACATTTGTATTGATAGAATCTACTCCTCCAAATTACAATTTCTTAAGCGAGAGCAGGAAACACAGACGAAGTGGAGATGTAGCCACAATTATTCATGAACTTTAAAAAGATATCCCTGGGCATATTTGACTCTTTTGAATACCTAGCCACCCAGATAAATGACCCTAAAAAAGCTCTATTCCTAGTTTATACAAACCCCAAAAACTTAACTCTAACTTCTTTAATGATTTCAACAACCTTCTTTCCGTAATATGTATCAATTATGACCAATTAATCGTTGTGGGGGACTTCAACATTCATACTGACAATCCCCAGGATAGACTAACAAAAACATTAAGTGACACTCTTTAAGACTTCGGCCTGACCCAGCATGTCCAACAACCAACACACAATAGAGGACACACTCTGGACTTCATTATCTGCAAAGGTTTAACTATATCTGACATCTGAAACTGTTTAAGTACACGACAGGTGACTGAAGACTTCTCAACAGTGTAAACTGCAACTGTAGCCAATCATTCATCCCCCAGATGTGGGAATGATGTTGCCCTCGGTGTTGGTCTATCACATTATACACATGAAGTTCATGGTTGCAATGTTAGAAAATGTTTTAAAGAGGTATGAATAAGTTTGCAAAGCACCATATGTGGGCCCCTTCATCAGACTATAGCCTGTATACAACCCATCTGCCAAGGTAAGTATAGACATCAATAACTGAAAGATAACTCACAACATTGTCTACATGTTATTCACTCCATGTGAATGGAAGTATTGTAATTGTAGCAGATCTGATTCACCTTGACCTGGTAGACAACCAGCTCACCTCTTCCCATGATACAGACTCAGAATGCTAAACTGTGGAAGAACAAGACTTCTAAAGTCCCCAGGGTGGATCCACCTGCAGCCTTGACATAATGTAAAACTGCTGGTTGAGGGAGAAGAGCAACAAAATGTGAAAGCAAGGCTAATTTTAAATTCAGTAATGTACACAGTTAAAAAACCTTTCTGACAAAGATAATACTTTTTGACTAAATTGCATTAGTGGTAATATTTATGGGATTTATGGAAGGTGGTTCAGTTTATTTATGACTATTCATATATATCTAGTTACCAACATTTTTTTACTTTGTTTTGTCCCCACCAAATTTATCTGCAGAAAATCTGTTTTAGTGAAACTACAGTTTTTAAATCTCTTTCTAGGACTGAAATAACAGCAGCATCGTCTTTCATGAGAAAAGCTATTTTGGTGGTTTAGAAACCAGTGGACAAAATGTCCACTGGTTGTCCCATGCTAAAAAGCATGGGACATTTTTCAAAAGAAAAGTGAACATGAAGCAAATTAATTTATAGTAAAGTGTGTCACCATCTGACAATGGTGACACACTTTACTAAATATCTTACCACTATATGGATGTTTGAGCAACATGGAGAGAAGTCCAGGTTGTTCAAAGACCAGTGAATGAATGAGTCAGTTTAGTTACAACATGTCAAGACTGAAAAACACTATTTTTAATCAACACATTTCACCTTAGTCGGGTCAGATGTGCCTACATTAATAGCCTGATTTCTTTGCCGAAAACCTACAGATTTCTATAATGATGCACAAAGATGGATCTCCTATTATAAAAACTCTGAAATGCTGAGCAAAACAAAAAACTAAAAAACTAAATAAAACTAGAAGCTAAAAAGGAAACCACGATTTCCTGACAAGCATGAAAGGGAACTCTATGTGAAGGTAAAGAAGAATCTTAGATGCAATCATTCAAATGCAGAATGGGCAGCAAATAAACAGACATGCTACAACACTGGAAGAAAAGACTTGTTTTCTTCTAAAATTCAACGTAAATTATAATAAATCACACCGAATACTTTCAGGATATTTCGGCTCACGCCCAAGGGGCATGTCCAAAGTGCTTCAACTTTAAGAGCTTTGTGACAGCTTCTTTGTAAGATTGCTTTTACTATAGCCAGGAGAGGAAGTTGACATGCAGATGAGACTCAAACAAGCATATGTGCAATGCGTCTGTGAAGCATAAACAGATCCAAGCTCTGAGACCACTTGAGTGGTGGAGCGACACAAAATTTCCACAGCTTGTTTAATGACCTCTAACAGCATCAAAAGATGCCGAAGCACGAAAGGAGATGGTAATGTTAGACACCAAAAGCTTTGCCTGCTGAGAATCTTAACAGAAGGCACAGAAAAGGACTTGCAGGCTGTCATGTTGAACTAAGCTCCCTGAGTCACTGATGCAGAAAACATTTTGAACTCCATTAATCAGGCTGCACATCTGATCATCAACTATAACAACATAATGAATTAAAGTTGGTGCTATTTCAGAGTCAAGATGTAAAACCTGTTAAACCCTGATGCTCACAGGAATGGCACAGCACCTGTGAAGGAAGTAAAGTCTGCACCAGAAATAAACCATCTTCCCAGTCTTGTTTGCCTCTAAGAGACTGACAACTGTTATAGACAAAGAAAACAGTGAGAAAACATGGATGTCTGTAGAAGAAGTGTGCACTGTGTTTTAGTGTCGGTTCAAGTAGATTTTAAGGTCCTGTTGCTCACCTACAAGGCTTTAAACGGTCTGGTCCCTTCACACATTTCTGATCTTCTGCACCCCTATGATCCAACCCCTGCTCCGAGATTTCAGGGCATTGGTTTTTTTAAAGTTCCCAAAGCCAGAAGAAAAACTATTGGTGCATTATAACGTGCATCTCCTTTCCTGCCCTTTCTTTGTGGAACAATCTACCTCAAGAAATTGAGCAGCCATGCTCGGGAGATGTCTTTAAAGCTAAATTAAAATGCTCAAGACACCAGATCTTTTTTTTTACAGTAAAGCATAAAATGTTTAAAATCTACACCTTAACATTTTGACTGACCCAGTTCAATTCATAATAAGATTCTAACTTAACAGCGAGCCTAAAAGTTAGATTCTTCACACACTGTGTGCGCCTCGATACGACCACCATGTTGCCGTGATGTCGCTGCCTCCTTCAGCGTTGCCAATTTAGCAACTTTTATGCTATATCAAGCGACTTTTTAGACCCCTCTAGCAACTGTGTTTTTAAAGAACTGACTGGCGACAAATCTAGCAACATTTTCTGGTGTTATTGGAGACTCTGGTATGAAGCATGACTCAGCGGTGCTGCTGTGGGCTCCTCTCCTGGAGCGCTCACAGCCAGTCCTCCTGCTGCAGCCTCATCTGCCCAGGACCAGCTGCAGTCAGAGCAGATGTTTATCACAGATCTTGCCTGTTTATGGACATCAGAATTGTCGTGGACTAACAATTTTATTGGAGGACATTAATCAGACCCTTGTGGATGTCAAAAGACAGTTTTTGTTCGAGATGCCTCGGTTTTTTTAACCTATATGTGGCTATGGATAATGAGTTGGACATAATATTTCTTCCGGGGGTGGTTTTAAGAAAAAGCTTGCTGTGTCTGCAGTTTTGATTGTATATTTGATTGGGATACACCGTTGGAATCACAAGACTCTTAGCTTTCCAATAATCTATTATTTGTATATGCACATAGAAGTTGGTCGGGAAGATCAGCGGATTTAAACCCTGAAGTAGACAACGTTCCGCCCGCTGGATGTAGGAACGCTAAGAGGTAATAAATCTAGAAAATTACTATGCAACAGTTATATATGTATATAACTAGCATGTCATTATTCTGAAATAAGACAGTGATTCAGATTAGACTTAATCTAGATCTACAGTAGATCTAGATTACGTCTAATCTACTGTATACAGTATATCTATATTTTGTATTTACTGCATTTATTATTATATTACTATTATCATTATATAATGTTCAGATGACAAATACTGATGGTGAATTGATTTACTTTACGTCAAAGTGTACCGAGCACAGCCTCGATACATCTGTTGGGGCCCACTGGTCTCTGGCTCAACGGTCCTTTTTTCCCTAATCTCCTCGATGAACCAGATCTTTTGCCAACCTAAACAGGTTTAAACCTGCTTCTCTCACAATATCCTGCTACACACCAATGTGGCATTGCTTCAAAAATAAAGATCGAATTTGGAAAAAAAAATAGACTAAGAAACCATCTGAAATGTTAGTTTTCTCTCTGACAGCTGGCTGACAGCGGACGACCAATCGTATCATTTCTGCCTCCTTCCCCAATTGCGGCCAGGGTCGATATTTTCAAGGTACGCTATTTAAATTGTGAGCCCGTCTCCATACACACTTTTGCAAGAAGTATATTTTATTTTGGTTATATTGAATTTGACAAGTTTAATGAACATACATACCTGAAAAATGTTGTCATGTGCACTTTAAAGACCCACTTGTTCACACGCATCTTCGATTAAAATGACCAACCAGATTTTAAAGCCGTCAGTTGAAGTCAAAATGAATCACTTTTTTATTTTTTTAAGAACTGTCAAATATAATTCTTGAAAACACATTAATATCTGTCCTCTGATGGTCTGGTGGCCTGTCCAGGATGTACAACACTGCCTGTCCGATGACTGCTTTTCATTGCTTTGACGAAAACAACAAATAATGCATTCCATCGACTCGCCCCTTTCAAGGCAAACAAAAGACGTCTTTGGTTGCAAGAGATCAGAAAAAGCGATTGGAACGAGCAGATGATTAAAAATGCAACAATCCGGAGCGATAACTCCACATCAGGTAAGCCTTGGCTAACAAACAAGCTAACATAGCTAACCAACACTATAGCTGCAAGACAACCGCAAATAATAACAGTAGGAAATGCAATAAAAAATGCTTTATTGATCCCAGAGAGAAATTAAGTGTTGGTGTAGCTCATACTATAACTCTTCAAAGAGTTGTTGAATGTGGGCAGGAAGGTTCTCCTGTAGCAGTCTGTGTTGCAGCAAAACTGAAGAAGCCTCTGACTGAAGACACTCTGTCGTTGTAGGATAGGCTCATGAAGAGGATGCTCAGGGTTGTCAAATATTAAAAAGAATCAGCTTTACATTCAGAAAATGTTAACCAGTTAGTTTGCCTTAGCAACTGGCTAAAAGATGAGTAGGTTAAAAGAGCCACGCGTAATGTGATAGTGGAGTTCAAAACAAAAGTTCCATGCATCTCTCCTGTATTTCCTTCAAAAGCATCCGGTTTTGTCCTTTATTTGCACCAAAATTTTTACCTTTTCAGTCATATTTAGGAATGTTAATTAATCGTGATTAACTCACAGCTACCCTGTGATTAATTAGATTAAACATTTTTATTGTTCCTGAAACATTGTCTTTCAGATGTCAGGTTTTTTTCAGAATCAGCTTTATTGGCCAAGACACAAACAACTTTAGTGGAAATATAATAAGGGATGAAGGGAACACTATATACATGTACTTAGAGGCTATTTTTACTAACTAACTTTGGCCTTGCTCATGTCGCTCTGCTTCCACCTGTGACCCTGGCAGCAAAATACATTTTCTGATTTTCTAAGTAAGATTTGATGCTAAACCTTGAAGCTCAATTTACTTAGTTGTGAGAAATCTCCTTTCAAAAGGATTTACGCTCATGCCTAATGGATAAAATGAAAGGGTTTAAATGTTACACATGCACCTCTTCCAACTCTACCCCAACCTGACTACAGCGATGAAAGAGAGGCTTTGAAGACCACCAGAGCTGTGATTGGTTAATTGTGCTGTCTGCAGTCAGTTTCTGCTGCTGGGGGAGATTTTGAAAAAGCGAATAATGTGGGTTGAGACATGAAGCACAGTCAAAATGGGTTTACATTCCGTAACACCAAAGCAAACCTACTCACCCTAAATCCTATTTTTCCTTTTTTTTTCACAAACAAGCCAGTGGGAGAAAACAGAGACATTCAGAGATGGAAAAATGAACATCCCCCCATTGCGAAGATCACATTGTGAAAAACAGTTTGGGAAGAATGCAATGAACTTTTTACACACATTAAAAACTGTTTACCGCTGGTATACATGGGTGGCCTCTCATTAAAGAATAAAAACCTACGGCAAGAGAATCTGAAGCAGAACTATCAATAAACCCTGACGATTACACCTAATTATGGCTCCTTCTCATCTTTTCAGAAATTAACAGAGCATCTAAAGGAAACTGGGTGTTTTACAAAAGAAACCAGCTAATTTCCTGTCTGCGCCTACACTGATACCATCCCTAAAAAAAGGAACAGATTTTATGATGTCAGCATACTCACATAATTGTGTTTTTTATATTTCCAGAACAAACGGCTAACGCCACATCATCTCCTCATGTTGTGTAAGGAATGGCTTTAAGCTGAGGCACAAAACACATTTAGAGAATACTTACAGCAGACATTTGACTTGGTCCTGGTGTTATAACTCGGCATGCCAAAGTATTTGTCAAAAAGGTGGGGCCATCCATTGTTGTCTCCTGAAAGAAAATAAGCATGAAAATTATGAGAAATGATCATTTGAACTTTAAATTAGTTTTTATGTCAACTAAGGAAAGATTTTACTGAAACACACATGTTGTAACTATTAATAATAAAAAGTTGTTGTCTGGTTTTCTGAGCATCAATAATTATAGTCAGTAATTTAATATTAATATAATTATTGATGACGTTTGAGTTTAACCTGTTTATTAAAGATATAGGGGCACCAATCTCATAAATGAGATAATTTTAATTAAACCAGACTGTCAGTCTCTTCTGAAAAGGCGTGGAGTTCATCCGCGGGGTTAAAACAAACTTTACAGCAAACCCTGAAATAGCACAGGAAACTTCTCATTACTTAAGGGAATTTATTAATGAAATAGGTCAACCTTACAGATTACATTTCATTCATAATTTCCATCTATTCTAACGCATGCAAAAATATAGAACAAAGTTAACGTCGAGGGAAGGGGGAGTGTGTGTGTGTGTGTGTGTGTGTGTGTGTGTGTGTGTGTGTGACTGTGTGTGTGTGTGACTGTGTGTGTGTGTGTGTGTGTGTGTGTGTGTGGGAGACAGCGAGCAGATGACGGGGGGTTCAGCTCACTGCTTCAATGCGATAAATAACTCAAGCCTTATCAATTGGTGCGATCGGGTCACAAAGGGAGACAAAGGAAGACCGCGTGGCGATTCAACAAAGGCTAGTGTCAAAAAAACAAAGAAAGAAAGAAGAGCTGAGAAAGAAACGGTTGGAGTTTATCCCTTGGAACACCACCAGCGAATTAATGTAAAAGAACAACTCACCCTCAAATGAAAATTGTTTTGCGGATAAGCTCTATAAATAATTGCCAATAGTGCTGTCTACATGGCTGGTCATTATTTTTGGTATTAGATTAAAACTTTACACTGCACCTGAATTTCAATCTGGCATTTCTATTTGCTCTGCGCTGAGCGCTGACGTTAGTCACCCTGTGGGGCATAAAACTAGCCGAGTCTCGGCAGCACCTCGGTAACGAGTTGGAGTAGCAAGGATGTGTTGACTCCGCCCAGCCTTCTCTCCCCCGCGCGCCCCTGCCTCCGCCAGGCAACGCCACCTTTTGCCGCATTTTTCAAACCGGGAATGTAGGTGGAGTAAGACTCTGGTAGGGGGGTGAGCTGCATGTATTTTAAGTTAGTTATTTGTTTGATGGCACCATAAGAGTTGTGAGATGTTTGCATATCATGAATATAGATAAGTAAGATCCATAATCCTGTCGTTTTCCCCCACCCACTCCTCCAACAAACAGAAATCTCCTGAAACAGGCGCACCAGAGCATTTCATCCACAGAAAATAGCTCGCAAGGCATTCATTCATAATAGAGACCACAGCAAATTTATTGAAAAAACAAGTGAAGGAGACCTTTAAATAGCCTGGGAAATAAAAATGATTTTAAACCTCATCTAACCCATCCAAATTGAATTATTTATAGTCGATATAATTCTGTGCTGTAGAACTACTGACTTTTCCTTTGTTATGAGTTACATAAAGAATAAGCACTGAAACGTTCTATTCTACATGCATATCAAAATAACCATGCAGCCAAAACCAACCCAAAAGCAGATCACTTTGGTCATTCACATATTGAGTCAATTCAGCAAGATCACACAATGTGTGCTTTCAGAGAATGCAGTTGGGAATGTGGTAGAAAAGGGGCTTGGTGCATGGTGGGGCAGACCAGCAGGAGCACATGTATCAAATCTGTTTCCCTTGTACCCAAAAATATCTGGTAGAGCTCTGTGTCGCGATCTTCTGGCTGACTGTCCAAATCTATCCAACGTTTCAAACAGAAGCAGAGCTGTTGTGGTTCTGCCTCCACAAGTGATTATGTGCACCCAGTGGCGCCTTGGGTGAGCAGCTCCTTCTCCTTCCATCCCATAACTAATCGAACTGATGGAAATCGTTTTAATTCTGGTACAGGATAAGGTGTAGAGAAGTCCTGCACACAGTACGTAAGATAGTCTCCGTTTTCCCAGCATAAAGCAGCAGCCCCTCATACACACTGACTGGAAAAGCAAAAGGAAACTTTCAAGATGCAACTATCAGATCAGTTAAGATTTTTTTACAAGTGTGCATCCCACAAACTCCGACCTGGGAAACTGCTGCTATCAAGTAGGCTGTGAGGTTTAAATAATATCTCCCACATCATTACACAACCAGGAGTCTGGTCCGTTGACTCCCAGCAGGATAGAGGTGTGCTGCTTTCAAGTTTTTACATCAAATTCTGACCCGACCATCTGAATGTTGCAGCTCAAAACAGGACCAGGCAACATTTTCCTAATCTGTTACTTTTCAATTTCGGTGAGGCTGTGTACTTGGATGCCCTGTTCACTACAACCTAAATCCTCTTTTTGCCCTATATTGATGCTTGGTTTGAGCTCCAGCAAGCAGTCTACACATCAAGATGCATAAATACATTCAGTTCCTGCCATGTGATTGGCATTCTGAACATCTTCAGACATTTTTCTACACACACGCACACACACGTGTCCGTATTGCTACCCATATACCCATACTTTATATTGACTTCCATTCATTTAAATAGCTACATTTATGCCTAACCCAAACCCTTACCCTAACCCAGTGTTTCTCAAACTTTTTTTATCATTCCCCACTTTGGACAAAGGAGCATACACAAGCCCCCCATGCTTTTATCGTCCCAACAGAATGGTGACCACGGCTGATTTTTAAAGTGTTTTATTTATTTAAATAGCCGAGTTAGTCTACAAGTTTTTAAGGGTATAAATTAGTTGGAAAAAGGGGTTGCTCACTGGTAAACACTGGTAAACACATTGGTGTAGAGTATAAATCAAGGCAACTGGACTTGTTGTCTTGAAAATGTTTTGTCTCTCATCCACGAGGCTTCTTCAGTTCTGAAAACTGGATTGGGAGTACCAGATTTATAAATCTAAAGTTAGTGTCGTCAAAGCTCACTAATCAGGCTTTCATTATTCCTAACAAGGTTATCAAAGTTACTTAAGCTTCTAATCACTAAGCAATCTTGGTAACGTAAATTATGTTAACGGTAAAACAACCCTAATGATGTCTCTATGCGCTGTTTTGGTCACATGCCTCAAACTGTGAGTTTCTGTGAAACTTCCTAGGTAGACAACTCAAGGCTGCTTTGTATGTGTTGGAAAGCCACCTCCTCTGTCAAGGTTAGTTTCATATGTTTTACATACTACTTGCTTCTTTCACTCTCTCAAACCATGAAATGGTCAGAGTGACCAGAGCTTTCTCTAGTTGCACATAGAAACAAAGTACTGCTCCTCCTGAACCTGTTGGTACACACTGCTGGACAACTGTCTGAAAATAGACTCTGTTTTGCCCTTGCTTACAAGTTAAATTCAGCTTTACTAATAATATTTCTGGTAGCAAATAACACAGAACCCCACTCATCACTCTTATTAGGAAAACGCTGGTTTAAAACTACAGTCTGTAAGCTACACGCAGCATTAGTGTCCAGCAGACAGTTACATTAGCTAGTTATCTGATCCAATATCCACTGATGAGCTGATCATATTCATGATACTTGAGGCAATAAGGACATTAGAAAATAATCTATGAAATGTTCTTCTATCACCTGTAGAACATCTCCAGGAATAAAAGTGCTGATGTCCCAACAACATCTAGAGAAACTCCTCCATGCGTTTATCTTTAGTCAGATTGATTACTGCAACAGCGTCTTCACAGGTCTGCCTAAAAAGTCAATCAGACAGCTGCAGCTGATCCAGAACGCTGCTGCTCGTGTTCCTCACTAGAACCAGGAAAGCTCAGAGAATAGACTTAAAAATACTTAGTTTATAAATTACTTAATGACTTAGCACAAAAGTAGGTTGAAGATCTGCTGTCAATAAACCAACTCTCCAGACCCCTCAGGTCTTCCGTCTCTAGATGGACTTCCAGACAACTGCAAAGCTGCTGAAACCCTGAGTTCTTTTAAATCAAAGTTAAAAACCACAAGTGGTTAATAGTAGCTGGGATGTCATAACAGTAGTATGTTTTAATGTTCTTTATGTTTTTGATGGTGTTTTTTCTGTTTTTATTGTAGTTTTATTGCTGTTTTTCTGTTATCACCTAATCACACAAAGCACCTTGAGTTGCCCTGTTGCTGAAAGTGTTCATATACAAAGAAACGTATCTCTGTTTTGTAAACCTATGTGTCAATATGCATGTAGTTCACTCAGGCCAAGACATCTGCAGAATCATCTGCGTTCATCAGGACTTCAAAGGTAAAAAATGTAAGAATAACATCTTGTGGTCAAGTCTGGGTACAGCAGTCCATGTAGAAAAACAAAACAGTCCGCTCTAAGCCACTTGCCCCCTCCCCTTCCTGAGTTTCATGCCGGGTTGCCAGTTACGGATCAGTGCTAGAAGATGTAGAAGATGACGAGCAAAGACGAGTCATCTTCAAGTTGATAAGTAGATAAATACATTTCAGCGCAATATTAAGTTGTTGGTAATTGAAAAAAGTAACTTGAGACATGTTTAGAGCCCACAATTTTTTTTTCTGTAGTTTACTGCTAGCATTGTTAGCTCAATGTTAGCCTCTAGCCTGGTCGGAGTCGAATTACAAATGCTGGCGCAGTGTTTGTGTTGAAGACTTAGCAACCTTGCAAGCTCACATGTGATTGGCTCTGGAACCAGGAAGATAAGATAAGATAAGATAAGAGATACTTTAATAATCCCCGTGGGGGAAATTAAGTTTCGGTACAACCAATCCAAGATCATACAAACAATTACAAACATTAACACAATACAGGATTTGGAAGACCGCGGTAGCAGCCGGCTTTACCAGCGCCCCTTTTAGCAGATAGAAATGATTCACAATAGGTAGGGGGGGTGAACAGGGGAAAAAAAGGCAACTCAGCCCAGCCCCCTACAGGGAGCCGAGCCGAGGTGCTGAAAAAAACCACTGCAAAAACACATAAGCACATGTATCGGTCATAACATATGAGAACACAAATGGGACGGGGGGAGGTTCAGGAGCCCTACCATACAGAGAAACCGGTCGCGGCCATCCAAAGCACGCGCCCATCATTTCGCTGTCTGAAGAGTGGGCAGGAGTCTTAGGGTACCGCGAGCATGTTGAAATCCAGGACTGCGGGCATGTCTGTAGCTGTGGCGTGAGCGTGCGTGCATGTATGTGTGCATTAATGAAACTCCTCTCAGTTCAATCCCAGAGTCTGTCGCCTGTGATGTAATATACGACCTTGGGGCTGAGTCAGGGAGCTCACAGGCTCATGTGGGGGATTGGGGAGTGGGGTGGGATGGAGCGTCCTTTTGCACACACATCCAAAGGAAGTTTTTGTTTGGTCTACCAAGACCAGGGAGTCGAATTCCAGTAGATAAGAAGTTGTTGTAGAGACAGGCGAAGATCATTTTTCCTCTGGCTTTGGAGTCTGTCAGTGGTCCGAGTTCAGTCCAAATGGCCAAATCGTGGGTCAGATTACCTTCCAGCCGGCTGAGAACTTCTCCAAGTTATTACCCAAGCAGCGAAGCGAGTCCAATTTTGCTCGCACATCACAAATAGTCCGAGTGTTGACAGCACAGCAACCTTCCTGTAGCCCAGGCAGCCTGCCAATTGCTGCCTTTAAGCTTGAAGTTTACGATACCTCAGAAAATCCACCTGCAATAATCAGCAGATATCCGGTATCATGAATCCAATTATATAAATGTTTCCAATGTCCTCGATGGTCAAAAGTGAGAGACACAAGATCCTCCACGATGTTCCATCGGAACAACTCGGCTCTCCCTTTTAGCCGTTCTCCGGGAAATTTTTTTTATTAATTGTATTAAAAGACCAGCTGACCAGAACCAGATCCAGAACCATAGTTGTTCTTTACGGAGGAGAATGCAAAGAGAGGCTCCAAAAATAGTTGACAAGACAGAAGAATGCAGAAGTAGACAACAGTAGGGAGGGAAAGAGAAAAGCGTCCATCTTCACGGAGAGCAGGAAGTACGGAAGTATGGAGGCAGGATGGATTGTAAAACATAGACTGTTTCAAATGACAATGCCTCCATCAGAGGCAGTGTCAGTGAGCCTTTTGGTCATTCATAAGTGGTCAGCCTGTGACGGCAATGTGCCGCAATCAGGTGTTTTTCACAAAAGATTATGTCATGGCGGGATAAAGGGGGGTGTGAGGGTGGTCTCCGGCCTGTCCTCCGTGAGACGGAAGAGTCTTTGTTAAACAGAGAAAATAGCTGGGATGTTACCTTTTTTTAATCCCGATTTGAAGCCCCGCTCCTCAAGTCTTTTTGTGAGCCGCTCCAAAAGGTGGCCGTCCTTCACAGTCCTCATGAACTGTCTGGTGATCTGGTCTTCAGCTCTGAAGTCCAGAAGCTCCCAGACCTCTGCATCACTCCAGTTTACCATCTCAGCTGATACAGTTTACAAATGCTGAATGAACTACACCATGATTACTTGCATTTAAAACACTGTTTCCGGTGTTCTGACGATCTGTGCTACCTCATCAGAATGTGCTACCGTAGGGTGCATAGATAGCTATGTCTATCTGTCGGTGCTACCCATCGAAAAGTGGTAACGGTTTGTTTACATGTCGAAAACAACAACTGTTAGCTTTGATGTTAAATATAACCATCGGAAAATATTTTTCAAGTGACGGGATCAAAGTGGCAGTTTAGAAGTAATGCCTAACATAGCAACAATTTACATGAATACGAAAAACTTTTCTTTCAATCCACAGAACATGCTACCTGTTTAATATAAAACTAAAACTTGCACATAAAACATGCACGGAAAACCTTGATCAGAATATCCTACCTGTTAAATATATGTAGATAGCATAGATGCACTAAAAACAGTGATCAGAATATCCTGGTAAATTTAAGTGGGTACCGCATATAGATCCACTAGTGATCAGAATATTCTACCTGTTAAATACTGGGTAGCACATATAGATGATACTGATCTGTAGATGACTGATAACTCTGGAAATCTGTTATTAGTTTGTAAAACAGCTAATGAATATATACCAAGCCAGTAAGACGTAGAGCAGATAGCTGTGTTATTACTCCAAAATATTAAAATGTAGTATGATTCTAAGCACAAATAGCCCGCAAAATACACCGCATTTATTCTACTCTAATTAATGGGACTTGTTTACATGCAGTGTAACGATATCACAGAAGTGAAACTAACATACAAGGGCTGTCTTGTAAACGTGAAACAAGTAGCTTAAGGGAAGCCTTAAAATATTTTTAATAAAATGTAGCCAGTAATAAAATAATTTGAATAAAACTCACTGTAAACTTCAAAGAAATAAAACAGACGAAACGGATCTTTCAGGTAGGAATTCTCGATGACAGATTTGCTGAGTAAGCGAATTGTGACGTAACATCGCGCTGTGCATGCGCAGTGCTACAGGGTAGCACGGATAGTCGGAACACCGGTCGGGGCTTAGCGCACATTCCACATGTCATCATGACATCACCCTCTGTTGCGGCAAAGCGTGATCTTCATTCATAAGTCCAGCTTTGTGGCAATATTACTATCAAGCATGCCGAAACGATTGCCACAATTTTCGCGCATTCAAAGACACACTGTGTTGGCAATATTACCCCAATATGCCGCCACGCTGTTTTTTGAAAACGCCTAATGACTACCTCCCTCTTCGGCCTTTCTAGAATGATAAAAACTTGCAACCACCCAGCCGGCTGAGAAGGAAATCTGTTTCAATGTAACCTTCCTTCCAAAATGATTGAGACATTAGACTGTTGTGGGATTATTTCACTGTAAAATTCTTACACATTGCACATTTAAATTGAGCCTGATGAAAAATTGCATTAGAAACATGTTCAAATGCAATGTTTAGTACCCTAAAACAGATACAAAGCTATACATGTACTGGATATGACTTCTAATAAGTCAAAGCAATGCTAGTTAAGCTAATATCTCTTTCTGCTAGTTTAAAACAGAGTGAGATTTTGAAGTGAATGCATTTTGTGATATTTCTTCTTTTAGAATCACTTGTCTGGCCCTGTAAATACTGTAGCTAGAAAGATGTTATCTTGTGTTTTGGAACTATCTCTCTAAAAACATGGTGGCTTCTTTTTCAGCTTGATTGTCTAATCTCCCATGACCACCTGTTTTTGGGATTAGCATCTAATGACACACAAAACAAGAAGGAGCCAGCTTGGATTAATCAAGTCTGATCAAGTCGTTTAAGAATCTGCTGAGAAAAAAATAGTTTTTAATTTACTGAACCTTTAGAGACTTTAATCTTTGTTTAAAGTTCCAGCAGCTTAGTCCTTTTTCCTCCACACGTCAACATGCTCAGCATCACTTAGAGACTTTCTTTAAGAGTCTCCAGTCTGGATGGTCTCCCACTCTGATCACTTCGAAGCAAAAAGACCTGAGCCAGGTAATACACCACCTTACCATCTTCCCTCAAATAACCTTTAGGTCTGCCAAAACTGCTTTTGGGACGAGATGCTCAGTCAGTGCAGATTGGAAGGGTGACAAAACCAAAGGTCAAGGAACCCAGTTCAGTTTATTAAGAGTTGATCCATAACAACCGTTAACAAAATAAGGTGTTTGATTATCGGATAAAGCCATACCCTGAGCAGAGAGCTGATAGATCAAATGCGTCTCACTTTGAGCTCTTAATCCTTTTGAATCTTCTTTTTTCTCTTTTCCACATCTTCCCTCAGATTTAGGACAGGTATTAAGAACTCAATTTAATTGCAAAACCTTGCATTTCAGAGAGATCCATAGAACAGGTGATTAAGATCAAACCTTTCATCAGCTTTTAGTTCTCTGAAGCTCTTTTCTCACTTCTGGTATCATTTCACTTCAAGTACTCACCACTTTTATGTTGGTTTAATTTCTTATTTTAATTAAACTCTTGTGTGTTTATTAATAGGTAACTTAGTGTCAGTCGAAGTGTCAATAATTTGATTATCAGAAAAATATTTTATATAGTGTACATGCTTTACATACTGCATTCACTGTAAGTGTGATTTCTTTTCCGTAAAGATTCCTGATAAAGGTTAATAACTTATGGTTTAGAATAAATATTGACCGATTTTATAGCAATCATTGTTATTTCAGGAGACCTCTAAGATTTTTGATGCATAACTTTATATAGCCTTATCCATTCCTACATAATCTATAAAGAGCAGAACAATGAGAAAGTGTAATATTCTGGGTCCTAAACACTTAAAAGCTATAACTCAATTTAGCATAAGTTTGTTCTGCAGTTTGGTTTTCCTCAAGTCTTTTGCATCTAAATTACACTAGCAGATTAAATGCATTAAATAATAGTATTAAAATGTATATTCTGTGTCATGTTAGCAGCAGTAGTAGCAAATGGATGGAAATTAAAGTTCCTCTAGTTAATAATGCCTAAAGGCATAGAACATCTTTCCATCCATCCATACTGCTTATCCTTGCAGGGTAGCGGGGGGCTGGGGCCAATCTCCCTGGGCAGGTCGCCAATCTATCGCAGGGCAATGCGATGGAATCCCTGCCACAGTTTATCTAGTTAATTCAGAAAAACAGAGCTTTTAATTTTCTTCTGAAATGATTTTGTTAATTCAAAAGTGAGCTTTTATTTTTCTTAAGTGAATATAATACGCTTCTGTAAAACAGAAAGGACTCTAAGCTGTCACTAAACTTTGCTATTTTTAAACATGAATGGTTTCTCCTGCAGCTACAGTAGAAAAAGAAAGATGGACTGAACCAGAACTTTGTCGGTGAACACATCTTTCAACAGGAATAAGGTCCATAACACGCTCTGCACTGAACTGAATGACTCACCTGAAACAATGTAAACATCACTGATACTAGAGAAAAACCAGCTGACGTCCAACATGGCCACCAGTAGCATCCAATCAGCCCAAACTCCTGATCTTGTATAAAACCAGCACAATCCTCGTTGAAGAGAAGTGATTTTCCCAACAGCTGCCCATGCTGCATTCAAGTACAGCTGGGAGACTAGGCTGTCGAAATATCAGAACAACTCCAAAGTGATTTAAGCATGTTTTATTCTCATATATGGGCAAAGTATTATTTAATCATTTCTAAACATTAACACTGACTGTTTCATAGTTTTCTACTCTGGCTATGTCATCTTGTAGCTACGATTTATTAATTTATTTTAAAAAATTCAATCAAATCTCCAGTCTGTTCTATACTTTCAACTTTTTTTAATTTTAGAACATAATGAAATCAAATTAACTTCAGGCAATAAATGTCATATGCACATTTGTATTTGTTTTCCTTGATTAAAGTGGACCTAAAACGTACTGAACCGTGATTTATGTGTAAATATACACCCCCAGTAAATACCATCATGGAATGAAACTGAGGTATCAACACTCAAGGTTATCGAACAGTAAAAATCTCATACCGTATGGGACCCACTTGTCACCCTGTGCCTCTCTTGGACAAGCTGAAGAGGAGAAAAGTCAGCCGGACCACAACAATGAAGTACAATAATCAAAGTGTACAGCAATAAAGGCGCAAATTATTTTTTCAAAATCCTCACTGGACAAAATTGACTTTATTCTAACAATCTGCCACAAGTGGATAAAGCATGTTTTTACCAAAAAGCCGACCTGTGTGTAAAATCTATGGGTGGTTTTTATGCATAAAAAGCTTCTTATAAATGATTGTGCTGCAATAATTTAACTCCCCTTCAAGCAAACATTTCCCATTCCTCTTTCACTTTCAATTATAAATAATAATCTATTCAAGAAATTATTGCTATAAATTGAAAGTCCTTGTTTGGAAGTGCCAGAAAGTAGGATTGTTTTTCATTTTGACCTTTTCTTTTTTATTTGTTCCAACAAATTGCAACAACAAGAAGAAATAAATTCAACTGCCTTCTATTTGAAATCTTAAAAATGCAGCTTTGAGGCTTTGCTGACGGTGAAAACTGAGCAAAATGCTCCCCGGCCCTGACCCCTCTTCCTGCTTCAGCTGAAGAGAACTCATTTAGTCTGTGCTACATCTCGTTTTTGTAATGAATAAATAAGCGTGTTTGTTCGATTTACTCATGTGCTAATTAGAACTTCGTCATTCTCCAAATGGGTCTTCACCCTGAATAGCTAGTAGAGGCTCTTGAGGATGCATCCAAAATTCTACTGAAGCTTTTAATCATTTTCCCTCCAGCTGAGATGTTAATTCATCACGGTCTCAACAATGAGATGTCTGCTCTGTGATGAGGTCATGTCCAGCAGAATTAATATGAAAAAGGCTAATTTGTACGCAATAAACAACATCACTGACTTTTCCCTTACTTAAAAGTAGAATGGGGAAACTTCAATGCAGGTGTCCTCGTGCTGTTTGTAAATGTTCTAATAAAAATACTTTATATTCTATAACTTATATTATATATATTTTCATGTTTCAGTGTCTGATTAAGCGAGGTGTCACTGTCCTCCTGAACACACCCCCACGTCCCCCCCTCCGCTCATCCTCCACACTTGGCCACGCCCCTCCGTTCTTCCTGGCACCGCCCACTTTGTAAAATTTTTCAAATGTTGTCTGGGGGCGGGGTTATGGTTTTTCTTGGGGTTCAGTCACACTTTAACCCCCACCAGACCGGACATGACGAACCGTCAGCTCAATCAATAGAAAACTTTGGATTTTAAAGCAGACTCTGACACAGAAGAAACTTTATGTTTACAACCACACTTATGATTGGTGGCCTAAATATTGCTAAGCAAAGCTAATGCTATTAGCCTGGATGTTGCAAGCTAGCTGTTTCATTAGCAACCCACATATGGGAGTGCTTCTAATCTTTGATATCATTCTTTCAACAAAGCTGTAATTATCTGATGTTAGACAACAAGACTTCCAATGCACAGATCCCGTCTGCGTAAAGCGTGTTCCTGTCTCCTACCTGCTGCAAGCCCAGAAGCAGTGTTGCCAACTTAACGACTTTGTCGCTATTTCTAACGACTTTTTTTTTCCAAAAAGCACCTAGTGACAAATCTAGCGACATTTCTGCCCACCCTTAGCTACTTTCTGCGAAACGTGGTCGCCGATATTTCCTGCAGTTTAGAGACCCAGCTTGCTCCTTCCCGACGCTCAGAAAGGGAATGATCTCCACATGTGTAAGCAGCATGATCAGACTACGTCCACTGACCAATCATAAACTTTTTTCGGTTAATTTCATCCACTCACAAACAAAGTTGTTTTGTAGTTAATGTTAATTCAAAAGTAAAAAATAAATCTGCATGTATATAAGACCGATCGCACACCTGTGGTGCATTCAAGGAACATTCGAAATGTATGGTGAGTTCAAAAACGTAGGACATTTAAAACTTATGACAAACTTCCCTCTGAAAATAATACCATAAGCAATAAACTTTTGTTTAATGGTGGTTGGCAAGAACCATTTGATGCATGCTAAATATGCCCTACTGATTTTTTACAAAGTACTAAAAAACAAACAACTATATTCTCTGTACTAATTTCGTCTTCTTGGCAGCAAAACATTACATTTTTTAAAAGGTCTTTGATGTCCAGTTGCAATTTGATATCTTGTAAATTTTGTTTACAGTTTACTTCAGGCAAAATAATAGAACATGTTCCACAGTCTCTTCTTGAAGACAGAAGTCACATTTGCCTGTAGCATTTTTACCCTGTTTAAATAATGTATTGTTTAACCCTGTAATCCTAATCTAAATATAATTATTTCTTCCTTTCTATTTCATTCGTCATCACGTGATGACATTATCATTATGCAAATTAGCGTATGAAGTCATCTGGTGACATCTAGCGACTTTCTGGCGCAACTTCAGCTACTTTCTGTCTGAGACAGTTGGCAACACTGCCCAGAAGTAGCCGCTGACAGCGGTCCTATGAAGCTGTAAGCACCTGATCTTTGCTTTGGTATGCCATGTTTTTCTGTTTCTTTTTTTACGTGTCCTGTTTGGCAGTGTGGAGCTCAGAATTGGTGTCTGAGTACCAAGTACAAGCCCAACACATTTACTTTCACAAGCAGAGCAGTACAGCTTTTGCTATAGTCCTCCACTTGATATATATGTGTAAAAAATCTTTATTATGAATTGCTGTGGGTTTTATTTTCTGATGTTATGGACCTGGAGACGGAAAATTAAGGGGAAGAAAGAAAGAAGATGAAGAAGAGAGGTAGGAAACAAAAAGTCATGAGAGAGGGTGAGTTGAAAATACAAGAGAGGAAGGGGAGCAAAGAAAACACAGGAAAACATCGAAGTCTGCCACCATACCCAAAGGACCGCAGGGAGAGGGGAAAAAAACAATAAAACCGAAAAAGGAACATCAACAAAACAAACCAAACATTGTGAACTAAGAACTACACGACCACATCACACAAAAATGGATATAGAAATACAACAATGTCACTGAAAAGCTCATGGTACCGATTAATCAAGCTCTAGTAATGATAACCTCTGCCCAAGAATATATCCTTAAACACCAGAGACCCCACATCTATATGTGTGTGTGTTAGCATGCTGGTGCATATTAGGTTTCTCCATAAGAGTGTTGGATAGCTGGTGTGAGCAGGCATCAATCCGTCTCCCAGGAATCGATGCAGACATGAAGGAGATCGGAGCCAAGACGTCCAAAGGACCCCGAGAGCCCCAGGCAGACCCGACCGCATCCCCCAAGAGAGGAGCAGAAGAGAACCCCAGGGGAACGTCCAGCGGCTACAATGCAGGGGGCCGGGGGGCAGCAGTGACGAGCCCACGCGCTCCGCCGGCAACCGGCTACGCCAGGGCGGGCCTGGCCATGGACCCGGGGCGTCCCACCTCCCAGCAGGGACCCGACCAGGGATCAGCCGATGAGGGGCCGTCGCCACCACAGGCACACTCCCACCGCTGACATCCCAGCGCCCCACCCCTGCCCCACGTCGGGGCGCCCAAGCGATAGACGGACGGCATCCCCAGGCCAAGCTCAGCCAGCACCTGACCACCAAGTTGTACCAGCTCCTGAGTCCTGATCCCGCGCAATGCAGAGCACCGAGGCCAGGCGTCCAACCAAGGCCAATCAAACCGACCAATGAACTGACTTTGCACGGAATGTACAGAACAGGTGAACGAACTACCAGAGATGCCGGATCCGTACCCCGCCGAGCCACCGAACAGGCACCACCCAACAATCCCAAAACTGGCATCTCTTTCACAGGTCCAGTTTAGGCACAGAAGAAAGTACCGTTTTCTTTTATTTATTTGGAAACCAGTGGACTCAATGTTGTGACAGGCTGGTGATTGATATACCTGGTCTGGTATCCTGCTTGACTGCAATGCCCTGTTAGACGGGGGGCATTGAATGGGATGATCCTCCCAGTAACTGAACATCCACTGTGTCCTGTTATGAACTTTTTACTTTCTGTAACATAGAAAGTTCTCTTATATCAGATCTTCTGTTCCTTCTGTGTCTCTGGTCTGTCTTCTCAAACCCCCAGACGGTCGTGGCAGATGGCCGCTCCTACTGAGCCTGGTTCTGTTGGATGTTTCTTTCTGTTAAAGGGGAGTTTTTCCTCTCCACCGTCGCTACATGCTTGCTCAGTATGAGGGATTGCTGAAGCATTGCTGTGGTTGGAAAGTCTGCATCAACGGGGCCCAACCTCACGCCAATGACTGACGCAATCTGCTGGGATTCCTTAAATAGGAAACTTTTAACCGATTGGAATGTTTGTATAAATGTGTTGAAATGACTTTTTGTTAAGTGCCTTGAGATGACATCTGTTGTGAATTGGCGCTATATAAACTGAATTGAAAATTGAATTGAAATTGAATTGATTGTACAGCCTCCATAAAGACAATAATGTACCATTTTTAAGAAAAATGAACGTAATCCTTTAAGTAGTGTACACACTGACTCTCGAAGACACAAGCTAACAGCAACCACCAACGCTACAGGAAGTGGATAACCAGTTACCATGACAACGTGTTGTTCTGTAACACCGGGAAGCCGACGTTTTCCCAAACGAGGGGCTTTCATGATGGCCATTCCAGCTCCTGTTCTGGCTATGAATCTGCAAGCAGAAGGCTGCTCTGTTTGTTTACAGAGGCACATCTGTTGCTGGCTAAAGTGCAACGCAGTTATGCTTCCGGGTTCACATTAAAGGAATATTTCCAGTTCCTTTTTAAAAAAGGTGACAGAAAAATCAGAAGGCAATCCGTCATTTTGACAGATAAGTATTCCCACCTCTGACCACATTTTGAACTTTATGTACAGAGTTCAGGAAAATAAATCAAACAAAGATTCCCATGAGAGCATCTTAGCATCTTCTCAGACCTGGACACCGTACTCAATGCATTGCGCTACCAGGGAGCTGACAGCGCGTTGAAGAGTTACTGAGGCTTTGGAGAGCGTCGCTCCCAAGAGCCCGGTGTCGTGCCAACCACCGGTGCATGCTGGGGCAAGGCAAGGCAGTTTTATTTGTATAGCACACTTTCAACAACAAGGTAATTCAAGGTGCTTTACATGATTAAGGGGTAAAATGAAAATAGCAGTAAAACACAGACTAAGGATATAAAGTAAAACCAGCAAGAAAGCAAGAAGCATACATAAAACATGATACATGAAAGCATGACTCAAAGGCAGCTCTAAACAGATGAGTTTTTAGCTGTGATTTAAAAGAACTCAGTGTTTCAGCAACTTTGCAGTTGTTGGGAAGTTTGTTCCAGATTAGAGGAGCATAGAAACTGAAAGCTGCTTCTCCATGTTTGGTTCTAATTCTAGGAATGTTGAGTAGACTGGAATGAGAGTGTGTTCTTTGTGGTCTCACTTGGTAGTAACAGTAGATCTTCAACATACTTTGGTGCTAAGCCATTCAATGATTTATAAACTAGTAAAAGTATTTAGAAGTCTATTATCTGAGCTACAGGGAGCCAGTGTAAGGACTTTAGAACTGGGGTGATGTGCTCTACTTTCCTGGTTCTAGTGAGGAACACGAGCAGCAGCGTTCTGGATCAGCTGCAGCTGTCTGATTGACTTTTTAGGCAGACCTGTGAAGACGCTGTTGCAGTAATCAATCCGACTAGAGATAAACGCATGGATGAGTTTTTCAAGGTCCTGTGTGCTGACTGTTGATCGTTCTGCTTTAGGTCCAAAAGTAATTACTTCTGTTTTGTTTCTGTTCAGCTGAAGAAAGTTATGGGGGATTTCCCCCCGCTGAAGCAATAGTTTACGGATCAGGAAACGGCTCCTTCAGAGAGTCTTTCTGACTTCTGATCACCTCAACTGGAGAAATGTTCCCTGATTTCCAAACTTTGGTTGAAGAGGAGCTTAATTCCAGTCTCCCGTGTGGGAGCGGATTCAGCCTCCAGAACTACATCTAAACCGCCGTGAGAAGTCATCTGTCCAAGGCAGAAACCCAAAACCTCTGCAGCAATCCCACTATATGATTACACACAAAAAGGCGATCATTTAAGTGGAATTGTTTAATTTAATCTTGTATATGTAGTTCTCTGTTCAGCTTGTTCAATTTGAATATTACTTAAAATGAATATTTTAGTTTAAAAGTTTAAAAAATTGACAAGTAAAAATATATTATGACTGGATTTTTTTTTACCTTGTCGGTCAAAATGATGGACAGAAATATCTAGCGTGACTTCTGTTACAGGAATAAAGATTTATTCTGTTTAGGCAGACAGTGTAACGCTTTCATGGTAGTCATAGTCCAAGAATCTGCTTCAAAAGAATAATGTGGAATATATCTAAGGGTGCTAAACATTTTGCTCATGTTTAGTGACAGTGAATCATCACCTCAGCTCTATGCACTACAATAATATTTAGCATCTTATGATGCAGAATGTAGCTGTGCTTCAAAGGAGTTGGGAGGATGCAGACAACCAAGGTCATGTAGCAATGGTGTGAAATGCCCAACCCCAGTCACACCATTAAGTGTGATGAAAGCATGGGTGATAAAGTGATAAGGCCTCTGGAGGAGACAGTTGATGCATATCTCACTAGTACAGGTTTGCTTTGATTCGAATGCTTTGGAAAGTATAACATCAACTATCCGGTTGGAGTAATAAACCCCAGAAATATTTAATCTAAATAAACAGGTTATTTTGAAATGTCCTAAATTTATTCTAAATAAACAAGCATTGAAAAAATGGACGGCTTTGATTTTTGATGATTTTTCTTGCTGTTCACCATTGAATTCAACAAAGAAACAAACTTCAAGTATAAAATAATAATTCGTTGTACAGTCAGATGTAAAGATTTCAATAACCACACCATTTTTTTTACTACAGAAATGTTTTAAATTTCCTTTCTGAACACCAGAAGAATAAAAATAACTGGGAAGCAGCTAAACAGTTTCATGCTGCACTGAACCCAAAATAGACACATTTACTACATCTTGCACACATATTTAAATCCTCCATCAATATGATAAATATTGCACAGGTGTTTGCATGCAAGAACAAATGATAATGAATAGCTTCAGCCATTGCACACCCACACTGAGATATTAAGTATAATTAGGTGTGACATTTTAAGAAAGATAACATCAGCCCTTTGTTTTACAAAGGGAATATTTCCTGGCCTCATGAAAGCTTCGAGAAGACTGTGAAGCCGACTCACAACAAAGGACACACCCTGGACTTGGTCATCACGCATGGCCTGTCCACCCGTGTGTCCTCTGTTGTTGACTTGGTTGTCTCTGACCATTACTGTGTGTTTTTTAACATCACCAGTTTTATTCAGCAGGAGACCTCTGTGAGAACTGTCAGGAAGCGCCATCTAACCCCTGAAGTGGCTGCAGGTTTTCTGGAAATTTTTAAAAAGAATCCTCCTATTGTTTTACCTGCCCCCTGTGATTTTATTGTCAATGACTTTAACAGAAGGCTTCAGTCCACTCATGACCGGCTTGCTCCACTACAAGTTAAAAGTTTAAAATCTAAAGCTGCAACGCCGTGGAAAAATGAAAACTTCAGAAAAATGAAGAGAAATTGTAGGACAGCAGAGAGAAAATGGAGGAAAAGTAAAACCACAATAAACCATCAAATATACACAGATCTTCTAAAATTATACAACAATGCAGTAAGAAATTCAAGAATCTCATACTTCTCCAAAATCATCTCGGAACATAAAAATAATTCCAAAATCCTTTTTCCACCATTGATAAACTTTTTAACAGAGCTACTACTGCATTTCCTAAAACCCCCTCAAACACTCTTTGTGAGGAGTTCGCAGACCACTTCAGAGGGAAGGTAGACACCATCAGATGTAATATTTTATCTTCTCAAAGTAACATGGTTTTAGACAAATCTGATCGTGTGTCTTTACCAGAGGAAACGCTGGACAGTTTTGTCCTGGTGGAGGCTGAGAGTCTCAATAAAGTTTTCTCTTCACTGAGGCCCACCACATGTGTTTATGACCCGATTCCCACTTCCTTTTTTAAGCCATTTTATGGATCTTTTAGAGATGAGATTTTAACCATGATGAATTGCTCCCTTCAGACGGGGGTCTTTCCTGCCGCCTTTAAAAGGGGCGGAAGTGAGGCCCCTGTTGAAGAAGAGCAATTTAGATTTTAATGATTTTAACAATTTTAGACCGGTATCTAACTTAACCTTTTTTAAGCAAAATAAAAAAAAAAATGTTTTAATTCAACTTAATGATTTTATTAATTAGGACAATGTCCTGGAGAAATGTCAGTCTGGTTTTAGGGTGAACCACAGCACAGAGACGGCCCTTCTAAAGATTTTAAATGATTTTAGAGTAAATTATGATGCACAGAAGGTGACAGTGTTGGTTCTACTGGATCTAAGCCTTGCCTTTGATACAGTGGACCACACTATTCTTTTAACCCGTTTAAAACAGATTGGCCTCTCTGGTGATGTTCACAAATGGTTTACATCCTATCTCACAGACAGGACTTTTATGGTAAGTTTAGATACCTGCTCCTCTAAGGTCCATAGGATTACATGTGGTGTGCCCCAGGGATCAATTTTAGGCCCAGTGCTTTTATATGCAGTCTTGGCAGCATCATCAGAAGACATGGAGTTAACTTTCGCAGTTATGCTGATGATACACAGTTATACATCTCCATGTCTCCTGATGACACACGGCCAATGGATGCACTTTTTAATTGCATTTTAGACATTAAATCATGGATGGCAGAAAACTTTCTCCAGCTCAAACAGGACAAAACTGAAGTTTTAGTCATCGGTCCTGAGGCTCAGAGAGAGAAACTTTTACCAAAAATACAATCACTGTCTTTTAATCCTTCTTTACAAGTGAAGAACCTGGGAGTGATTTTTGACTCTGAGCTGACTTTTATCCCTCACATTAAAAATATTACTAAAGTAGGTTTTTATCGACTAAAAAACATTGCCAGAGTCCGCCCCATTCTCTCTTGGACCAACACGGAGACACTGATGCTTTTATCTCCAGTAGAATTTATTACTGTAATGCCCTGCTTTCTGGTCTTCCCAAAAAGAGTATATCAGGTTTACAACTACTACAAAATTCAGCACCACGTGTCCTGACGAAGACCATGAGGTGGGAGCACATTACACCGGTCTTAAAATCATTGCATTGGCTCCCCATACATTTTAGGATCGATTTTAAGGTTATTTTAATGGTTTTTAAGTGTCTTTAATAGTCTTGGGCCTTCTTATCTCTCTGAACTGCTTTTACCATATGAGCTTTCGTGGTCTCTGCGCTCCTCTGGCAGCCGTCTCCTTGTCACCCCAAATGTCAGGGCACACACGCATGGCGAGGCGTCTTTCCAGTTTTATGGCCCTCAACTCTGGAACAGGCTGCCAGAGAACCTCAGGGCCACAGAGAACGTTCATGTTTTTAAGAGCAGGCTCAAGACTCACCATTTTAGCCTAGCTTTTAACTGATTATTATTTATTACTGATTCAATTCAATTTCAATTCAGTTTATTTATATAGCGCCAATTCACAACAGATGTCATCTCAAGGCACTTAACAAGAATTCATTTCAATACATTTATACAAACATTCCGATCAGTTAAAAAGTTTCCTATTTAAGGAATCCCAGCAGATTGCGTCAGTCATTGGCGTGAGGTTGGGCAGACTTTCCAACCACAGCAATCCTTCAGCAATCCCTTATACTGAGCAAGCATGTAGAGACGATGGAGAGGAAAAACTCCCCTTTAACAGGAAGAAACCTCCAACAGAACCAGGCTCAGTAGGAGCGGCCATCTGCCACGACCGTCTGGGGGTTTGAGAAGACAGAGCAGAAACACAAAAGGAACAGGAGATCTGATATAAGAGAATTTTCTATGTTACAGAAAGTAAAAAGTTGATAACAGGACACAGTGGATGTTCAGCCACTGGGAGGACCATCCCAGTCGATGCCCCCCGTCCAACAGGGCATTCCAGCCAAGCAGGATACCAAACCAGGTATATCTTCTATTGAGAGAAAAATTAAACAGATTATTATTTATTACCGTTTGTTTAATTGCTCTGCATGTTTTATATGATTATATTTTTATCAGTGTTTTACTTTTTAATCTTAGCACATTAATTTAATTTTTATACTTTAACTTATCTTAATCCCCCTTCCAGTGTTTCCTCTGTGGGAGCCCTCTGCCCCGGGAGCGGTGGTCGGCTGTGGCTGCCTGGGTGCTCTCCAGGTGGCGCTTGGGTGGAGGTGAGGGTCTCGGCCTTGCCTCCACTGGGCGCCCGGTGTCAGCGCCTCGGCTGCTGCTGTTGATCTACCGCTGCCGGGGCAGATGGCTCCTCTGATGGCGTTTCCTTGCATGGTTCATCTGCACTCGGCCCAATGTCCTTTTTTACTGTTGCTTTAACACTACTTCCTGCTTTGCTGCAATCGGCTGCTTCGCTACTTCGCTCTCCCTTCTGCTTGCATTTTTCTGCTTATTTTTATTTTTCCCCCCTTTTGATCCGACCTGCAGGACTTTTGAATACATATACATTTATGGGGAAAACCTTTTTTAGTAGTAACGGCAATATTTCATAGATCTTTTATCTTCAGCGCTCTGTGTGCGTGGCCTACACACAGCTGAAGTACTTAGCATTCAGCTGAAGCTAGATATAGCTCGTAAGGGTGCTAACGCTAAGCTACAGCAATGGACTACCAGGACCTTCTACAAAAGATAACAGCACTGGAGAGGAAAGTTCAACGGATAGAAGTTAACGTGAAGGTAAATGGATTGTGTGGAAATGAAACAACCTTACCACTGTTTCAAAACAGTGGAAATGAGCAAGCTAACACACGGCTAAGAGGCAGAGATAACACGACTAAGAAAGAGGGAGCCTCTGCTCATTACATTAAATCACCGAGTGATAATCCTCCCTGGAACTGTCTTGGTGTTGAGCCAAAAACTAAATCATGTCTCTGGGAAACGGGAGGACGTAGTGCAGGCTGGACACACCGAGCGGAAATCTGTGATGAGATCGACTGGCCTGCACTCCCTACAAGAGAGAGGGCTTCTTCTACTCCCGTACATGAGAGGACACGGGACAGAACAGCTGCAAATGGGAAAGTTAGCCACAGACTTTCAAAACAACCGAATGTGAAGCTGCAGAACAGATTTGCTCCACTGTTGGAGAACCCTGGATCTTTATCTGACGACCATCCACCCCAAGGCAGCGAGATGAGGACTGATAACCTTTCAGAGAGTGAGAGGCCACAGAGAAAGCAAAAGACTGGGCCTGAAACTCTGATTGTAGGTGATTCCTCTGTAAAGGACGTTCAGTGGATGTGTGGAAAGAACATCAAAGTCCTCTGCTTTCCAAAGGATATGGTCAGTGACATGCAGAAGAGGATTCTGAAAACTGTGACTAAATATCCAACAGTCAAAAACATCGTTCTCCACACAGGGTCGATTGATGTGACTAAGCAACAATCGGAGGTTCTGAAACGGAACTTCACTGGATTATTGAACACCGCGAGCTCGTTGGATGCAGTAGTATTCATCAGTGGACCTTTACCACCCATCAGAGGAGGAGAAGAAAGATTTAGCCGTCTTTGGCATTAAATAAGTGGATTTTATCTGCATGTGCTGACAAAAAACTTTAATTTATTAACAACTTTCAGATTTTTTGGGAGTGCAGACATCTTTTTAAGGCAAATGGATTTAGTTTGAACTGGTCAGATGTAAGACTGTTTACCTCCAATATTTTCTACTTCCTGCGTCATCCCTCTGTGCTTGGAGCCAAAAAGGAGATACACAAAGACTTATCTCAAAAGGAAGACCAAACAAAGCTGAGTGCAGAGGGGAGGAACTTCTTCTGCCCTCACTCATGGGAAGCCTCGAACAGAAGCAGGAAGAAGGATCTTTATTTGCCCCAAAAGCCCTCAACAGCCCTAAAGAACAGGACAGCGGACCTCTATCGCCCCCGCAAACCCCTGACAGCCCACCGTCTTCCCTACAGCCCCCTACCCCCACTCCCCTCATGTGAAATTCAGAGCCCCCCAGACCAATCTGTTTTCTTTACCAATAAACCCCACACCAGGACGATCAAAGGTAGGCCAACAAGCCCGGCCCCCTCCTACCCCACCACGTAAGCATGTACAATCTCCACAATCTGATGTATGATGTGTTAAGGGTCCAGGCTGCGTGGATATCAGCTGAACCTTTCCCAGGACAAGCTGGGACCCTGTTCATTAGAAGGTTCAATCATTTCTGTACTTATAAGTAACAGAAGGAATGTAGTTATGTCAAAACACAGAGCACTGCATTCTAAAAGGTTTTTAAGTAAAGTAAACATACCCTGTACACAGCCCGCCCCAAAACATAAGGGGCACAATAATACTCTTAAACCTGTTAAGATGGCCTTATTAAATGTCAGATCTATAGTAGGGAAGACATTTTTAATTAATGATCTTATCACTGAGCATAGCCTTGATTTTATATTTTTAACTGAGACTTGGTTAGATCAGAATAGAAGTTTCTCTTATCGAATCAACCCCTCCCAACTTTAGTTTTGTCAGCCAGGCCAGACAGACAGACAGAGTTGCTGTTTTATTTAATGAATCATTCCAGTGTAAGCAGTTATCTCTTGGAAGTTTTCCTTCTTTTGAATAGGTTGCTGTACAGCTGAAGGCCTCATCTAGAGCCATATTTCTTAACATTAATCGGCCTCCAAATTACTTTGGTGACTTTAATGATGATTTTAGTGAACTGCTGTTTATAATCTGTGTTGATCTTGACTGCATATTTATTGTTGGTGATTTTAACATCCATGTTGACAATCCCCAGAACAAATGGTCTAAAGACCTGAGTAACACTCTGGACAACTTTGGGCTGACTCAGCATATAACAGAGCCCACACATAATGTTTTGGACTTACTGATCTCGAAGGGTCTGGGCATTTCCAAGATTAATCTGCGTGATGTAGGCTTGTCTGACCATTGTTGTGTTTTCTTTGAGAGTATAATTTCGGTTCACATAAATGTTTTAACGGAGGTTATCACAAAACGATGTATAACTGAAAACACTAGTGAGATCTTTAACCAGGTCTTCTCTCTAACACCTGCCCTGTCAGGGGGTTCAGTCAATGAACTTGTCAACAGCTTTAATGCTAAAATATTAAATGTTATGGATACTATTGCTGCCACTAAGGTGAAGGTTATCTCTGGAAGGAAAAGTCTCCATGGAGAAATTCCACACTGGTGAGAAATGAAAAAAAGGAGTGTCGGAAAGCCGAGCCCAGATGGAGAAAAACAAAACTTCAGGTTCATTATGACATCTATAAAGAGAAACTTCACTCTTTTAACTTACAACTGAGGAATGCAAGGAAGTCATATTTTTCTGACATCATCACCAGAAATAGTCATAGTGTTAGCGCATTATTTGCTGTAGTCGACAGGCTAACAAACTCTCCTGTGTCAGTAGCACCTGAACTCTATTCCACCAAGGCCTGCAATGACTTTGCCAAATTCTTCACAGACAAAATCCAAAATATTAGACAAGCGGTTGGTTCATTAACGGCAGGTTCAGGTTATGTACAGTGTCCACGGAAGATCCGTTTAAACACCATGAAACAGTTCTATCTCATAAACAGCAAAGATCTGGAGGACATCTTACATCAACTGAACTCCTCCTCTTGCTGCTTAGACATCCTGCCCACAGGCTTTTTCAAAAAGGTCTCAAAGATCTTTGAGTCAGATCTGTTACAGATTGTGAACTCATCTTTAATGTCGGGTGTTTTCCCAGAGCCCCTGAAAACAGCTGTAATTAAACCCCTGCTGAAAAGAGACAATCTGGACAAGACACAAATGAACAACTACAGGCCCATCTCCAATCTTTCATTTTTAAGTAAGATCATTGAAAAGGCTGTTTTCATCAGCTAAATGACTTCTTAAGACAAAGCAACTGCTATGCTGTCTTACAGTCAGGTTTTAGACAGCACCACAGCACTGAGACTGCTCTGACCAAAGTAATAAATGACATCCTTTTGAATACTGACAGTGGAAAAATGTCAGTGGTAGTTTTACTGGATCTCAGTGCTGCATTTGATACTGTTGACCACGTTATTTTACTCAAACGACTGGAGAACTGGGTGGGTCTCTCTGGCACTGTACTAAACTGGTTCAAAACGTACTTAGAGAACAGGAAGTACTTTGTGTCAATAGGTAACTTTAGATCTGAGCAGACGGGAATTACATGTGGGGTTCCCCAGGGTTCCATCCGGGGACCTCTTCTGTTTAACATCTATATGCTCCCACTGGCACAGGTAATAAATAACAACAATATAAGTTACCATAGCTACGCAGATGACACACAGATATATATTAGAATGTCACCAGAAGACCAAGGGCCTCTACAGGCTCTTTGACAAATGCATTGAGGAAATTAATGACTGGATGTGCAACAATTTTCTGCAGTTGAACAAAAACAAAACTGAGGTAATTGTCTTTGGAGCTAAAGAGAAAAGATTGAATGTCACCACAGGGCTTCAGTCCATACACCTAAAAACCACCAACCACGTCAGAAATCTGGGTATAGTGATGGACTCAGACCTAAACTTTAAAAAACACATTAAGGCAATCACAAAATCAGTCTACTATCACCTTAAGAATATCTCAAGGATAAAAGATCTGATGTCTCAGCAGGACCTGGAAAAACTAGTCCATGCATTCATCTTTAGTCGGCTTGATTAATGTAACAGCGTCTTTACAGGTCTACCTAAAAAATCAATTAGGAAACTGCAGCTCATCCAGAACTCTGCTGCTCGAGTTCTCACTAAGACCAAAAAAGTGGAGCACATCAGTCCAGTTCTGAGGTCTTTACACTGGCTGCCTGTCTGTCAGAGGATAGACTTCAAAGTTCTGCTGCTGGTCTATAAAGCTCTGAATGGTTTAGGACCAAAATACATCAGTGATCTCCTGACCCAGTAAGAACCTACCCGACCCCTCAGGTCATCTGCATCCGCTCTTTTATCAGTTCCCAGAGTCAGAACCAGACACGGAGAAGCTGCGTTCAGCTTCTATGCTCCACATGTCTGGAACAAACTCCCAGAAAGCCTCAGATCAGCTGAAACACTCAGTTTATTTAAAGACCCACCTGTTCTCAGCTGCTTTTTATTAGATTTTTATTCTAAGTTTTAAATCTGCACGGCTTCTTTTAAGATTCTTTTAAGATTTTTTATTTATTTATTTATTTTCCATTTTAAATCATGGTTTTTATTCCTGTACTTTTGCTTTTTCTGCACCCTGCACCCTGCTGTAATGCTTTTGATGTTTAATGTAAAGCACTTTGAATTGTCTTGTAACATGAATTGTGCTATACAAATAAACTTGCCTTGCCTTGTGTGTGCGCATGGTAGATGGGTTGGGGGGAGGGGGGTATAACTGACCATGCTTTTAAATCTGTGGGGGAGGGAAGGGAAGGTGGTTTTATGTGGGGTCATTTTAATCTGTAGAGCACTTTGTGATTCAACTTCTTGTATGAAAAGCGCTTTATAAATAAAGTTTGATTTGATTTGATTCTACCGCCGATGCGGGATCTCGCAATATTTACAATTCACGCGTGACTTCAGCACAAACTTCACATGAGAGTTTAGTAATGAGCATTTTAAGGCCATTAAACAGATAATCTTATATAATCTTGTACCAAAATGAAATTTAAATGCATTTTAACCTAACAAAATATGAAATACAATTATTTATTTATGTATTTATTCACAGAACTTATCGAATAAACTAATTCACCTTAAACAACGACACTCACAGTCAGCCTTCTATCACCTGAAGAACATTTCTAGGATTAAAGGACTGACGTTGCAACAGGACCTAGAAAAACTCATCCATGCGTTTATCTTTAGTCGGATTGATTACTGCAACAGCGTCTTCACAGGTCTGCCTAAAAAGTCAATCAGACAGCTGCAGCTGATCCAGAACGCTGCTGCTCGTGTTCCTCACTAGAACCAGGAAAGTAGAGCACATCACCCCAGTTCTAAAGTCCTTACACTGGCTCCCTGTAGCTCAGAGAATAGACTTCTAAATACTTTTACTAGTTTATGGTGCTTGGATTGACAATATTATGAATGAAATATGCTTTATTCGTTTACTAGCTTGATTTATTTTGCCAACTGATTAGTTACAAAATTTGGTCCATGCAGGCCTATAGCCAAGCCCAAGGCTGCCTCAAGGAAGCCAGAAAGCCCCCCCTGCACCCCTAGCAGGGAGCCAATAGTTGTTATAAATGGGTGTTTATTTAGAAAACCCATCAGTGCAAATGATGTGTATCTTTTATTGTCATGGTGTTTTTTGTATTATTTTGCAAGCTAGTTTGATGCAATTTCATTTCCAGTCACTTCAGTCAATTCAGGCCTTCCCCCCTCCCTTTGTAGCACCAGCAAGCGGAGGTGCAAATGCAGCTTGCTGCTCCCCGACCTGAAAATGGGGAACAAAAAAGTGATTGGTGCCTAGGTTTTCCAAAAGAGGTAAGGTAAGTTGCACCATCCTCCCTCGTGATGCCACCCTGGGCAATCGCCCAGGTCAACCATATTAAGAACTGCTACTGGCTTAGCATCCCTAGAATCAGATCCAAACATGGAAAAGCATCTTTTACTTTATATGTTCCTCTTATCTGGAACAAATTTTCAGATCGCTGCAAAGTCCACTACTGTGGAACAACTGTGGAACATCTGGAGATGATGCAAAGAAGGATTCTTCATAAAATCAAAAAAATTATGGAGAACCCTGAGCATCCTCTTCATGAGACAACAACAACAACAACAACAACAACAACAGAGCGTCTTCAGTCGGAGGCTTCTTCAGTTTCGCTGCACATGAGTTCAGTAATGAGCTACAGGAAATCCGCTACAGGAAATCCTTCCTGCCCACAGCCATCACTATCTACAACAACTCCTTAAAGAATTAATTATATGAGCTACAACAACAGTTAATTTCCCTCTGGGATCAATAAAGTATTTTTGAATTTGAATGCTGCTGATACATTGAGTTCCTTTAAATCAAGGCTAAAAACCATCTGTTTAGAGGTGACTTTGATTAATTGATTAATAATGACTGGAATGTCATAACGATGGTATGTTTTAATGTTCTTTATGTATTTGATGTTCTTTACTGTTTTTATTGTTGTTTTATTGTTGCTTTTATCTAATCGTGTAAATCACATTGAATTGACTGGTTGCTTAAAGTGCTTCCTGCCTGCAACTTTTAAACGACTCCTTTTCTGTAACAAACCTGAATCGAATGGCTAAATTCCCTCATCTGCATGTTATGCAGCTCTGCAGAGACCTGGTAACGAGGCATTCATTTGATTCATGTACGTTGGACAAGGGATACATCTAAAAATTGCAGGATTGTAGCTCTATAGGACTGGAGCACCGCTGAAATGATGAATGATTTAAAACTAGATCATGTTGAGACTTTGTATTTAGTGGAGAGTATTTAGGTGGGTTACCATGAAGAAAATGTCCGATTTCTGAGATCTTGTTAGGGGCCAACATGCTCAACGAAGAATTGTTATAACAAATTAGAGACACAGCAACTCCCATTGAACTCTAGATGAGACAGCTCATAAGCATACATCAACAATTGGTCAACAATCACAATATCTTCCCATTAAATGCAGTACATTCTCTCTATTTAAAGCTAGAAACTGTTTTCCTGCTTTGTATTTTTCCTTGTATCATCAAGCACAATGGCTTTTTAGTTGTGGGTTTTTTGGGTTGGACTTAGATTTATGGGCTCATTTGCCACTTGCACCGTAGCTCCACAGTCAGGATTATGAAGCTACCGGAGAAAATTGATGCATCTGCATTTCTGTAGATTCGGGGAGAAAAATCTCAGAAATGATTAGAGCTGACAGCGCTGCAGAACTTGTAGGATCAGCCTGAAAATGAAACAGAACATTTATGTGACGGAAGGTAAATGAGTAATTTGTTGATTCACTGCTTTCTGTTTGTTTCAGGTATAAAGATTGTTTTCGGATTTAAAAAGTTGTGCTCCTCTCAATAAACCCTTCAACCCACAGGATGCTGTTTAATTACAGAATCTTATTAAATTAGCACAAATAATTGGGAATAAGCTGTTTCCTGATGGCTCATAATTATGTCTCTGAAGTATCTTCCTCTTAAATGATCACTTCCCGTTTGATAGATTATCATATTGATTGGTGTTGAGATTACACACAAGTATTTCCGTCTTTCCTTTTGCATCAAAGAAAAGCTTTGGCGGAAGCTGCATTGATGCTTGTGCTGCACAGATGAAAGGTAAAGTTGCTTTGTGATTATGATAAGGAAGGCAAACTTTTATTAAACTGTCTGTTTTGTTAAAACTGAAACAATTGATTATGTGTGAGGTTGTTATAGGAACCGCTTCAACAATAAAGCACACATTCAGTCAATGACTGAGAACAAATCAGACACTTTGCCAGTTAAACGTTTTCTCTTTCAAGTAAAGCCGTATTGTTTTTATCCATAGTACTCACACCATTTGAACCTTTCAACCACAAACTTCAGCTGTGTTTTACTCGAATTTCATATGAAAGAATAACACAAATCAGTGCATTACCATGAAGTGGAAGGAAAGTAATGTGCGTCTTTATGAAACTCAATCTGAGAAATGTGGTGTGCAGTTCTGTTCAGCTCACATAAATCAATATTCTGTAAGTTATGCAGTTATAGCTGCAAGGCTTGTGGGGATTTGGCTCAACCAACTTTAAACATATAGGGACAAATGATTTTATCCATCCTTCTTTGCAAAAGAGCTCAAGCTCTGTATGTAGGAAATCTTCAAGCACAAATATGCAAGTCTTACTAGAGATTCTTTATTTGATTTAGGTCTGGACTTTGACTGGGCCAATCTAGCACATCAACATGCTCTAAATCCTTCCACTGTAGCTGGTGGTATGTTCAGGGTCATTGTCCTGCTGCAAGGAGAAACCTCTCTGACCAGTTCCTTGTTGCTGCTAAAGAAACGCATCCCCACCACCCTATTTTACCCAGGGGGTGATGTGTTCAAGGTGATGTACAGCGTCAGCTTTTGGGGAATTTATTAGGCCACAAGGTTGTTTTATCTCATCTGATCAGGGAACCATCTTCGACATGTTTGCTGTGTCCTCTACATGGTTTGTTCCAAACTGCAGACTTTCTTATGGCTCTTTCATACAGATCAGGTTTGTGGCGTTAACCATGACAGATTCTTCCACCTGAGCTGGGGATCACTGCAGCAACTCCAGAGTTATCATTATCTCTCTTGGCTGCTTCTTTGATTGATCCCCTACCTGCTGGTTGAGGTAGACAGCCATGTTTACCGTGACCTGGTAGGTTTGCATTGTGCCACGCTTTCCCATTGTCTCTTGGTTGTAATGCGACAGAATGCGGAAAAAAAGCTCAAGAGGTATGAATACTTTTGCAAGGCGTGGTAGGTATGCGATCATATTTACAGTGCAGATGTTAACAGGATCAAATCAAATCAAACTTTATTTATAAAGGGCTTTTCATACAAGAAGTTGCATCACAAAGTGCTTTACAGATTAAAGGATGAATACAGTTTAAGTACTTTACCGTTTTATTTTTGTTTCAGATCATCTCTTCAGGAGCTGAGGAATGAGTGAGATACGTTGTAAAAGCTTATAGACACATTACCAACATTACCATGTTGTCCCCTCTGACATGTTTTTGACTCAACTCAGATCGGCAAGTTGTCTTTTGTCTCGTTTACCCTAGTTCTGTCAAAATTTGAAGGGCTTTTAAAAGTGTAAAAGGGACTTCATGTCCAAGAACATTTTGTCTTTCAGGTCAGGCTAAATTTCACTAAAGTCTCAAGAGACAACCAGGGGTTCAGTTGAATCCTCTCCAGGGCCATTTACATCAAAATGTTAGAGCTAATTGAGACGGAGTCTTCAATGTAGTGAGGTGATCTGATTGTATTTTATACAACTTGCAGATATAGGCCATTTAGGTGACTGAGGCCCTGTTTACAGGAAAACACCAGGAAAGTAAAACGCAATTCTTTTGTTGCTTTTTGGCCAGACTAAAACGTAAAAAGTTTGATGAATGGCTCCAGTGTGGAACTTTTGTGGCCATGTAAACGCAAACTGAAAAGAATTGGAAACAAAAACAATTTTTTTAAGTGCCAATCTAAATCAACTTTTATCATTAGTTTGTTACATAAAGTCTTCTGTTTAACTATTTCTTAGCCTGCCATGTTGTCAAAAGTCCTATATAAGTGATTTCTTATCAGCAATCAAGTCTGGCTGTGCCAAGAAATATTGAACCAAAAAATGGATTAATCAAAACTAATTCATGATTTAATAAACATGTAACAATCTTTTTCATGTTGTGCCAGTATGTTTTTATTACCTCTGCCTGTCACTCTGCCCTATTCACTCCTCATTGTCTTCACCTGTCTCAAATCATTCCCATCTGATCCTACTCACCTACGGCCTACGGTTTAAATCCCCCAGGGGGTAAGACTGACCGCATGGCAGTTCAGGTTTAAATTTCCCGACATATTTAGGGATAAAGCGGGAAGTATTGAGCTCATTTCTGAAGCCACGGGTCATTTTGAGTGAACCAAGCTTGGCTTTGTGGTCAGGAATGATCTCCAGGTTTTCTAACAGTTATTCAATGTTTTTTTCTTTTGACATAAGCTCATTTGTCAATCATGGGCTCTCTAGGTTTTTATATTTTTGTAACAAATATGTTTTTCTCTCATTTGTTAGGTCACAAAAAAAAGTGATATTTAGAATACTATCAAAACTATATTTGTCTTAAAATGTGTGATTAACCCTCTCATTAGGAAGGATAAATAAATATTCATGTTTACTAAATCCTTAGGTCTGTATAATGAAACACCCTCCAGACCTATTTGTGTAACAATGAGAGAAACAGGACTTTAAATACCTTTTAGAAACATCCAAAGCGCAAGTTTAAAGACATTTCTTCCTGAAAAGTTCATTATTTATGTACATCAATGTTGGCGACCTTTAGAGTCACTTCAAAGAGCGACCGATCCCAACCATTGGGATCCAACAGAGCCTTCATGCAGAAACATATCAGGGCTCTATGAAGGGTCCATGCATAGAAATCAATGCATCTCTGTTCTAGAGGCACCGCAGGGAGCTTGAGGATTTGAGAACAAAAAAACAAACAAAAGGTATTCAAAGTGGCTTGTATCTAATTTGAGGATCACTCATGTGGAGATGCTGAGAAAAGTGGTGCTGCACGTGATCCTGTGCAACCTGAATGGGAAGACACAGACATGCTTGTGCTGGTCCTGAATTATGATGTACTGTTGTTCATGCACAAACGGCTTGATGCCAAATAGGTGTCAATCAAAATATATGTCATAGCAGCTGAGAAAAGCCTTCTACCAGTGCCTTGCAGCGTTCACTGCTATGTGAGGAAATGACACAATGAGCCCTTCAGAATAGGAAAAACAAAAGCTGTCCCACAACTTCAGAGAGATGCAGGAAATATGACTCACTCAGATCATTCTGGTTTGCGTGAACGCCTGAAGGACAGACCATCTTTGGTCGATAGTACATTCTTTTTCTGCACAGAAAAAATATCAAATGCACTTAATTTCACCTTGGATATGGACTGACTTTAAATATACCATAATATTTCATTTGTATACTGTTTTGCTAAGTGTTCAGAGGTTTTGATAGTTTTAATTTAATAAACTCAGCAAAAAAAGAAACGTCCCTTTTTCAGGACTGTGTATTTCAACAATAATGTTGTAAAAATCCAAATAACTTTACAGATCTTCATTGTAAAGGGTTTAAACAATGTTTTCCATGCATGTTCAATTAACCATAATCAATTAATTAACATGCACCTGTGGAATGGTCGTTAAGATCTTAACAGCTTACAGAAAGTAGGCATTTAAGGTCACAGTTCTAAAAATGCAGGACACTAAAGAGATTTGTCTACCGACTGTGAAAAACACCCAAAGAATCATCTGCGTGAACGTGCATTAGGCATGCTGCAGGGAGGCATGAGGACTGCTGATGTGGCTAATGTCCGCACTGTGAGACGCCTAAGACAGCGCTACAGGGAGACAGGAAGGACAGCTGATCATCCTCGCAGTGGAAGACCACGTATAACAACACCTGCACAGGATCGGTACATCCGAATATCACACCTGCGTGACAGGTACAGGATGGCCACAACAACTGCCCGAGTCACACCAGGAACACACAATCCCTCCATCAGTGCTCAGACTGTCCGCAATAGGCTGAGAGAGGCTGGACTGAGGGCTTGTAGGCCTGTTGTAAGGCAGGTCCTTACCAGACATCACCAGCAACAACGCCGCCTATGGGCACAAACCCACCTTCGCTGGACCAGACAGGAGTGGCAAAAAGTGCTCTTCACTGATGAGTCACGGTTTTGTTTCACCAGGGGTGATGGACGGATTCGTGTTTATGGTCGAAGGAATGAGCGTTACACCGAGGCCTGTACCCTGGAGCGGGATCGATTTGGAGGTGGGGGGTCCGTTATGGTCTGGGGCGGTATATCACATCACCATCGGACTGAGCTTGTTGAAATTAGAGGCAATCTCAATGCCTTGCGGTACAGGGAAGACATCCTCCTCCCTCATGTGGTACCCTTTATGCACGCTCATCCGGACATGATCCTCCAGCAGGACAATGCCACCAGCCATACTGCTCATTCTGTGCATGAGTTTCTGCATGACAGCAATGTCAGTGTTCTGCCATGGCCAGCGAAGAGCCCGGATCTCAATCCCATTGAGCACGTCTGGGACCTGTTGGATCGCAGGGTGAGGGCTAGGGCCATTCCCCCCAGAAATGTCCAGGAACTTGCAAGTGCCTTGGTGGAAGAGTGGGGTAACATCTCACAGCAAGAACTGACAAATCTGGTCCATGAGGAGGAGATGCACTGCAGTACTTCAAGCAGCTGGTGGCCACACCAGATACTGACTGGTACTTTTGATTTTGAGCCTCCCTTCATTCAAGGACACATTATTCTATTTCTGTTAGTCACATGTCTGTGAAACATTTTTAGTTTATGTCTTATGGTGTTGACTCTTTTAGTGTTCATACAAATATTTACACACATTAAGTTTACTGAAAGTAAAAACAGTTGAAAGTCAGAGGACGTTTCTTTTTTGCTGAGTATAAACGCAACACTTCTGTTTTGGGTGCAACTACCAGTCAATGACTCCATGCATTCTGCTGGGATCCCTTACATAGAAAACTAGCTAAACCTTTTAAAGGCTAAACTGACTGGAATGTTTGTATTGAAATGGATTCTTGTAAAGGGTCTTGAGATGACATCTGTTGTGAATTGGCACTATATACATAAACTGAATTGAATTGTTTTTGTTCCCATTTTTTATGAGCTGAATTCAAAGATCTAAAATATATGCAAAAGACCCACTACTCTCAAATATTGTTCAAAAATCTGTCTAAATCTGTGTTGGTGAGCACTTCTCCTTTGCCAAGATAATCACCTTACAGGTGTGGCATATCAAGGGTACGGATTAGACAACATGAATATTGCACAGGTGTGCCCTAGACTGGCCACAATAAAAGGCTACTCTGAAATCTGCAGTTTTACTTTACAGGGGGAGTCTGGGGGGTGTCAGTATCAGTATCAGTCAGTATCTGGTATGGCCACCATTTGCCTCATGCAGTGCAACACATCTCCGTGGAATAGAGTTGATCAGGTTGTTGATTGTGGCCTGTGCATTGTTTGTTCACTCGTCTTCAATGTCTGTGCGAAGTTACTGAATTTTGGCAGGAACTGGAACGTGCTGTCGTGGGTGACATGTCCAGTGAGTATGCTGGCCATTCAAGAACTGAGATGTTTTCAGCTTCCAGGGGTTGCATACAGATCCTCGCAACATGGGTCCGTGCATTATCATGCTGCAACATGAGCTGATGGTCGTGGATCAATGGCAGAACAATGGGCCTCAGGATCTCGTCATGTCTCTGTGCATTCAAGATGCCATCAATAAAATGCACCTGTGTTCGTTGTCCATAATGTAAACCTGCCCATACCATAACTCCACTACCACCATGGGCCACTCGATCCACAACATTGGGGCCCGGCCCCACCAGATGTTGCTGTGGAGCTCTATGCACGGCATGATTAAATGAATCAGTAGAACAGGGTCGTTCTTTACAGAGTAATTTTATATAAAGACCGATTCTGTTACCAAAACGATTCTGTCATAAACATTTCTGTGTAACTATCTAAGTCTTTGCTAGAATACTGACATGCTCAGGAGTAGGGGTGCACTGATATTAGGATCGGATATCGGCTGAGATACTGAAAAAATAGCTGGATCAGGGATCGGAAAAATGAACAGATCCACTGGCCAATCCAGGTTTTTTTGTTTTCGTCGCAGCAGAACGTATTTCATGCGTCAGCTTCACGTGTGTCGCATGCTAGAAGCAACATGGAGCGAGCCAGAGGGTCGGCTGTGTGGAGATATTTCACTCTTGCCACTCCAACTAGTTCGTTGGCTGTTTGCAATGTCTGCAAAGTAAATGTTTCGAGGGGAGGTGGTATTAATGCAAAGTACAACACTACCACTTTAATCAAAGCACATTTTCTGCACCTCAGCAAAACAAAAGGAGCGGGGTCAAAAAGGAAAAAAGAAGTTTTAGTTATGTTTAGTTAGCAAAGTCTGGTACCTTTAGTCTCTTCAAGTAAGGTATAAGGTGGAGGGTATACAGTTTATTATACATTCAACAATAGTATCGGATCGGTATCGGGTATCGACAGATAAACAAAGCCCAGGCATCGGTATCGGGACTGACAAAGTGGGATCGGTGCACCCCTACTCAGGAGGCTAAATCCTCTTGAAGCAGCGATTTGGGGCCGGCCCCTTAACATTTATGAATATCTGAATTATTATAGATTTAAAGGGGATAATTTGAAAGATTATACAGGTATTAAAAAGTTTGCCCAGATGAAAAATCTGCATTTTGTTTCAAGAATAACCTTGGTGATTGACCCTTTCTCTGTAATTTCATGTAGGCCATAAAAAAGGTTTCATTCTTCAATTATATTTACATAAAATGGTGTTTGTAGTGTATAGATCTGTGCTATTTTATGTGGTTCATTTAATATTGAATCAATATTAAATTAATCACATAAAACAGCAATCAATATTATAGATCAAAGTCAGATTGCATGCATCACAGAAGAATTAGTTGCTGCTATTAGGTAGAGGATTGCTCTACCCTAACTTATCATGCCAGAGACGCCACAGACCCCTACCCCTTAATCTGCTTAGTGGTAAAAAATAAATATGCAATGGCTCACAGATAAACTTGAAAGTTAGGTAACATCAGACAAATATATAAGAACTAATGTATAGTGGTGTTCATGTTAAACGTTTAAAACTGATTTTTTTTTTATATTAATCAAGAAGCAAACAGATAGTTGTACCAAGTGAAACTGTTGGATGTTGGCAGGTGACTTTATGCAATATCTTTCTCTCAAACATGGCTTCCATGTATCTACTACTTAGTCAAACACTTTATTAGACATAAAAATGTTTTGCACCAAAATGAGGAATAAAAACTCTCCACGTGCTTTAAGAATAAAAAAAATAAATGTCTGTAACTTTTAGATCTGAAGAGCTAAGCGTTGAGATGGTAATTACTGTTGCAGAATAATGATGGAAAAGTTCCCACAGCTGCACTGAAAGATAAAGAAGAAGCAATTATGAGGTTCACATTTTTGGTTCGAGTAAAAAAATTAGCTGAGCAAAATTTAATAATGAAATGCTGCAAATTTTTGAAATGAACTGAAAGTACTGAGCGGTAAAGATTTTACACTTCTAAAGAATGTCATTTAAGATTTTTATTTATTTATATCCCAGCTGTTGAAAATCTATGCTTAGCTTATATTATTTTCTGTCAACAGTCTAATTAGAAGAGACGCCAACCATTAATGTGATTCCATGGTTTGATAAAGTGTGAAGGAGAAAATAATCACAATTTTATTGAGTCCCTTTGAACTTTGGCTTCAAAGCAGATTACTGTGTGCCTTGTCGTGTGCTCATAATTACAAAAACAAGTGAAAAAGCAGCAACAGACTGACACTCAATCAAACCAATAATTGGAAAACTAATAACGTCATTCTGATTCAGAGATTCAGGAGACAGTCTGCAGGAATGCTGTGATGGTTCTATACTATATAAAGTTTTATTCAAAGGAGACATGTGATGTGTAATGCAAAGTTTTATTTTCTGCCATCTAACGTCACATTCAACTATTTGTGTCTCTATTGCAGAAGTTTCAATATGGAGACAAAGTCTTCTAAAGAGGATGAGTACATAGCGAATGAGAAAAATTAACCCCAACTCCAGACAGCAAAAGAGCAAACAAAATGAGATCTCCAACAACAGGTGTGACCTACATTTGTTGGCACAACAGCTGCTTAGAATCAGAAAACTGAGAAGTGGTGCCTCTCCATCTACAATCCAGGTACTCGCAACAGGAAACAGTCAGAAATCATCTGCTTCCTGTGATGCAAAATTCAAGCAATTACATATCTGCAAGGACTGATGAAAATTAGCAGGGTAAAATTTGAGTGAACATAACTTGAGCATCTTATACCCCTATGACTCTGTTGCATGTCTGCCTTGTGTTTCAATAACAGTAAAACAGACAAAGCATATAATGTAAAAACAGCAGTAAAACAAGAAGAATACACAAAACATGATACATGAAAACATTACTCAAAGGCAGCTCTAAACAGATACGTTTTTAGTTGTGATTTAAAAGAACTCAGTGTTTCAGCAAGTTTTCCTTTATCACATCAATGTCGAATAATAACATTATGTGATCTAATGTTATGCTATGCTGATGTTCTCTCTGCACTGAAGAAGATTCACTCTTGTTGAGATGCTGAATACTTTAACTCAGAATTCACTCACTCAGAATTGTTGTCTGAGTTTCTACTAGAAGATTTACTTTCGCAAATTGAGCATTACACTGTAAATGCAAACATGGTATTTAATTAAAAATAGTAAATTGACCTCAATCAGTTTTTATCAACCTGCTATTAACACTCGCTTTTAGTAAGTTACTTGTACTTTGAAGTTGAAAAATCTTACCAGCTCAGTCTTCTTGAGCTGGATTCATTTAGAAAAAGTAAGTTTATGACCTGTGGGCATGCGCAGATCAATCAATAATCCCCAACCAATCAAACTGCTTCGTAAGGCGGGTCTTGGCGTGGCGGGATTCGTAATTTTGCAAACGGTACATGTCACATCATGCCCCAACTGACCGACCAGATGAAGCTGGATCTCATTGAGCTGGACCTAAACATCGCAACGGCACTTGTGATTGTCGTCAGCATAACAGCGATTCTTGTGCTTGGCACACTCATTTGGTGAGTAAATATTTTACCATTGTGTGGACCGTTTTGTTTCTGTAAGTCAGCGCCAGTGTTTTGTGCTTGCTAGTATTAATGATGTGTAGTAATGTCGGCTAACGCTAGCTAACTATATTATGGACATATAGTGGCTATATTTTGATGAAACTTGGTCAATACTTTATTATTTTTTCAATCCATATAACTTCCTCGGTGTTGAAAACAGGTAACTTTCAAGACTTTTGTCACGTTAAAATTGAGGAAAAACTTTAGTGTAAAGGTCGCGGGCTTGCTCGTCACGCGCACGCGCCCACCCGCCATGCCAGTAACTTTTGACGTCGAGTAAGTTAGCTGCTACTGACTAGCATGATGACAGACTGATCCCGGCGGTTTGTGAGTTTCCTGAGCTTTATAACTGTTGTTTATAAAGTCAGGCAGAACATCAGAACAAGTCTGGATGTATAATTTTATTTTAAGATAGTCTGAAAAGTTAGGACTATACTAATTTAGCTAACTTTAGCTACCAACAATAACAGTCTGTGTTTATCAAAAACAGGATTACAACTGTGTGTCGACATAGGATTGGGGATATCACCACAGTCACTTAATGTTTTTTTTTATTTAACACTTCGCACTTAACACTAGTCGATATTCGTAGCTGTGCTGTTTCCATGGTTACCACGTGTAGTACCCAGATCAGACTTGGTACAGACAAGAGTGTTTACTGTTTACCTGTCTGAAAAGATCTTTACACTCAGTTTATCATAGTCTGTTATGATAGGGAACGTATTTGCTGGCATACTCAGTGGCTTACATTATTCTTTAAGGTAATCTTGTACATAAGTACATTTTAATACTGGGAACTGTCGTTGTGGGTTATAGGCCTATGTTACAGTTTTCACATGTACTTGTTTGTGAGCTTTGGTTGTGTTAAATTGTAGTATTTTTTTTTAACTGTCCCCTTCCAGGCTCAAGCAGATGGTGATCAATCCACACATTCCATAATCCCAGCAATAAAAGGTATTTTCAACTAATAACTGTATTATTATTGCATGCTAAAGTAAAAGTTATGCTTGCATCAGAGCAATTGGATTACAACAAAAGCAAATCAATTTAGAAAAAATCTAAATAAATCTATCTTGTGTGTTGAAATTATTTAATCATTATAGTATATTTCATCATACAGAATATTTTGTGCATATTTTGAATTTCAAATATTTGATGTAATTAGTATTTCTGGACTGTCTCTATAGATACTCTGGGTTCGACTTACAGTCCATCATACTCAGGACTACAGTTCCCTTGATGTCTAACCACATAAGTGAGTCATTTACCATTTACCTTTTGTACTGCTGTTCACTTGTCTTAATGAAGTTCAGTGAATAAACGCTTGATAATTAGATTTTTGCAAGGATTTAGTTTTTCCTATAGCTCTGGTATTTCAAGTCTGGTACTGCATGTTAGTGTTTTTGTCTTTTTATGTTGCTAGGCTTGATGCTAAAATTATCTTTTCTTTCTTTTCAGATTTTTCAAAAAGAGAAACCGTTTCCTATGCAGTGGACGTGTAAGTACTGCACATTTTGTGCTGAAAAGAGGGGTTACTTACTTAAACATTACCGCTTAAAACATGGGTGCCACACTCGAATATCACCACTACCATTTTTTTCATTTTAATATTGGCAGTCTTGCATCAAGACTAGTGAAAATGAAATGTGAAATCACCAATTGCATTTTATTTTTCAATTTGACAAGGATGATGCACTGTCACTTCATCATTTCATTTCATTCTCAATTTTGTCACACATTTTGCATACAGTTTTCTGTAATGAAATCGTTAATCTGGTTTTAATTTTCATTTTAACCATTTTATTTATTTAAATTTGGCAGAAAATGTCTTCCATAGATCTTAAACATATTCTTAAATTTGTAATCCTACAGTCTGCATGATTATAAAACTATACCTGTGTTGACATAGATGTAATTCTATCTGCTCGATATACAACATACATTTTGTACAGTGATTGATGTATTTTGTAGGTTGAAAAGTCATTGTCACTGTTTGAGAATGTATAGACCTTGTTGTATCTCCATAGCTTTAGTTTAACCATACCAAATATATTTTGTTTTATTGTAACGATCCAGTGTGAAAACATATTTAAAGCCATATTCTCTGATACCATTACAACACTAAAAATGAATGTTTTAGAATAGCATAAATTGCAATGCTGAAGAATGTGTGTCTTTGTAGGATACAGCGAGAGACGAGGCCTTAGAATGCATCACTGTTGGTGTGCTGACAGTTGTCAATGAAGATAGTCCTCACGAGGGTCAAAGCTCAGTGGACCTCCAGCCCATCTCCACTGCCATCATTCTGGAGGGAGGTATTGTCATGGATCATATTAAAAACTTGCCTTAGGCAGTTTGTCTGTTGTTTGGGCTTACATATGCATTGCATTTGGATTACCCAAAATGCATGGCAAATACACTCAACTTCCTTCAGACTGTGATGGTTGGACTGGGAAAGAAAAACCTCCCACCAAAATTGTTAACTCTGAAGAACAGTCTTCTGGGTTAGAACGGTAAAGAGCCGTCGGCTGTTAGATAGCACTTTGTAAGCTTTGCAGCCATTAATGTTCTCCTGTTATTAAGAAAGTTTGATGCTTTCATGCAACTGTTCTCGCTTATTTACATTTTCAATGAAAAAAGAAAAAATTAAAGTCTGTACCATGTTATGCATGTATGCTAATGGTGGAAATAGTGCCATGTTGTTGTTGCAAAGAGTTGTTAGTTGTTATTAGATGATAATGTCAAAAAAGAACCTAGCAAGGCTGTCCTGTTTACATTTGTGTTTTGGGAAAACTTTTGATAGTTGTAATGTAGTAAAAACACAAACCCCAAGGAGTGATGTTTTTATTTGTGTTGGTTTAATCCTTGGACTGCTCACTTTGGGACACAAAAGCATTTGTTGTACTTTCCGTTTTGATCGGAAATGCACTGATTTAGCATGCACTGAAGTCCTGTAGTTATCAGGTGTTTACCTGTTTAATATTGGGAGACTGTTACATGCATATAATTAGCTCACAGAAATGTGTTTTTATTTATTTTTTTTCCATGTCATTTTATACAGTTAAATCAAACAACAACTTTGTTGTTTAGCTGCTGTTTTGTACTTGAATGTGCATTGAATAAATGTTGTAATAGAGCTGAATCAACCCAGTGAGTGTTCTTTTAAATTATATGTTTGTGGTGTGCTCCTGCTTGAGCCTTTATTAGATAGTAACAGCAAAAATAGATAAGAAATGGGGGAGAGAAAAGGCCACATGTTGGACCCAAACCTGGGCAGCTGCAACAAGGACCCATTAAAGGAAATTGGTTTCTTTAATTTAAGTGAACTTGAAAAATGAGTGAGCAGAACTAAAAGTGTTAAGTTGTAGGTATTTAGTAATTCTAAGTGGGGTTAAATTTATATCAAGCAATCCACACAAAATGAAAAAATTAAGTTAACACTAAGCATGGCTATTAAGTTTAAGTCATTTACATGATTAAGTCATGAACATAAAAAAACCTGTTAGTGGTACTACTTGATTTAGTACTGCACACTTAAAATAAACAAGCATTTTTAACTCACTAATCTTAAGTTGACTTTGCTTAATTTTTTTGAGGCAACGAGATTGCATACTTTTTTTAAGTAAGGTCAACTAATTACATTTTACAGTGTACGGAGACGGAAAAGAGAGGGGAAAATAAAAAAAAGGAAGAGAGGTGAGACAAGAAGTAAAAAGAGAAAGAGGTAATTGAAGAAAAACTCACAAGAAATCTACTTCCACACCTGCAGGCAGGAAAAAAACAAAACCAAACAAATAATAGGAACGGAAAATCACACAGCAACAACCCATAAGAGTGCATCTGTAAACACCCGAACCCAAACACCTGTGTGCGTGCGTGAGCATGCTGGTGTACATAAGGTTTTTCCATACGAGTGTTCAATAGAAGGTGTGAGGAGCAAAATATGCACCCCAGGACTCGATGCAGACAGGAAGGAGATCTGAGCCAGACATCCAAAGGACCCCCAGAACACAGGAGCCCCAAGTTTATCAGCGCAGGAATGACCGCACCCCCTCAGAGAGGAGCAGAGGAGAACCCCAGGGGAACCGCCCACCAGTTACAATGCAGAAGCACCATGGGGCTGCAGCGACAAGGCCACAGGCCCCACAGACCCAGCAGGTAGCAGGCTACACCAGAGCGGATCCAGCCATGGACCTTAGGGCCTCTCACTCCCCAGCAGAGACCCGACCTGAGATGGGCCAACACGGGTCCCCTTGCCGCCAAGCTGCAGAGGCCATGGCCAGTTGATGGCCGACATGCATCACAGACACCCCGGGCCTATCCCCATGGCCGACATCCAAATGCAACCCCCTGGTGCCTGCGAGAGGGGCGGAACAACAAGCAACGCCACAGAGTATCCACCGATCCACATCCCCCCCCCCTGACCCCACCCACAGAGTGAAAATAAATGTTTAAATGAAAAAAAAACTGTGATATATATCAATATCGACAAATATGAAAAATATTATCGTGATAGAATTTTTTTCCATATCACCCATCCCTAATACCTACTACACAAAACAGGGGTATACACAGCCTCCTGGGCGTTTTTATCCCCATCTCACAAACTGAGACGATCTCCCGCATTTTGACTAGCTCTCCAAGGTAAAAACCGTATGACAGATGCTTATGATGTTTATCCTACCACTCTACAGAGAGCCATGAAGACCCCAGTGATAATGAGTGTGTTTGTGCTCTAATGGGTTCGATTACTGACGCCTGGCCATTTACTATAAGTCTTCTTCTGTTGTGATCCCCGGGTGTTTGTCTTTTGTTAGTTATTTTCCTTATTTAGTTCTATTTTCATGTTTAGCTATTCTTAGTCTTTCTTGTGATTTCTGTACTTTCTGGTTTCCCCGTAGTCTTGTCTTTAGTTAGTTTCTTAAGATCCTTCTAGTTTACCAGTTTTCTGTCTCCCAGCCATTTCACCTCCTGTCCCAGCTAATCACTTCCACCTGCTCACTCCCCCTCAGCTGCAACCGCTTCCCTTAATTGGTCCTGCTCCTTCTCTGCTTCACTCTTCACTCTCCTCCCTCAGTATAAATATGGCCCTCTTTCAGTCACAACTCGCTGGTTCGTCCGTCTTTCTTCCCCGCCTGATTTCTGCCTTCCTTGTAGCCCGTCTGGTTCCTGTTTTTCCCTGTTGCTGCCTGTACCCTCCTGAGTTATGTAAGTTCCCTGTGTTTTTCATTAAATCATTTTTGTATTTACTCTGCTGCTTTTGGGTCCAGTGTAAACTGCAAAACATGACACCTTCTTTCTCTGCCATTTTCTCCATTGGGCCACTAATGAAAAGGGCCTCAAAACCTAAGAAAAAATGTTATATCAACATTTTTTATGGATTGTTGCAACATGAATAAATTGAATAAAATAAAATAAACTGAATTAGTTAATGGGACCTACAGATGACTCTTGATATGAACGTGAAATCAGAAACAAAATGCCCAAGTTTGGAGCTGTAGCAACAAGGAGTAGGAAGTGTCATGGATTCTCTTTAGTGCAAAGAAACAACCATAAATTCTATCTATTCTATCAGAGGGTGATTTAGAAAAATATGTAACTATATTTGTAAAAAAAGAGGCTGAAACAGAACTGGACGCTGCATGTCATTGACACAAAACATACCAACAAATCCACCAAGGACTGGCTGAGAATTAAAAGGTTCTGGTTTGAGTCTACCCCATATAACATTCATATTCTGGGATGAGACTTGAAAATAGCTCAAGCATCCCAGAGTTGAAAATAAGGCTTGAGGCAAACTTTCCTCAGACCAATGTCAGAGACTAGTAAACTGATTTAAATGATTTCAATTAAAGTAGCTGGCTAATAGGATAGAAAACATGGTTTGGTTGATTTCTTTGTTTCAATTAATAAAAAATATATATTTGTTGTGCAAGTAGCACTAAATCACTTTCTTTTGGAGAAATATAATTATTTTACCAATTGAGATAGATATATATATATATATATCTTCAAAAAAAAACTTTATTGCTATTCTATATTTTATGGAGTAGCCACATTTTTTCACATGCCTGAAGACGAATCTGCACATCGGGTTTTTGCATGCCTCACATTTCCTGGGAGGATTTATCTGTTGTGATTGGGGTTACATCAACAACCTGAGAGGCAGTAAGGAATAAAGTCACATATTCACTAGTTGTCTCTGGCTGCTGAAGGAGGAGCATCCTCTCCCAACCTCTCCTGACCTCTAGCCTTATTCTCTTTTCTTATTTTCATTTCTTAGCTTAGCTTTTTTCTTAGTTACTTTATACACCCAGCCTCTGGAGTCACTGTATTAGACTTGATCTCTTTCTTGGATTACTTTCTGAAGGACTGTGAATTACCAAAATGGCGTTTTGCTCAGCTGAAGACTTTGAGAAACTGCTCCAGAGAATTGAAAAAATCGAGACAAAATTACACCATCCTCAGATTAATTTTGATCTAAATACTGGAAATAGTGTTACCTCGGTCCAACAGTCTCGCACAGAAGCCACAGAACAACGCTACTCCTCTAGCAACAAGGCGTTTAACGGGTATAAACACCCCATTCCCAATTCGACGAAGATTGGCCGGCTTTAAAGCGCACTGAATATACACCTGCTTTCTCTGCTCACAGGAAGAAGAAACAAAAGAACCCGCAACCCAAAGCAAGAGATATCACTCTCCCTGGAATACTGATGAGAAACAGATTCGCAGCCCTTAGTTACCCAAAAGACAAAACAGACCCTGGGACCAGTCAAGGCCACCAGGAGGAATCCATCCACTTGAAGTGGACAGATAAGAAAGCAAGAACCCACCACCACCAAAAGTTCTCATCATACATGATGGACCAATTAATGGTATTGAAGATTTTTGTAGCCAGAAAACTAGCATTATCAGCTGTCCCGAGAATACAGTGAGAGAAATATCAGACAAAATCTAGACGATTTTAGAACAACACCCTAAGCTAGAAAAGCTTATTATCCATTCAGGATCAAATGATGTAGCCAAAAAGCAATCTGAAGTTCTCAAAGCAGACTTCTCTGATCTGCTACAGAGACATGGTGGACTTAACATAAACATCTTCATCAGCGGACCAGTCCCCAAAGGAAATGATGAAGGGTACAGTAGACTTGGCATGTTCCATAAATGGTTGAAGAGAAAATCTGTTAAAAAATCGATCCTATTTAATAATAACGTTAAAATATTTGGATGTGCAAAGCACTTGTTCAAAATAAACAGACGTTATCTTAACAGAGCTGGACTGGGACTGTTGAACTCAAATATGCTCTGTTATTTGAACACTTGATAAGGCAGCCAAAAGTTGACCATGAAGCACAGCCTGTGGACACTATCAGAGAAGAAACACAAAAGGTTAAGATTACACCACCCGCCCAGACAGCTGCAAGGATTGGCAGAGAACAAACATTTCCAGCAGCGGGTAAAGATGTACACTGCTTTGCAAAGTGTTCTTCAAGTATCCCAATGTCATCAGACTCATCGACACCTAATGACTCTCCGTTTAGAGATTTCTCAGACAGATTGAAAGCACAAATCAGAATTGGATTACAACTAACACCGAAACTTGGACTATATCAGGCCTCTAGGACTAACACTGGGTGTATTCTGCCCATGCCCGAACTGGTAATAACGGACATCTGATGTGCAAGGGAACCGGACAGTAATCCCACTCCCACCGTCTTCCAAAAGTTGTCCGGCCACCCCTAAAAAATAATTCAAGCCATTATTAGCAAAAGAAAAAAATTTAAGCCAAACGCACTTAAAATATTTTTTTTCCAGTTGATCACCTGTCAGAAAGTTCAGCTACCAATGATCAAATCACTTAAGTTAGCTTTATTAAATATTAGATCTTTATCAGGAAAGTTACTCCTAATTAATGAATACATCACTGAACATGAAATACACGCCCTTTTTTATCTGAAACCTGGCTAGGCGTAAATAATTAAACATCTGTATTGATTAATCTACTCCTCCAAATTACAATTTCTTTTTTTCTTTTTTTTACGTGTCCTGTTTGGCAGTGTGGAGCTCAGAATTGGTGTCTGAGTACCAAGTAGAAGCCCAACAGATTTACTTTCTCAAGCGGAGCACTACAGCTTTTGCTATGGTACTCAACTTGATATATATGTGTGAAAACTCTTTATTATGAATTGTTGAGGGTTTTATTTCCTGATGTTATGGACACGGAGAGGCAAATTAAGGGGAAGAAAGAAAGAAGATGAAGAAGAGAGTTAGGAAACAGAAAGTCAAGAGAGAGGGCGAGTTGAAAATACAAGAGAGGAAGGGGAACAAAGAAAACAGAGGAAAACATCGAAGTCTGCCTCCATACCCACAGGACGGCAGAGAGGGGAAAAAACAAAAAACCCAAAAAAGGAACATCGACAAAACCAAACAAACATTGTGAACTAAGAACTACACAACCGTATCACACAAAAATGGATATAAAAATACAACAATATCACAGAAAAACTCATGGTACCGATTAATCAAGATCTAGTAATGATAACCTCAGCCCAAAAATATATCTGTAAACACCAGAGACCCCACACCTATGTGTGTGTGTGAGCATGCTGGTGCATATAAGGTTTCTCCATAAGAGTGTTCGATAGCTGGAGTGAGCAAGCATCAATCCGTCTCCCAGGAATCGATGCAGAAATGAAGGAGATCGGAGCCAAGACGTCCAAAGGACCCCCTGGACCCCAGGCAGACCTGAGCGGGGCCGACCGCATCCCCAAAGAGAGGAGCAGAGGAGAACCCCAGGGGAACGTCCAACGGCTACGATGCAGGGGCCCGGGGGGACAGCAGTGACAAGCCCACGGGCCCCACCGGCCAAGCTCAGCCAGCACCTGGACACCAAGTTATACCAGCTCCCGAGTCCTGATCCTGTGCAATGCAGAGCGCTGAGACCAGACATCCAACAAAGGCCAGAGCCGGTCCAACCCGCCAATGAACTGACCACGCACGGTGTGCACAGAACAGGTGATCGAACGAGCAGAGACGCTAGATCCGTATCCCACCGAAGCCACCGAACAGGCACCACCCAACAATCCCAAACCTGGCACCCCTGAAAGAGGTGCCCCAACCAACCAAGGGAAGACATCGGCCCAGAGCATCGGCCGACCGACACACCGGTCCCCCCAGGCCCAGCCAGGCATGCACCAGGTCCGAACCGGACTGACCACCGACGCACCAGTGGGCAGGGGCACCCGTCACTGGCAGGGAGTGACGGAGGGGAAATAGGCCCCCCATTAAATGTAAGGCCTGAGATGCGCCAGGCGAGAGGGCAGCCTAAGACCCAACCTGACAGGCAAAGACATACAGACACAGTCATACGTCCCCTCCCTCTTAAACACATACATTCTCACTGACTCACCAAGACACCCAAGAAATGACGCTGTACCCTCACTCACACACCCCATTCAGACTTTATGCTCCCAGGTCCAGGTACCGATGCCCCAGTAGAGCAACCAGCCCCTGGACCCGGGAGATGGACCCCCTACCTTCTAGGACGGAGACAAGCAAACCGCCAAGGGCCCCACAGTGGCGAAGCAGCCCGACAGCCTAGGACCCCAACCAGACAACCTGTTCCTCCTCCGGACCCCAACCCGGCACAATTTCTTAAGTGATGGCACAATTTATTAAGTGAGACCATGAAACTCAGACGATGTGGAGGCATAGCCACAATTATTCATAACTCAATGAACTTTAAAAAGGTATCCCTGTGCATATTTGACTCTTTTGAATACCTAGCCACCCAGATAAATGACCCTAAAAAAGCTCTATTTCTAAGTTTACATAAACCCCCAAAACTTAACTCTAACTTCTTTAATGATTTCAGCGACCTTCTTTCCATAATATGTGTCGATTATGACCAATTAATCATTGTGGGGGACTTCAACATCCATACTGACAACCCCCAGCATACACTAGCTAAAACATTAGGTGACACTCTTCACATCTTCGGCCTGACCCAGCATGTCAAACAACCAACACACAGTGGAGGACACACTCTGGACTTAATTATCTGCAAAGGTTCAACTATATCTGACATTTCAGTAATTGATACTGCATTATCTGACCATTTCTGTATTTTCTTTGAAAGTACCAAATCTGCTAAAATATCTGGCCACAGTGAGATAACTGTAAAAAAGCGTTTTCTCGGGGACAGTTCAGTTGAAACCTTTAAAAGTATTTACCCTTCCACCACATCCCCCTCATCTCCCAACTCCAACTCAGTAAACAAGCTTGTACATAATTTCCTCGTGAAAATCTCAGACATCATTGATTCCATTGCTCCGATTAAATTGCAAAGTACAAAGATCTTCTATAAAGGAAGATGTCTCACTCATGTACACAAACAGAGTGAGTTATCACGATAGTGATAATAACCGATCCTCCCTATGGCCACCCCGCTCCTGGTTTCGGGTCAGAATGCTGGGAAAGTCTCGTTTTCTGGCCTGCGGAATGAAGTTTGACACATTCTTTATGCTGTTCTTTGTGTCGCTGTTGTAAATGGTGGTAAGGATTCGTAGTGATGGAGAGACATACTGGTATCTTGTGACTTATATGAAAATATGACGATATTCTTTTTAAAACTCAAGATATCGTCCAGCCCTAGGGTATAAAATAAAATGAAAGCAGCAATAAAAGCATAAACAAATTAGAGACACATAACATAACATATATAGAGTAATTCATTTACTAACTCAGTTACATTTTGGAACAAGTAGTGAGTAACTATAACTAATTACTTTTTTAAATGTTCCCAACACTGGTCAGGAAAATATAGTGTTTTGTTTTTTTTAAAAACAGAAAAAAATGGGTTTACATGATCAACAATTTAGCTTAATTGAAAAATGATTAGCGCTGTGTTAAAAAAGTACAATCTCTGATTCTAAACTGATTCTTATAAAAATTCATAAATATCGATTTGTATGTGCAAAGACGAGTTTAACCCTTTAACGTTGTCTGCCCTTTTTACTGTTAAAGTAGGAGAAAGGGGCATTTTGAGGCTTGGCTGTTTAAGGGTTAACCCAGTCTCCCCCATGTGAACTTTAACCCCAACTACTGTCGCGTCACTGAATTCAGGCATGTGTGCTAGCTGTGAAGAAATGTAAACAATATGGGTCGGAAACTAGCGGTACCGTTAGCCTAGCTTTGGAACCGCCAGTGCTAGGCAGCGTTTGGGGTTCAGAATGGACAACGGAAACATGACCTTGACAGAAGCAAAGCGATTTGCAAAGCCTGCCAAATGGAGGTGAAGCATTAAGGACCTGCGTCCAACTTTAGTAGCCACATGTTGTGACATCTCCAATATGTCATACCCGAACCGTCCAGCATGCCGCAACAGGTGAAACTCAAGCAAACACTACAACTAGCAGCTGATTCAGCACCTTCCCTAAGAATAGCTGAGGCTTCATTTGTAAGGATATGTGCCGCTACTTTTATATGCTTCTTCAGGCGGCTAATGAAAGCAGCCGAACCGCACTAAGTCATGGTGTCTCACAATCGTCTTTCTGAAGAAGTCCCCCCTAAAATGTATCAGCCATAATAGATTCTAAATCTTCAGAATTGGAATCGACTAGATTCTTGAAATTTGAATGAATACCCAGCTTTTAGAAATGATGCCGAAAATAGCAACTGATTATACTTACTTATACTAACATGTATATTACAGATTACTAAAACCAACACAGAAGCAAAGAAAAACAAAGAAAAACAAAGGAATAGAAAAACTCCATGAGCTAAACCTGGGCTAATTCTGGCATGCAGTTTTTGAAAATGCCTGACATGTTATGCTTAAAAATATCAAAAACACTGGAGGTGAATTAGATCATTTGAATAAAATATAAACATAAAGTGCTAAATCTGGCTAAAGCTTAAGACACTGAAAATATCTATGGGGGCTTTCACCATGATTACACATGCTTCAGAGTAGCAGACAGAGAAAAGCTTTTACTGGAGATATTATGAAAAAAAAAGGAAAGTAAGACAGAAACAACACATCTACAGATGTTGACTATATAAACAATAAAGCACTCAACACAAGCAGGATTGCGTTTTAGGAGATTAGGTTTCGATCCATGCACCTCCACAATATTTTTGAGAGAGATTTAGAGCTGTTTACTTATTGTAATCGTTGCTCTGCTCCAGAGAAACTGCCGATTACCTTCTGCTGTGAGTGTGAATTTGACCACACAAGCAATAAATTAGTGTCAGCTAATCCGTCACTTAATAGAGCGTTACTTTTACACTGTAGGGTTTAGGAAAAATGTCTACATTTGTTACAATGTAACCCGAGTGAAACGGCAAGCTTTGGTTAGCCCCTGGATTCAGTGAACCTTTTGTTGTTGACTGGTTTAATGGCTCTCTTTATTGGACAGTCTTTGTATTTTTGCACATCATGCTTGGACAGATAGTGCCTGGTGACAGCAGCACAATAAATTATGCTGGTTTGTCTTGACATTTACCATCATTTTGATAGGGGCCTTATAATACTGAATAGACTAACAATGGATTTATTGTACCCCACTAACTGACTACATTTAACTCAGCTCAGTTTGATGGCTTTCCCAGTAAAAAAAAATAAAAATGTGGAAAACAAACCATGCCTGTATGGCAGAGCACTCTTTGAAGCCACCCACTTGGACCGTGATATAGGATGATCACAGTATCTGGTATGAAACAGGAAAACAAAACAGTAGAAATTGCTTATTTTTATGTTGCTATAATCTTTTGAGCCATTTAAACAATGGTTTGGACATTTCTCCAGTGTGTCTTCTTTGGCTCCTGCAATTTTCAGAATGCTTTAAAAAACATACCCAAATTAAAATTAAAGATGTTCTTGAACCATTTTGAGTAGAGCAATGGCTGGGGTCTCTTTGGAAAGAAAACACTCTGAAGTTTCCCCCAGAGCAGCAAGAATCTGTCTAATTGCTATTGTTATTAAGTAATATGATTTTAAAAAACTAGAAAAGGTGACATTTTATGTCCGCCTATTTGTTTTAGTAAAATATAGGCTTTAAAAGAATGGAATGGTGTGGTGGCGTAAAACACAGAGTAAAGTCTGAAGAATTACCTTTATTCACACAAAGTTTAACAGCAATAAACCAAATAAATTAGTATTTTGCACATTTTTCCAACCAAAGGTCCATGGTGGCCAAAAGTGTGCAAGTAAATATGCCCTCTCCAGGGTGAATGCATAACACGTCCCTGTACCACTCTGATAAAAAAAGTTAGAATCATTACCGTCTCTTAAGCAAAGCTTCAAGGCTTCTTCCACGTCTTTTTGTTTTTGAAGTGTGTTTTGCCACATTGCCGAAAGGTACTGGTGCTTAACTGTGTGTAATAATCTAACATCTCTGTTTGGATAAATCCTTTTATGCTCGCTAGTTACAAGCCCAGTCACGTGAGATATCCCCGTTTACGGCTACCCATTTGGCTATTCGATGTGTCAATCATCATAATCCTATGGCGCAATTGGTGCGAACTACACTGAAGAATGATGAAGGTGCTTTTCAGCCATCAGTTATTGGTTGAAGATTTGCCACAGCAGAGGAGGTAACCTGTCATCTACTGGATCATGTAAGGCTTTAATTAAAAGCGAACACTTTCTGCAAGGGCGTCGTTTTGTTTTTAAAATTGCTGGGGACAATAACCATAAACTTGAGTGTGGTCTGAAGATAGCTATATTGTATGATTATTAGATATTCATATATAAGTATTCATTCGTTTGATGTTTTATTACAATATGCACTGCCGTGTGTTGAAATTCAATCAATAAAAGTTGAAAGGTTTTATCTTGTTTTTCAAACGGCACTGAAAGCCACCATTACGTTGTTTGCTAGGAAGGATAGTTAAAATCAACATCGTAGCACGAAAAACAATGTTGGCTGTATTAACAATATACTCGCCCGAGAAGAAGAATGCACAACCAAAACAAATATGTCTCCTTGGCAACCCTTGCCGTTCTGTGCGCAGAAATTTCAACTTTAAATTCATTACAGTTAACGGCAGACTTTAACTGCAGTTGGTTTGTTTTTAAAATATACGTGAAAGAGATAAATGAACCTTTCATTAAACATGCAAGGAGAAACGATTGAGGAAACAATCTTTATTTTATGCAGCTTGTAAAACAATCCAGAAAAATAAAATGGTAATAATTCACTGTAATATAATTTACATTCAATCAGGGGTTGCGTTATTTTCCATCTTTGACTGTTTTTTAAAACAGTGATAGAAAAATCTGAAGGCCATCTGTCATTTTAACAGATTACAATTCACACCGCTGACCACTTGGTGCGGACGAGCAGACATTTTCAATTTCCTGCACAAGGTTCAGGGAACTCAATCAATCAATCAACCAACCAATCAATCAATCCTATGACAGCATCAGCAACGTACCCAATGCATTTTACTATCGGGCAGCTGACAGCGCCATGGAGAGTTACGGAGGCTTTGGAGTGCGTAGCTAATACTAGCAAGCTCACTGAAGCTAGGATAAAAACAATGTGGGCAGCGCTCACAAAGAGGGAATTTACAAAAGTTTTCTGAGGGAGATTTAGCTGGATTGTGGATGTCAGACTTGTCGTAGATTAACTTTTCATTGGAGAACATTAATTGGACCCTTGTGAATGTGAAAAACACTGTTTTTGTTCGAGATGGCTTGGTTCTGTGTATGATTAGAGGCTACGAACGGTGGTTTGACAAAAGCATTTGCTGTGTCTACAGTTATGATTATATCCTTGATATACATCATTAGAATCACAAGAACCTTAGCTTTCAATGATGTACAATATGTATGTGTACATACAAGGGGTGTTAAGAAAAAAGGTAGTTTTGATCAGGAAGTACAGTAATGTAGGAACGATAACCATGAGGGGTTTTACGGTTTAGTTGCTGACCTACACTATAAAAATGAGTGTATGGAGTTTGTGAAGTGTAACAAATATTAGCCTTAAAAATTCTGAATTTATTTAGGAGCTCAGTTTCTCTGTGTAATATTCAATTGTGGTTACATCCTAACATCATTAGCTATTTGATTTTGGTAGCAAAAATCCTGAGACACATCTTAGCTGTGGCTGCTAGGGGGAAAGTTTACATGACACCTTCTTAGAATAGATTAAAAAAGTTAATCAGTGTTGCAGTAATATTATTTATATCTTAACCAAAAACCAATTTGTTATTTTTTATTGACAAGCCAGCTGAGAGAACAAATCTCAATAATTAGTAAGAATAAATAAAATATGTTAGAATTTAACAACATTTCTTAGGTGCAAGTCTTTTAGCTGTTGAACTTACACAATGTATCCTCAAGTAGTTAATAGAATTAAGGTTATGCAAATGATTACATCAATTTTAAACTGTTATACTGACAGTATAACAGATTATGATGAATTTATTTGGAACTTAATGTGGCAATTTCTTACAAACAATCTTTCTACAAACGTACATGATGGCCAGTTACATCCCATCTTTTTAAAAATCATTTGTTCTCCATTTTCTTCTCCATTTGGAGTCCTTCATTTATTGATTGCCGGACATATATTACATATTTGTTTACTTCTAATTCTTTCACACACATTTAATAGTGCCTTATAAACATAGACAGAAGGGTAAGAAATTCAGTTATAATTTGTTAGCATGCATGTTTTTCAGGTCATAAAAAGCAATCATTGAATGCCCATTAAATGTTGTTTTTGTTTTTTAGTTATTTGAAAGAAGTGACACATTGAATGTTGCCATGCAGCCCCCTTCACAACTTTCTGATTCACCGAGCTTTCTGAGTATCAGAACCAGCATTCATTTATTCAGCAATCTGAGCTGCAGTAGTTTGTCTGTTTCACTGGAGCGCAGAGCCCAGCCTTCAGGCCCCACATGCCTCGTTGAGCCTTGACCCTGTTCCTGGTTCAGTGTTATACCTTCCTGGGACCACATTTATTAGATACTGACCACTGCAGACAGGAACGCTTTCCAAAGGCTGCAGTTTTAAAGATGCTCTGACCCAGAACACTAACCATCAAAATCTGGCCTTTGTCAAGCTGACTGAAACCCTTACGCTTGCACATTTTACTGGATTCAAACACTAACTTGGTCCAAACTGTTCACCGGCTGCTTTAATATATCTTGCCCACTAACAGATCAAAATCAGATTTGATCTAAATTTAATTCAGATCAATTTCATTCATTCTATAAAGTCCCGGTCAGATTTAAGATCCAGTTACACCCAGCAACCTACAATTACAGCTCAAATATAATCAAATCAAATCAAATGAAAGCTGCAAGCAGCCTCGAATGGCCCTTGCAGCTCAACGCCGCTTCAGCATGTGTTGTTCCCTGGGGCCTCACGCACAACCGCCTCAACCCTTCCACTGAGCCTGCTGATTAATTCTGAATGACAACTATGTATAAGAGACAAATTGGTGGTTTTAACCCAAAATGGCTTCTCATTCTCTGGGGTTGGACAATGGTTGGAAGTGACATTTTTTTAGGTCTTGTGAAGTTACATGTGTGTGCCAGATTTAATTATCCTTGCTCAAAGAATGGCTTGGTTCAATATTTTTAGGGGAAAGTTATTACACCCTCGTCTTACGAAAGTCATTATTTGAGGTTTGGCCATGCCCACATGCTTTTATTCAGCAAAAACCTTTCAACAAATTTTGATCCTCAATGCCTTTAAAGTATAGTGGGATATTTTGCAGTCTGTAAGTCAAAAGCTCTAGGAGGAATTCGTTCAGATACAATGTGTGTAAAACAGAGTTTTTTTGTAGGTGCTCAGACACTACATATGTGTACCAATACTACCAAATTTCATAAACCTCAGTCAAAGCATGGCTGGGGGCTGATGGTTTAAATTCTTCTAAAGGGGCGCTATGGAGAAATAAGGTCACGCCCACAAAATATTAGTATACATACCTCTAAGGGATTGGAGTAACATTCATCGTGTTCAGTTTTTTTCAGATCCGATTATTTTTGTGGAAATCAGAGCTAAACATATTATGGCCATGGCGTAGCGTCAGATTCGCCAAGGCCACACCCCTTTGACAAAAGTCTCTGAACTGTACGCATTGTTACACTAACTTGTCTCCTATCCCTGGGCACAGTTTGATGTTGATTTGGTTAAGGGGGTCAAAAATGGACCTTTCAAAGAAAAAACATTTTCTGTTCTCAGGTGGCGGGGCTTATGTGATGTCAGCATTTTACCACAGAGATTTGTTGGAGATCCGATGGTGACCAATCGTAATAATAATATTGGCTTGCATTTATATAGTGTTTTTTGAAACCCTCAAAGCACTTTACAACTCCATTGTTGATTCTTTCATTGGCGGAGCAGTGGGGGGGCTTATTGGGCTTAAGCCTGGGTTGTTTTTTCAGAAGCCCCGGGTCTTTTGGACTGTGTTTTTTATTTATTTTTTCATAGTAAGATGTCTGACTGACAACTGCATAAAACAAAAACTACAACAAAAAAAAACTACACACAATATTAGAAGCACATAGCACACAGTCGTAAATTTCCCCCTACTTTTGGTATGATCCGAGTTCACGCACTAACGCCGCTGTGTGTTTGTGTGCGCAGCACTTGCGCATGTGAGGGAGGGGGGAGACACGCTGCCCGTGCAATTTGATGTAGGAGAAGAAAAATCTCAGGTAAATTTTATTATATTATGCTTTATATGCAGTTCATTATATTTCTATGCAAAACAAGAGGAATTTCTATACAGCAGTATATTCACATTTGAAACCAGATACTTACATATAGGCTACTTCAGGAAAAAAAAAATTTTTTTCTTTACTATTAAAACTCAAATTAGAGTTAACCTTTTTTTGTTTTAGCTAAATAAATATTGACACATTTTTTCAATTAGTTAAATGTCAGAATAAAGAGAGTTATGTATTTATTTATTAGCACTTTAATCAAAGTCAGGAGTATACGCTAAGTTTATTGCATCTTTAATTAAAAAGGAAACTCCAGATGATTCCATTCTGAGCTTAAGAAGCTTCTGATAGGTTAATAGAGTCCATTTGAGTTAATTAGTGGCACACCTGTGTATGCATATTAAGGCACCCCCAAAACACAAAGCCTCTTTCTTTGACATGGGAAAATCAAGAGTAATCAACCAAGACATCAGGAAAAGAATTGTGGATCTCCCCACTTTGTGGCTCAATTTTAAATACAATTTGGGTGAAATTTGCCATAAAAAAATACATAAAATACTCTCTTTATACTTACATTTAACAAATACAAATTTTTATATTTATTAATCTAAAAAAAAAAAACTTTTAGTCTGATTTGATGTTTGACAGTAAAAATTGTTTTTATCTGAAGTGTAAGTAAATATCTGGTTTCAACTGTATATTTGATGTTCTTGATGTTTGGCTTGATTGCTAGCATCGAGGGAGAGAGAGGAAAAGAGAGGGAGAGGAGAATGAGAACAGAGATGGAACAAGATTCAGGTGAGAAAGACATGTTAATCACAAGGGGCAAAAAGAATTGAAGCCATCCCGGAAGTAACAAAAATTGCATTTCACCTCTCATCCTCTGGGGGCTGGCTCCAGAAAGGAGCAATTTCCCATTGACTCCCATGTTAAAAAGGCCAACTTCACAGCAGAAATATACATGTTTACCGCCTGGTTCAAAAAACCATTTTAGGTTTAATAGGTCAGGTTTATCGTCATGACAACTCTGAGGGGGGTGAATTTTTTTCTAACTCTTCCGTTTAGACATAATTTAATCTTGAAGTTGTGAATAATTAGGGGCGTGTCCTTTTGATTGACAGGTCTCGGATGAGCCGTCAGCGCTAAGGCTGGTGGCTAACGGTGGCTAGCAGCTTGCCGCCATAGACTGCTGACCCCCCGTTTGCTCCGGGGAAGGCCTTCAGCCTGGGACTCACGTTAAAACTTTGGCCATTTACTTTCTCTGAACTTGAACATCAGTTGCATTCACAAACTTTATTAGTGTTTCGATATAAATCGTGCACTTATGGGACAAACATGGCTTCCTGTGGTACTGATTGCACTAACAGACCGTCCAAGAAGTCTCTGCTCCATTTTTTTCGGTAAGTAAAATAATATTTATGTACATTATTTTGTAGATGAAGCTCCTGCAGCTGAGCTCGTTAATTAGCAAAGTAGCTAGTTAACCACGCTGGGAAACTACAAACTGACCAGGTTAAGATGTACATTTTATATAAGGCTGCTTGGTCGAACATGGGTTGAAATGATCACATTTCTTATTTACGTTACATGTTGATTTATTCAAACTTAACATAGTTTTAGTAAAAGCTATGGACAAACGGGGCTTCATGACGTTATTTGACAAAATTATTGAGTTGTGCTCATTTCACCGTCAAAATAACGTATTGATCGCTTCGCGGTCAAGACACACACACACACACATATATTGTGTGTGTCTGTATTTGTTCCAACACATTATTTTGACGATTTTAACATGTAAAGTAGATAAGAAATGTGATCATTTCAACCCATTGTCGACCAAGCAGCCTTATCTTAGAGGCACATCTGTTTTTAAAAAAAATTACCTCTTTTTTTCCAACTAACTCCAAATATATTTCAGATTTGTTTTCAGAGATTTTTTACTTTTTTAAATTTACAAGAGTTTTCAGTTAAGGCATTAATCATTTCTGATATGCTGTCATATGGGATTCACCTTCATTTTTGCACTTTCATACATACTCCCATTGTTATAGGTCTGTGTGCTCATTTGTTTACAGCACGTTTGTCTTGTGGTGAGTTGGTTTCAAACTAAGAAAATGTTGAATGCAATGTTGAAATTTTAACTTTTTAATATACATTTTTTTTCCCTTACAGATCATATCAATGACTTAAAACTACAGGAAGATCATAAGGAGAAGTACTTAATATATGTGCATCAACTTTAATCCCACTTCTTTCATATCCTTAGGTGCTGTCCGTTTTTTTTTGTTTTGATTAAATAAACAACAAATGAAGGAAGTTTCTGTTTTTCTTTCACACAAAGATATTTTTTCCATTTCGAGAAAAAAAAATCTGTTTTGTCAAAAATCAGAGTTGTCAACAGTGTTATGGCAACAGATATAATTGTTGAAATAGAAAAAACTACATCAACAACACATTAGACATAATCAGGGCTATAGTTATACTTTTTGCTTTAACATCAATTGTTCAAAAGGACTGTCATGTCTAATGTGAGGATGCGTAAAGATGGCAGCATTTAAACTAGGAATAAAAGAAGCCATGACACTGTTGACAAACCTGCAGGCCTTTTCTATTGTTGCTGGGTTTACACCCGCCCTCTATCAACGCCTTTGGGTGATGGAGGAGAAGATGATGGACATCTGAGGGTGGAGAAGGTAAAGCTGGTGCAGGTCCTCCTCCATCATGTTCACTAACTGGACACTGCTGACCGCCCCCATGTCATCTCCGCCACAGCTGATGATGAGGACGTCTAGAGCTGCTCTTCCTCCTTTCCACCTCAGCCTCCAGCCAAACCAGGAGATACGGACATCTGGGAGGCCGAGGTTTCCTCTGATGGTTTCTTCAGCTCTCTCAGAACTATGTCAGACATAACTGTCTCCAATGATCCAAATGGCTATGGAGAAAAAAACTAGCATAATGAATGGCAGTTGCACAGGTGTGGCTTATCGGTTGAAAGTATAATACTAAAATTCTACATGAAGTGATGGAGACAGGTACTTATATTTTCTGCTTTGCTTGGCTGTGGTGGAGGACAGGCATGCCGCCATTGTGACCTGGTAAACAAAATCTATAAGAAGAAACACAAGTGTCCCAGACCTCAATAAATGATTAGTAAAATCCATACATTACAGAATTGACTATAGGATCGAAATTATTCATATTAGCTGTTGCTAATCTACAATAGCTGTGGGAACCGTTTTTTTAACTGGGAGATCCTACATGGTAGTACAATCACTAACAATTAGTGTAAATACAAACAAATATTAATATAAATATGTGAACTATCCTAACTAACTTAGCTTGATCATGTATCTCATGCATAGACTAAATAGATCTCATACACTATTAATAACTAAGTTCAAATATTATTGAAAACTTGCATCAAGTTAATGATGATTTAATTTAAATAAATTATTTCAATTTAAATATTAACTTACCAATTTAATATTGTATTTACAGCCTGGATGGAAGAGGGTAGCAGAGCTGCTCCACTGCGGCTTTCAGGGTAAAGGCGCCCGCTAACCTCCGTTAGCTTCCGTTAGCTTCAGTTAGCTCCAGGACTAGCTTCCGTTAGCTTCAGTTAGCTCCAGGACTAGCTCCTGGCTACATCGGCTCAGAGTGTCAATCATCCGCCCCCGCCCTCACAGCGCCACTCTCAGCTCCACTCTTAGCTCCACTCTCAGCTCCACCTCTTTGACCATTTTTGTATTTTCTGGGAGTGACGAGACACGTGACGCAGACAATATGGCGGCGGTGAGAACCGCCCATTTGGCTTCATTTTTGCTCTTCAGAAACCTATGGGTGACGTCACCGAGGCTTCGTCCAGTAATTATACAGTCTATGGTTAGTCACAGACAGTTGTTTGCCGAAACTCGCTAGAACATGTTCACAAGTGTATCTTATTAGGTTTGTAATTTTTCTAATTCTATATTTAATAGGTAATGCAGGCTTTTTTTGCACAGCTAGGCTAAATAGTTGCATAAATAGTGTAGTTCTTTGGCAGAATTAAAAAATAATATGGTACAAACTAGTAACTCAGAGAGACAAATATAGAGGTATCATTAAATAGTAATGCGTCTCTTTCTGATCATTCAGATAGGTCAGGGGAAATCAGGAAAGAGAGAGAACACCAAAACACACCCGAAAAAGAATACTTGAATAATATTGAACCTGAAAATGTCATTGATAGGTTCGCAAAACTCAAGCCTCGAAGATCCTGTTTCATGCTGCCACAATAAAGAGGTTTTGATTTTCAGTGCTACTATCATTTAGTTTTTATTCTGGTTCTGTCTTGGTTCAGTCCTGAAGTAGTCCTGATTTAGAACTGTTACAGTCCTGTTTTAATCCTGGATCAGTTTTGGGTTTGCTTAATCAATAATCTAATGTTAATGTGTCACATGTATGTGATATAATTTGTTTTCTTATATAAAGTTATGCTTGTCGAAAAAAACTTAAAACACCCCCCTCCCCCCCACATGCATAACAACCCTTTAGGGCTAAGCCCCTGGTGTGTAAAATGTCTGGCTCCGCCTCTGGATTCATTGACTCTCACACACTGGTGGAAGCAAGCTATGATTGTAGCCACAGCTGCCCCACATAGCAGGTTTGGCATCTCAGTGGCTTTCTTTATAGAAGTTCTAAAATGTCATTAAAAAAATTTTTTTTTGGTATGAACTAAAAGTTTGAGACCTGACCCGCCCCTTCAACATACACAAAAAGTCAAGAGTTTGATAACTTAAGTTCCTCCATAACTTATGAGCAAAATCACCAATTTTCGATGAAACCCTCAGGGAGGAGTGCAAATCAAATGCAGCAGCAAAAGGGCCAAAACGAGGTAAAAATTGCCGGTTGAATCCAAGATCAATCAGGTCTGCAGAGGGGATCATCAGGGCTGAATTTCCCTCCATCCAGCCAGAAGGGCTGCTAACATGTCTGCTGACCCCACACATCCTGGACACAAACTGTTTACACTTTTACCTTCAGGTGGCGCTACAGAACTCTTTTGCAGAGACAGTTTCTTGCCTCAGTGTGTCAAAAGGATACTTAAAAGTTAAAAAACCAATATCACACATTCTTCCTCTTTTGTAAAAAGATGGTTCAATTCATATTCACAAGAAAGAAAAATAACTTTTTACTTTCCTTTTTATATTATAGTAACATTAATATTTTACATTTCTTAATTGAGAGCCAAGCAGAACCAAGTTCAAATTCCTTGTTTGGCTGCACAAACTTGGCAAACCTTTAGACTCTTTTAACAATTATCTACCACATTTCACACTAATAAACTTCATTATGTAGCATCCAAAAGGTCCCATTTTCTGTCACCACAATATAATCTCACCACCCGACAAAGCCCGCTCATAATATCCAGTGTTTGATGTTCTAAAGGCCCCATTGATTATTAATGGAATACCCTTATCTTGAGTATTAACCATTTTATCAAACCATCAAAGGCTAAATTCACAGGCTGTCTATTGCAGAATTTATTTTGCATTGTTTTGCAATGATGGGCATAAAACCCAATAAGGCAGAAACAGAAGTATCTTCACATTAATCATCGCTTCTCTTCTTTAGGAAGTCAGACTCCAGATATCAAACATAATATTCCAGAGATTAAACAATGTGCAGCGGGAGCAATTTCAACACTATGTGCTCCTGATTGAGATGGAACGATTCAATATCTTTCTTGGAGTCTGAGATTGACTAGTGTGTTTCTCATACCTTGATAATATATGTTCTTTCACTGTAATTTTTCACTATGAATACAGAGCACATTGTTTTCTGCTCTTTGAGCCCACATGGAGTAGCTGTGAATCTACATGAGTGGAAACAGCAGCTCATCTTTCAGTCTTCGGATGCTTGGCTTTGATGCTGTAAAAGGCAGTGGTGAAACACTGCTTAAAAGCCCATCTAACGTCGGACCAAATGTCATTTAAGCCCACAGGCAGAACAGCGGTGCCTCATGCATGTTGCTGTCGCACCGTATTAATGTAAACTCTCCCAGAAATATATTTAATATGTTTTCATAACCCTGGTTCACATATATTCCAACAGAAAACACATACACTACAGTGAGAGGACTGCAGACATGGGTAATTAATCAAAATAAGGGAAATATATCTGGTAAAGCATGATGATAAAATGTTAGTATGTCTATTCTGGAACAACTGGAGAGCTGGGTCGGACTCTCTGGTACAGGACTTGGCTGGTTTGAGTCTTACCTAAAGAACAGGGACTTATATGTTTCTATAGGAAACTTTTTATCAGAACGAACAGAAATCACATGTGGGGTGCCCCAGGGCTCCATCATGGGGGTCCTCTTATTTAACATCTCCATGTCCCGTACTAGGGAAGATCATGACAACCAACAAGATTAGCTAACATAACTATGCAGATACTGAGCTCTACATTACGATGTCACCAGGTGACTTTGAACCCATCCAAATGCATCGAGAAAATCAATGGATAGATGTGCCATAACTTTCTCCAGGTCGACAGAAACAAAACTGAAGTTTTTACTTAGGACCTAAAGAGGAACAATCAACAGTCAGCACACAGCTTCAGTTAATCCAGCTAGAAACTACTGATCAGGCCTGAAATCTAGGTGTAGTAATGGACTCAGACCTGAACCTCCAGGGTCACATAAAGGTCAATAACAAGGTCAGCCTTCTATTACCTGAAGAACATTTCTAGGATTAAAGGACTGATGTCACAACAGGACCTAGAAAAACTCATCCATGCGTTTATCTTTAGTCGGATTGATTACTGCAACAGCGTCTTCACAGGTCTGCCTAAAAAGTCATTCAGCGCTGATCCAGAACGCTGCGGCTCGTGTTCCTCACTAGAACCAGGAAAGTAGAGAACATCACCCCAGTTCTAAAGTCCTTACACTGGCTCCCTGTAGCTCAGAGAATAGACTTCTAAATACTTTTACTGGTTTATAAATCACTGAATGGCTTAGCACCAAAGTATGTTGAAGATCTACTGTTACTATAACTTCGGTGCACAGATTGAAAAGCTTCCTCTTGGACCTTGGTACCCCCAGGAGAAGCTGATCCGCTGACCTGAGGCAACAGGCTGGAATGTAGGGAGAGAGAAGCTCAGAGAGGTACTGAGGTGCAGTGAACGGAAGCCAGGATTGGTGTAATGTGGTCTCTCTTTCGCATTTTATCTTACATTCATGTCTGCTTTTGAGTAATGTTTTTATGTGTCATATCCTTTGTGTGTGTTTTATGCTTTAGTGCTGTTTTTACTTGATCCCCTAAGCATGTAAAGCACCTTGAATTACTTGATTACTTTTTTTTCTTTTTAGAGATGTATTGTAATGTATTCCCTCCTTAAGGGTGCATTCACAACAGCCCTGTTTATACAAATTCAACATGAGTCCGTTTCATACAAATATTCAGGTCTCTCCTAAATTTTATGCGATATAATTTATATCTGCATCCCAAATTTAAGAAAGTCATTTTCACTCACGGTAAATATTGCAATCATACAATCTATAAAAATAATGTAATGTTAACATTCAATGTCGTAATCCTTGACATGAGTTGAAATCCATGTTAATCTGGTTTTAAGAAAAGGTTAAATCCTAATGTTTTATGATGGTTGACCTTATTCACGGTGGAAATTAAGTGATGTTTATGTTTCACACCACCGCCCCCATGAAGCTTCTAGGATCATATTTCAATTATGGCTGAGATAGGATGGTTACAATGTAATTTCAGTAAAATGTCTTTATTTACGGCTTTTCTGTTCTGCTGTTATATGTTATATTAAATAAGAAAGCCAATGCATAAAGAACAAAAGAATAAAAAACAAAACGAGATAAACCAATCGTAGTCTGTGAGCACTAACTCAGCAAATTGGATTTGTTGGTCTTTGTCAGTACAGCAGATTAACAAAATCTTAATTAAAGGGCCAAAAGTTAATAGTTTTTAAATAGGTATTTTGCAAGTGTTTTTTCACTTTATAGGCGCGTTGCCACTATCAGAACTTCAGGGTCATTTTACCGGATCTTCATCTGAAGGGGTAAATCTGTTGGCCCGGTCCTCTCAGCCGTCATGTCTCTATACAAAATTGGCCCTTTAAGGAACTTGCATATCACAGCCGTTTCGCCAGTGAGTGGCGCCACTGATCAGCAGCAAAAGGCGCCCACAGCAGCAGAGAATAACAAGAGATCACCAATGGAAGAAGCAGGGATGGTTGCTGTGTTTCTGGTAGCTACTGTATGTTGTTATAAACTGCTTCACCAGCAACTCTTCATATTTTACGAAGTCGGTAGTTTGGCATTGTCTGCTGGTGTCATTTCTTTGAGATATGTAATGGAATATTTCTAATGTACTTTTGAGCTAATTCCATGGCCAACATGATTCATGTCGGTTATCAAATTATTGTTAGAGCACTCTGTTTTGCCTTCTTGACCTACCAAACCCTTTAGGAAGTTGCGATAACATCTTGAAATGTTCCTTTTACGTTTATGTTATTACTGATTTGCAATAACAGCAGGTAAAGTAATGGAGTATTTCTTTTGTAATCAGGATTTGATTTCTTATTCTCTGTTTTAGTGAGTGCATCTAGGACAGTGGGTCATTTAGAGAAAACAAAGGCCTGTTATTTGTGATGTTCTGATAAGTAATGTATCAGACGGCCAGGCAGACATCAGAAGCAGCACATATCTACAGTATGTTCGGACCTTATCAGATGGAAGCCTGGTTTGCTATCAGAGAGGGCAGGCTCCAGGTTGACAGGAAGATGGCCCGTAAAGGCGCGGTGAGGACACATGCATGCCGTGAGGGTCCGGTAAGATTACCCTGAAGTGCTGAAACATACCTAATGCTGCATTTCTTTTGTTGTTTTCAGTTTCAAAATAATGCTGAAAGGCACAGAATGAGTCATTCCTCCCAGAAACTCTGGATTTACCAAACAACAAGTTTCCTTTAACTACCTTTGTACAGAATATAGCATTTGGAAAAGCTTTTTCACAATGAAGAGATAAAAAAGGAGGACTATCTTTAAATAAATAAATAAAAACAGATATTTTCTGCACAACGACATTGGGTTTATAACCTATCTAGGGAAACTAAACTACAACAAAGCAGATTTTGAGCAATTTTCTCTTCTTCTATCAGGAAAACATAAGTTTTGTACGAGAGGAACGTTGAGAAAAGAAGAGCTGTATTTCCTCTGCCGTCTGATGAATATTAAAAAAGCAATTTAATATGTACTTTACACTACATTATCATGTGGAGTGTTTATTAAACATCATTATGGTTTGGTTGGATTATTTATAATTTATCTTTAGTCCCGTGTGAAGATAATAAGCAACTTTGATTAACTATTCTGACAAACTGATGTGGAGAACTGCATTTTTAAATCTACATTGATCAACTAAAATCTATGATATAAAAATTGTTAAAAAATGAATGATTGCAAGAATAGATAAGAATGACATTTAAAAAGATTGACAATATAAACAAAATCTGTATTCATTTCTATTTTTGTTCATTTTATGCATTAATATTTCATAGACTGAATCTTAATCATCCAAACTTGATCTGTTACCAGATTTGAGTAGAACGGACGGTTTGTAGATGGACAGTTTTTAGTCAAGGTTATATTCATGTTAATTCATAAAAGAAAAACATTTTAACAAGTATGTATGAATTTTATATAACTAACAATACCTTCAGTTTGAATAAACCAATAACATTCTGTGACATTATTATTGGTCCTCTCCCTATAACTTTTTGCCAACTCAAGATTCCTTTTTTTCAATGAAAAAGACTAATAGCAACCAAGAGGCTCTGATTAAAAAGGTAGTCACAGGTATCACTCTATCTGATTACATTTTTTTAACCTTGATCCAAACCATTAAAATCTCAAACAACTAGCAATGAAACAGGCATAACATGAAAGTATTCAGAGTTAAAGAAATCAAAAATGAAAAGTGCAAGAACCCAAGTGAGTCATGGGGACCCTGGAGGATTCAAAAAAATTACAGTGAGTTCAATGAGGCATTTACCTCCACAAGGGTCCAGTTAATGTCCTCCAATAAAATAGCTATTCTACAAAATGTCTGATGGCCACAAACCAATAACCTGCTGCTGAAAACCTTGATAATTCCCTTCCTTGTGTGTAGAACTACGGTTAGCATGCTCATACAGGCCTAGGAAATAACCCAGCGCTCTTCTTCTTTGTGTTTATTGGCAGCTGCCAAACAATAAGTTGGTGCAGTGGCCCAACTTATGAACCAGAGGCCCAACTTATGAACCAGAGTGTCAGTCAAGGTTGCACCTCCCTCTCTTAGACTGGTGATGTATTAGCATCATCCCTGTTTGTGCTAGCTTAGCTCTTGTTTTTATTAAGCCAAGCTCTAATGTCCATTTTGGTATACAACCGCATCAAAGTATCTTCTTTACTGCTTCCAAAACTCCCAATTAATAGCCTATACCACCCTCTACTGGTGGTCTTGAGTCAATACATTTCATGCACAGATGTAATCTGCCCGAAACCTGAATGGGTGGGCCTAACCCCCCCCCCCAGGTCACTCATTGGCGCTGGGTCTGCTAGAACTAATAAACTTTAAGCAAACAGATTTTTAAAGGTACATACGGCTGGCAGAGGGTGAAATTAAACTAGCATCAGGGTTTATATCAGACGACTGTGTCTATGACCATACAATGATTGGATTAGATATTAAACTAAATAAAAAAAGTTTCTCTCACTAACTTTCCAAAATGGAGTCTGCAAATGAAAAAGTAAAGTAAAAAATAAACGTCCCTTAAGATCTTATTCATGCGATCATACGCATGGTAGGGAATTACTTGAGATGATGACTTTCACAAAGGTAAATGTTAAGAGTATATATTCACAAGCTCTGAGATTTAACTAAACATTGCTTGCAGCCCAGCGAGCTCTTTCACAGATGTCTAAGTCGCCTTTTTGTAAAGATTCATTTCTTGTCCTGCAGTCAAACAGTGTTTATGTTTTTATCTTATCCAGTTTAGCTGATATCTATTTGACAGCTCATCCGCTCCGTCCCATTACTGAAACCCTCAAGGGTTGAAGAAGCAATAACACTTATGACAGTTTCTTATTTTTCCAACTCTGACAAGAAGGGGAAACATAGAGAGCAAGGTGGGAAAGTTAAGAGTAAAATGCTCATGAATCCAAGCCACAATGATGGAAGTGGAAGGGACAGGAACCAGTAGAGATCAGAGATTTATTCTTTTAAACCTCCATACTCAATCGTGAAGCAAGGTGATGCGAAGGCCTGTCTCTAAATTAAGATGTTTTTTTTGTATGAAAAACTCATCAGTTGAGTTATAGCCTACCTTTCCTTACACTGGCTGACAAATCTTTACTCACTGTGGTTAAAAAGGATTTTATGACATACAAAAATAAGACTCTGAAAAGTATTTAAACCTGTTTACCTCCTTTAATATGACAGATATTCAGAGTAGTTCAAATAAAAAACAAGTTTGTAGGGGTACAAACAAAAAAATAGTCTGGTTGCAAATAGTAAGTCTCCACACCTTTAAATAATACTTTGTTGAAATACTGTTTGATTCCTAGCTAGGCTTCAGTCTGTTTTGGTGGGACTCTATCTGCACATCACATCTGATGTCAAACATTTTCCACAACCCTCCTCGGGTGACTCCACAGATATTCTGTCAGATTTAAATCTGAACAATACAAATTTTAATTACTCCCCCAGATCAAGCCATTCTTTTCCTGATTTGGACTCGCCATGATCCTGGAAAATTAGTTGCCCCAAACCTCCTGTGGCTTTTCAGCTGTTGCTGTCGCCTTATTGGCTGCTTCCCTTACCAATTTACATGTGGTCTTTCCATTTCCTTTTGAGTTTCATCAGGGCAGCCTAATTTATTTCTCACAAGAATTAGCATTTTTTTAAATTACATTTGAAAAAACTGTTTTTGGTGTGTGTTCATATAGCTTATACGTATAAGTCATCTTATAATTTTACCAACAGATCTCTTCTGACCAGTAGTGATATTTGCAGTTTAGAGGGGCGTCCTGACTTATATCTGACGGAGCTAAAGGCCTCTCATCAATTACTTGGAGATGCCAAAATGCCAGTGGGAAAAAATGCTGCTCAGAAAACATTTAAAAATTATGATTGTTGTAATGCCAATAAAGTTTTTTCCCTTTATATTATTGACAGGGGTATACATAATTATAATATAGCTAAATATTCACATCTCCAAAATTTTTAGAAAAATGCATCTGCTTCCAGAGTCCAATTTTTTTTCATATAAATGTATAGTTGTATATTTTTTATATCCTTCTACTGACTGATATCTTTATACAAGTATCTGTTCAAACCACTGCAACCTCTCAGTAAACTTTGAACTTTGCTAGGATACAAAAGACAAATATCAGAAAAATCCTACAAGGACCGGATGAGTTTGTTTCATGTTAACCAGATTCTCTTGAACTGATGTTAGGTGGGTAACCAAGAAGAACAAACCTTGAAATCACATTAGAAGGTAAGTAAAACAAAGTATCCGTCTAAGGCTGCATAAAAGGAGGTTATCGCAGCTTTCAAAAACATTTTGACTTTTAGATTTTCCTCCTAAAAGATTTGTTTGAAATTATACATTTCTTTCTCAAATCAATCACTTCTGCAGTTTGACAGGGATGTGAAGACTTTAGAGATTCCCTATATGTTAGAGGAAAGTGATTTAACTTCTTATGTCAAACCTAAGGTGAGCGGATATGACAGCATGGCCGCTGCCACTTGCTAATCCAAATAAAACTCAATCATCGAACACACTCTACACAGACACAAGTAGGTTCTGGTTCCGAGAGGAGTAAAAGATTAACGTAGAAACTGTTAAAAAATGACAAGTCTACTACCAATAACATGTGAGAGTCCATGGTGAACAAACAAAGATGGAAACTTTAAAAAACAAGCTGACATCCAGAGACATTTCTGTCTCTCTTAACATTCCTTGCAGGAACTTGGGAAAGTCACCAGCTGGTTTATGAAGTGTGGGTCCATTGAACCCAGAAGATTTTCAGGATTGAGATTTGTTCTGTGAGCGTGTCTCTCGTTTGTCAGAACCGTGACAAACAAACAGCCGGGGCATCAAACGTTGGACTGCCAGTTTGTTGAGAGGCTGTCAGCCGGTAAGGGGGGACAGAACAGAGGAAATGTAACGTTATACAGTTCAGCACATCGTGGAGGGGATCTGCAGGACAGAGATGGGATCAATCAACGTGAGGTGACACTCTGACGGACGGTTCTCCTCCTGTTCCAAAATACATCTTTGCATGGTTAATTCCAGTTATTTTGACAGTCACCTTTCTTTCTGCCATGACTTCCTTCCACAGAGTTCAGATTTGTGAAGTGCATTATTTATAGTTGTCCTATAAGAGATCTGAGACTGCTGAAGGAGGAGCAGCTTCTCTGTCTCTCTCCCGATTTCCCCTCACTTTATTTTCTTTTCTGTTTGCTTTTCTTGTTTTCTTTTCTTTTCTTAACTTTTTCTTAGTTACTTTATCTACCCATCCCCTGGAGTTACTGTATTGGACCGGATCTCTTCTTGGATTACTTTTTTATGGACTTATCAACATGGCTTTTTGCTCAGCTGAGGATTTTGAAAAACCGCTCCACAGAATTGAGGGCATTGAAACGAAGCTACGTCGTCTGGAAATTAATTTTGATCTCCACGCTGATTATGGAAACGACACAACTTTACCGTTGAATACACACAGGGAACAGCCTCGCAACCTGGTGTTACATCGGTCTAACTGTGTCACAGACTCCCTCAGCCAACAGGCGCCTGAGCGGTAAAACTCCCCACTAATGAACGCACGGAATCATAAACCCCAGCCCGTTCTCAGAGGAAGAAAAAACAAAAGAAACTCCAGCACAGAGAAAGCTCTGAACCCAGACCTGCCGCTTCTGCTAAAAGTAAACAAAAGAGGTTTCAGCCAAAAACAAGAGATATTTCTCCACCTGGAATCCCGCTGAAAAACAGATTCGCAGCCTTGAGTTCCCCGAAAGATGACGCAGCCCCCGGGACCAGTCAAAGCCACCAGGAGAAACCCAGCCGCATCAAACGGACACAAAACAAAGAAAGAAATATCCCAGCAAAGATTGTTATCATACAAGACGGATCAATTAATGGAATTGAGGCTTTTTGTAGCAAGAACACCAGAGTTTATAGCTGCTACAAAAATACAGTGAGAGAAATATTAGAAAAAATCCATAACATCTTGGACCAACATCCTGCTTTGGAAAAGCTCGTCATCCACGCTGGATCAGCAGATATCGCGATGAGACAATCAGAGATTCTGCAGAGAGACTTTTCTGATCTTCTACAGAGACTTGACGGACTTAACATAAACATCCTCATCAGTGCTAATCATCTGTTCAAAGAAGGGATACGTTATCTGAACAAGGCACCCCCCCTGAGTCTAAGATTTCAGTGATTATCAGCAGCAGGAAACATAAACCATTAACCACACGCTCTCATATTAAACAAAATCTCAAATTGATAACCTGTCAGAAGGTTCAGCTGCCCATCATCGCAATACTTAAGTTAGCTTTATTAAACATTAGATCTCTATTCGGGAAGTCTTTTCTTATCAATGACTTCATCACTAAGCATAATTTACACGCCCTTTTTTTTTATCAGAAACTTGGCTAGATGAAAATAACGAAAAAACTGCATTGATAGAATCTACTCCTCCAAATTACAATTTCTTAAGCGAGAACAGAAAACACAAACGAGGTGGAGGTGTAGCCATCATTTTCCACAACTCAATGAACTTTAAAAAGGTAACTCTGGGCACGTTTGATTCTTTTGAATACCTAGCCACCCAGATAAATGAGCCTAACAAAGCTTTATTTCTAAGTTTATATAAACCACCAAAACTTAACTCTAACTTCTTTAATGATTTCAATGACCTTCTTTCTGTAATATGTATCGACTATGACCAACTAATCATTGTGGGGGATTTTAATATCCATACCGACAACCCCCAAGATAGACAAGCAAAAACATTAGATGATGCTCTCCACAACTTCGGCCTGATCCAGCATGTCAAACAACCAACACACAATAAAGGACACACTCTGGACTTAATAATCAGCAAAAGTTTAAATATTTCCAACATCTCGGTAATTAATATTGCATTATCTGACCATTTCTGTATTTTCTATAAAAGCACCATCTCTGCTAAATTATCCAGCCACAGTAAGACCACTATAAAAAAGCGTTTTCTAGGGGACAGTTCAGTAGAAACCTTTAAACGTATTTATCCTTCCACCACATCCCCCTCATCTCCCAACTCAAACTCAGTAAATAAGCTGGTAGATAATTTCCTTGCGGAAATCTCAGACATCATGGATTCCATTGCTCCAACTAAAGTGAAAGTAGTCTCAGCTAGAAAGAAGTCTCCGTGGACAAGTAATCCACTGGTACGTAGTGAAAAAAGAGAGTGTTGACGAGCCGAGAGAAAATGGCGGAAAACTCGACTCCAGGTTCACTGTGAGATCTACAAAGAGAGACTAAATAGATATCAGCTAACTATAAAAGATGCTAAGGTATCGTTCTTTTCTGAAATCATCAACAGAAACATTAATAATGCACGGACTCTATTTGCAACAGTGGAAAGACTAACTAATCCTTTAGTGACAGTAGCCCCTGAACTAAACTCTACCAGGGTCTGCAATGAATTTGCCAGCTTTTTCACTGAAAAGATTATAACAATTAGACGGTCAATCTGTACCTCAATATCGAACCCACAACCAGTGCCATCCCCAATCAACAACAATGTAGAGAAAATGTCTGAATTCCACGAATTAAACCAGAACAGCCTTGAAAAAATCATTATCCAATTAAGCTCCTCCTCCTGCTGTCTTGATATCCTACCCACAGCTTTTCTAAAGAAAGTTCTTTCTGTTATTGTGGCTGATCTTGTTCAAATAGTGAACTCATCCCTCCTGTCAGGTCTCTTCCCCCAGGCTTTAAAGCAGTTATTAAACCACTACTAAAGAAGAAGAATCTGGACAACACGTTACTGCAGAACTACAGGCCAATTTCTAATCTTCCATTCATCAGTAAGATTATTGAAAGAGGTTTTTCAGCAGTTAAATAGCTTCCTAACAATGACAAACCGTTTTGATGTTTTTCACCACAGCACCGTGACTGCCCTAGTCAAAGTATTCAATGACATCCGCATAAATACAGACTGTGGTAGAACCACAGTGCTGGTTCTGTTGGACCTCAGTGCAGCATTTGACACTGTTGATCATGATATACTACTGGAACGACTGGAGAGCTGGGTCGGACTTTCTGGTACACAACTTGGCTGGTTTGAGTCTTACCGAAAGAACAGGGACTTCTATGTTCCAATAGGAAACTTTTCATCAGAACGAACAGAAATCACATGTGGGGTGCCCCAGGGCTCCATCCTGGGGCCCCTCTTATTTAATATCTACATGCTCCCACTAGCCCAGATTATAACAACCAATAACATTAGCTACCATAACTACGCGGATTACACTCAGCTTCACATTACAATGTCACCAGGTGACTCTGAACCCATCCAAACCCTAAATCAATGCATTGACCAAATAAATGGATGGATGTGCCATAACTTTCTCCAGCTGAATAGAAACAAAACTGAAGTGATTATTTTTGGACCTAAAGAGGAACGATCAACAGTCAGCACACAGCTTCAGTTACTACAGCTGAGCTAGAAACTACTGATCGGGCTCGAAACCTAGGTGTAGTAATGGACTCAGACCTGAACCTCCAGGGTCACATAAAGGCAATAACAAGGTCAGCCTTCTATCACCTGAAGAACATTTCTAGAATTAAAGGACTGATGTTGCAACAGGACCTAGAAAAACTCATCCATGCGTTTATCTTTAGTCGGATTGATTACTGCAACAGCATCTTCACAGGTCTGCCTAAAAAGTAAATCAGACAGCTGCAGCTGATCCAGAACGCTGCCGCTCGCGTTCCTCACTAGAACCAGGAGAGTAAAGCACATCACCCCAGTTCTAAAGTCCTTCCACTGGCTCCCTGTAGCTCAGAGAATGGACTTATAAATACTTTTACTAGTTTATAAATCATTACATGGCTTAGCACCAAAATATGTTGAAGACCTGTTGTCATGGTACCAACCACCAAGACCACTCAGGTCCTCCAACTCTAGCCTACTAAACATCCCTCGACTCAGAACTAAACATGGAGAAGCAGCTTTCAGTTTCTATGCTCCCCTTATCTGGAACAGACTTCCTGACGAGTGTAGAGCTGCTGAAACTCTGAACTGCTTTAAATCGAGACTAAAAACCATCTGTTTAGAATTGCCTTTGAGTAAATGCTTGATGTCATATGTATGAAATGTGTTCATGCTCTCTTGCTTTATTGATCTTTCTCTTACTTTATTGTGTATAATGTGTAATGTGTGTTTCTTTTACTTTTAATTTCCATTGTTTTTTTGTTTTTTAAATCACCAAATCATGTAAAGCACCTTGAATTACCCTGCTGTTGAAAGTGGGCTATTGCTTTGCCTTGCCTATAAACCGATTTTCTCACCTGAGCTGCAGATATCTGCCCATATTGGCACCTCCAGAGTTACTGTAGGCCTCTTGGCCGCTTCTCTGATTATTGCTCTCGGATGTCCATCCAGGTGAGCCATCCTCTCTCCATTTTCAGATGATTGATTGAACAGAGGTCTGTGAGATGTTCAGTGCTTGGGATACTGCTGTAGAACATAACCCTGCTTTCAACATCTCCACAATATTCTGAGCTGTCTGCTGGGTTCCTTGGTCTTCATGATTTATTAAGTCTCTGCCATCTGAAGGCAATTCTTGGCACTGGATTTTACTGAGGGGTATGAGCATTGTGTGATTTGTGAAAAAAGCAGAGGGGGGGATATATATATATCTTTTAGTTTTTATTCATGAAAATAATAGGTTTGTGTATGCAGGCTGCAGGGCATCTTGCACATACATTTACCCTTTAAAAATTGACAGGAAAATGTGAAAAGCAAAATTATTATTGACATTAAAAAATTAAGATCAAATATATGAAGATGATTAAAATTAAAGATAAGAATTCACTTGAGTTATCCAGTCATAACAGGTGAGATTATTATTTCCCCGTGGCATCAGCAGCACCTTGTCCGCCCTCTCCGACCCATAACTCTCTCTGCATATTTTTCTGTGGGGAAAAAAGTTCACCTCTGGAACCTAGCCGGGGTCAGGTGCAGAAATACTTTTCAGGTGTAAAAATCCCTCTATACCCTGTTTATTAAACCGTGCGCACAGATTTGGGGTGCTGCATGAAAGTACATATATTTGAGTCATTGTAGCCGGGACCATGTCCCCGGTAATATTGATCAATTACAGTTTTGTCCCTACCACTTAAAAACCTGATGTTTTTGTTGTTGTTTGTTTTTTTAACAGTGCATCCACCGGCGCAATTTTCATATTTTCAGTATCCTCTTTAATGCAAGGTGTTCTAATCATGCTGCGCTACCAGCTCCATGCTTCCCAGAGGCAAGACGGACATACACTGTGCGCTTTTTGGACCATTTCCACAAAATCCACAAAGATTGTTGAGTGTTTTTATCATTCTATTCCTCTAGTCTGTCAAACGGATTCTGCAGGATTCTGGGCGCAGAATCCCCTCTTGAACTCTGCTGCGGAGATGGAACGTGTAAATTGCAGCCATTAATTTATGAAGGTGTTCGCCTAAGTTGTTTAAGTCCTTCAGCAGAAGCACAGGGGTTGCAGAATTCAGAGGAACAAAAAACATACCCCCCCAGAGATAAGAAATGAATGACCAGAGAGGGGGGCCATCACAAGCAGAGGGGGCAAAATCAGCAAATCACACCCTGGGTATGAGAGTAAAATAGGGGTGAATACAAATTTGTGCCAAAAAAATCCTGATTTTCAATTGTAAATACATTTGAGAATCATGTAATATTTTTCACACGTCTCACCTGTGATGTTGGAATTAAGCTTCTTGACCCACATGCAGAACACCACTAGGGAGACCAGTTGTAATAGTTTCAAGGTTTTTATTTTAAAAATTAAAATGTGAAGATGATGATTAAGAGCACCGGAACACACGGAAACGGAGGAGAGCTGAACTGCAGGGGAAGAAATCCCTACCATAACAATTTTTTTTATAAAGCATGTTTAAAGGCGGCATGGTTTGTCATAAAAATCACACTAGGAACTCAGGAGATCTCGGAGGACTTGAGGTTTTACCAAACGGCTTTAACACTCCGGCACCGAAAATCTGACAGCCAGCTTCTTATATCCTCATCAGTGATGAGCTCAATGAGCTGCACCTGCACAGGTAGCAGGCAGGCTCCGCCCCCGGCTTGATGGATAGGTCCTCAGCTCAGCCAGGACCTCTGGTGGAAATCTCCAGAATGGTGGAGAAACAACCAGGAAGCAGCAAGCAGACAGACACCCCAGACTCCGAACACTACCACCATTTTATTTATATTTTTATGCGATAGACCAACACAAAGTAGTGCATATCAGTGGAACTGGGAAAAACTCAATCTGAATTTATTAACAGAAAGTCCCCTTTACTCCGATAGTCCTAAATAACCCCCAGTGCAACCAGTTGCCTCAGTATGAGGCCCGGCGCCAGGTATCGGGCCGACCAAGACAGATTACAACGCATTACAGTATCGTTCTGTCAATGATATTAAGGCTTCGAACGGTGAGCTGCACATTATGTTTCTTTCTGTGTGGTTTGCCAAAAGTCTACAGTTATGATTATGTCGTTGTTTGGCATACATCATTGGAATCACAATAATCTTAGCTTTCTAATGATGTATAATATGTATATGTACATAGGAATGAAAGTGTAAAAAAGGCAGATTTGACCCGGAAGAATGTAACATACCCCCAGCGGGATGTAGAAGGGGTAAAATAAAAGACAGTCTAGTCTTTATTGGTTTTCCTGCCTGTTTTTGGAATAAGAGTCCAGACATATTTATTTGTTGTGGTAAAGTCAAAGCTATTATTCATTTTTACTTCCTTTATATCCAATTTTTGTGTAAAAATGCTTGAAGAACTCACTCCATAAATCTGTTTCAATCGATGGTGCCAACAGGTCGGACCGAGTTGGAAAACAAACCCACTTTGCAGTTGACACATAATTACATCTTGTATTAACGAGTACAGTGCGATTTCAGTGCTACTGTTAGTTCTTTATGCACAGGTTGTTTGTTGCTGTGCTTACTCAGTTCTGTTTTTTTTCTTTGCACAGGTGTAAAAGCAGATAGTGACTTTTCTTGTATCGTCTTTGTTCTTCCTCCCCTCTTCTATTCTCTCTCCCAGTTAACTTTCTCCACCTCTACTTCTTTCTTTCTCTTTTCTTTCCCCTTGTTCATTGCGATTAAAATAAACCTAAAGAAAATTCTAATAAAAATTAATGGAAGACAGACAGACTGGATTTTTTTTAATGGAGCACAATTGTGAAAGCCCCACTGCTCCATTTGAGAAATTAAGAAATTAATTAATGCATCTTTTTGGCATTTAGCTAACAATTATGATTGTTATTGAGCCAGACAGGACACGGTGAACTGTAAACCTAGTTAGACATGGCCACAGAAACTACTAGGCTGGACAGTGAGAGTATTAATCAAAGCTACAGCCTAGAAAGAACGTGCTTAAAAACATTATTTAAAGAAAGTCTAAAGAAACAACAACATTTGCAGTTTGCCATCAGCCATGAAGGAGACACAGCGAGAATGTAGAAGACTGTCTTCTAATGAGATCAACTCGGAACCTCTGGCCTACATGCAAAAAACTAACTGGGGCTGGAAAACAACTCTGCAGACGATACCATCACCATGGAGGTGGCAGCATGATGCTTTGGGGATGTTTTTCTTTAGCAGGGGCAACAAAAGGTGGTCAGAGTGACGGGAAGATGGATGGAAAGATGGAACGATCCTGGAAGAAGGCTGCGTAAGAGCCTGCAAGAGACTTGAGCTCAGGGGTTGATTGTTTTTTATAAACGGTGACGGAAAAATCAGAAGGTATTCACACCTTTGATCATTTGGTGCAGATGTGCATACATTTTCAACTTTACGGACAGAATACAGGTAACTGAATCAATCAAAGAAAAGATTCCCATGAGAACATCTGAGGATCATCTCGGACCTGGACACCGTACTTGATGCATGTCATGCATGTTGAAGAGTTACTGAGGCTTTGGAGTATGTCGGTGTCGTGCCAACCACTGGTGCATGCTGCAGGATTCCTCCCTCTGAAGCGATAGCTTGCGGGTCAGGAAATGGCTCGTTCAGATAGTCTTTCCAACTTCTGATTATTAACACTGGAGAAATGTTCCCCGATTTCAAAACTTTGGCTGAAGTGGCGGTTTAATTCCAGTCTCCAGTGTGGCAGCGGAGCGCGGATTCAGCCTCCAGAACATCTAAACCCCCAAGAGGAGTCATCTGTCTGAGGCAATGATCCAAAACCTCATGATAAAAACCTCTGCAGCGATCCCACTATTTGATTACACACAAGCAGGCGATCATTTCAGTTCCATGAGGAGCAGGAGGAAGATGTTCGACTGTGTGTTCAGGCCACAGCAGGTGAACTGTTCCTGTTTTCAGTACAATCGTTTAATTTAAATTTTTATATGTAGTTCTCTTTCCAGCTTGTTCTGATTGAATATTAATTCAAATGAATAAAAAATACTATTGAATGTTAGAGTTTAAAAAAATGTATGACTAAAAATAGATTATGACTGAATTTTTTTTGACCCCGTCGGTTAAAATGATGGACAACTAAAATATCTAGTTATCTTCTATGTTAATAAGTAGCATAAACCCCCCATCCACTCCCAAAACTGCAGATATTTCTGTCTTCTCTGATCACTGGTATCATATAAGTTGGGTGACGTTGTCCGTGATAAAAACCAACAAATTAGACCCACAGACCGACTGACTTCAACCCTGGTGTCACAGATAATGTTTTGTTTTTTTCATAGTTAAGCAATCAGAAATCTGCGTGTGTCTTATTTAAAAAAATTCTGGATTCTTTAAACTGCTCCCGTGTTTGATTTCCTGTCTGGTCCAATCTAAACTGCTGAGCTTGACCCATTTTAGAAGCGTAGGCCATAAAAAATAGACCTGCTGTGTAAAGGGCCTTGACACGACGCTTCTGAGACGCGTCCGCTTCGTGCCCGGTGGAAACGGTCCCATTGACTATAACGCCGGCTATCAGCTGCATACTACCCTACGCAGATGTTACGCGCCGCTCACATGTCCGGTAGTTTACATCGAAATATGATTGTATTAAAAGTGTCACCCAAAATCTCCAGACCTAAATTTAAATGAGAATCTGGAGAAAGAGTTGGAATATGACATTAACAGATGCTCTCGATCCAATCTAGCCGAACTTTAGCCATTTTAGAACGGAGAATCGGAAATATGGCACCCTCTAGATGTAAAAGTGTGTAGTTACAGCTGGAACAACAAACGTCCTTCTATAATGTTTGGACTATAACAACCCTTTGCAGGTTCTTAGTATTTTCACTGCCTGACTACTATTGATGTACTCAGCATGGTAAACCAAAAGTCTGCTTTGTAGCGCTTCTTTAAGGACCTTTTCCCAACAGATCCAATAACCTACTCTATGTACGTTTATTTCATTGATTTATGACAAATCTGCAGTTGCTCTCAAGGACATCTTATATATTATAACTTGCAACATTTTTCAAAATGTTCCTGTGCTTCCCCAAAAAAAAATCCACCTGACAGCTGACAAATAGATGGCAGAAAGATTAATTTCACTGTCATGTCTTTGTCCTTTTCACCCACAAGTTCTGAAAACAGAAGAACTTCAAAGTAAACAGTGTATATGCTATCTCACAAGCTTAAGAGGGAAAACTACACAGATGCACACTAAGGCGTAACCAGGGCTTGATGTATGCTGAAGATCAGAAGAGACACAACAAGCTTCTTTTTTTCATTTTCACAAGCAAACACGCGGTCAGAAAAAGGTTAGATGTTGACAGCAGATGATTGCTTTTTGACAGAGCAGCTTGCAAATGATTGTTTAAACCGAGGAACTAAGAGGTTTCCTGACTGAATGATCGTGGAATGTTTCCTCCAACTTTGATTGACAGTTGTGATTAAAATCTGCCGTATCTTCAGCTTTCCTCGGTGTCCCCACTCTTTGTCACTAAACAGCCAGGCTTGATTTCAATGTTTGAATTTTGTCTAATATGTGGACTGTTTAGTCTTTGCAGAAAGCATTTTATTTTTCTTTATTCAGATCTTATGAATTAAAATTTTATTTCAGCATGGAAAGTCAACACCGAGGCTCAATTGGAGAAGTTAAGCCTTAAAAGGGAACATATTATGCCTCGTTCAAACAAGTTATATTAGGGCCATACGTTCTTGTGTATTCGGCAAGTACAGTTGAAAGTCCGTTCTTGCCGAGAACACAAGGACACGGAACAGTAGTTATGCAATTGGAACAGAGCGTACACATCTCTTTTCCTCACTTTATCGTATGATTTACTGATTTTTTTTCACATTTTATTCTCGTCCTATTTAATCGTTACCAAACAACATGCCTTTCTGCACAAGCAGAATACCAATGCTGAAACTTATCGCCCCTTGAATTGACATTCACTGAGTCTCTGCTGCTGTGACCTTCTCTGCAGATTAGATTGATTTCTCAATGTCAAAGTCAGAAACTGGAGAGCAAACGACCATAACGGCATGGATTCCTGCCTGCTGTTTATTTCTTTTTACATATTGCACATCTACATACTCTCAATAAAATGCACATAAAATAGGCTTATATTTAAATGAACTCTGTTGCAGCCCCTTTTCCAAAAGCCTCCTGCCTGAGCTTATCTGGTAAAACAGCCTCAGGTTATTTAGGGACCAGGATGGAAAGGAAATCAGAGTTGACACAGATGTGCAGTTTTTATTTTCTTTTTTTTAGGTTCTTTAGTGTTTTGAAGACATTGACTCATAACTTATTTTTTCTTTCAGTTTGTTCTAGAAGTTGTGCTTTGCTTGTGAGCAAGCAGCGCCGCTCATTTGTGAACAAAACATGTGAGTCAGTGACTGATCAGCCTAACTGACAGGCTGAACTGTTTTTCAGGTCAGTGAAGCAGTCATTTTGGGCAGTAAGGTATTTTATTTTATTGGGGGGGGGGGGGGGGGGGGTTGGGGGTTCAAATTTGGCAAGCGTTGTAAACAAGTTAAGACCTTTTCAGAGCAAGAATTACATACACAGCATTTTTTTATTACATACATGCAATATTTATATTTGATGAAAACATGTGTTGCTTAGACTGACAATTTTTCAATAAAATTATATGTTGTTCTGCAAATGTAAACAGAAACACTAATTTAAAAAAAACATAGAAGAGGTTTGCAGAGCTAAATATTAGTACTGAAAGCCTTTTATTTATTCATGTCCTGCTTCTCCATGTTGGGGTCCACCAGGGATGTGTATTAAGTTGACTTCTGTTTTTTCCTGTTTAATCTTGTAGATGTTGCCTGGGGTCTGTGTTTCAGAAGCACAATGTGTTTTTTCATTGTTATGCAGACAACACCCAGACCAATCTGTCAGTTAAATTAGAAAACAGCAGAAATCAACAGTCAGCACTGTTAAACTGCATCAACAAAATTAGGATCTACATCATGCTCAACTTTCTGATATAATCTGGGAGACCTTGTGATTGTCGGAACGGGGGAATCGGGCCTGAAATCTGCTTAAAAATCCAGCCGTGTGAATCAGCCCTAAGCTGTTTCAAACTTCTTTCTGAAGGCGTCAGACAGCTCTTTCAATCTCACCACGGTGTTCACTCTCACTTTAACATTCAGAAGCAAACCGGACTAAATGTCACAGGTTTGAACAGAGCAAACCTCCTATAAAACGCTGACTAACAACTTTTTAATCCTGTCTGTGAGGTGATACACCCGTGTGCAAATTTAGCCAAAAATCTGCAAGCATGATCATTATTCTCAACACAAATCCTCCCTTTTTCCAAAGCCTTCTGATCAATGAAGGTCAGTTTCATTAATGTAGAGCTGAATCTGCTAGCGTCACAGGGCACTCTTCATGAAGAACAGGTCTACACCTGTACTCTACATTATATTAATAGTAGTAATATTCACTCAATGAGTAATCCTACCTCCCAGCTCATGTTCAGCTGGTTGAGCTGCATCTTACTTCTAACTTTGAGGGGCTAAAAGACAGAGTTTCTCAGTTATGCGACACAGCAGCACACAATTCAGTGACTTGGTGATTAACTACCTTTAACGAGAGAGAGAGAGAGAGAGAGAGAGAGAGAGAGAGAGAGAGAGAGAGAGAGAGAGAGAGAGAGAGAGAGAGAGAGAGAGAGAGAGAGAGAGAGAGAGAGAGAGAGAGAGAGAGAGAGAGAGAGACAGAGACAGAGACAGAGACAGAGAGAGAGAGAGAGAGAGAGAGAGAGAGAGAGAGATCCATGGTTAAGAAACATTGTTTTTGTGTATGGTTACAAAGTTGCAAGATGAAAAGGTGCCTTTTTATTGTCACGGTTTGATGTCTTTCCAATAAATCCATCTACGCTACATTTAAAAAAAACAACCAATCAGAGCAAGTCGGGAGTCTTGTAAATCACAACTTGTGACATGCTGTGCTCGACCCCCTCCCCGAGCATATGCTCCGTCACTCCAACACGTATCTTCAGCAGATGGAAAGAAGAAAAACGGAAGAGATATAAGAAAAGATTTATTTCTGGACAGCTTGCACTAAACAGCTGTACAAAAAAAAGGGAGGAAATATGGATGCAAGAAAGGTAAAGCAAGGCATCTTAAAATGAGCTGGAAACAGCAAATCAACTAACCATCTGTAAAGTGGGGGAGGGCAGCGCATGACGGGACTAAAGAGCAAGAAGCTCATTTAGACAGTTTACAAATTAAGCATGACATTTTTCAGAAATTTACTGTTTTCCCGATTAAATTATTTCCCCTTATGCTGTGTAATACCGCTGCTAATCTGAGATCATATCTTAAGTGTTGACGTGTCACCTGCCAAATATGAATGTAAAGGCCACCAGGTTATTCTCTGTGTAATAGCCCTTTTGAAGATGAGCGAAATATAGTTTGTTTGATTGTTATGCTGACCATCTTCGCACCATGTTGCTACGCCACACAGCTGTTTTAGTTCGTAACCTCTGTCCCTTCTCATGGGGAGCAGAACTACAAAAACTTTGTGCATTTGTAAGAGCACTTCCACTGTTTAAGATTAATAAATAATTCAAAGCTAAAATGTTATTTAAATGGTTGCTTGCTAACGTTAAACTATTCACCACATGTATTCTATTGATTTCAAATTACAAATTTTCTTATTTGCTTCTTGAATCTCCAGAGTTTAATTTTAGAAACCCAGTTCTGCAAGGAGATCTCCTGGTTACTCAATTCAGAACATGTTGAATGCATTGCAGCTATTATGTCTGTTTGTATGAATCAAATTCATATTATACAATATTTACATTGGAGAAAGTAAGTATTTGACACTGGTGAGTAATTTTCATCATAGGTACACCTCAACAGAGACGCAATATGACAAAAAAAAATTAGTAAGTCACAATGTATGATCTTTAAATGAGTATTTTGCACATTTTGCATTAAATAAGTATTTGATCACCGACCAACCAGGAAGATTCTGGCTCTAACAGACCTGTTATTTTGTCTTTAGGAAGCCCTCGTGTCCTCCATTCATTACCTGTATTAACGGCACCTGTTTGAACCCGTTAGCTGCATAAAAGACACCTGTCCACACACTGTGAACTGATATCCCTGTCATTATTGATAAAAGAAAAAGCCGGGAAAAAATATGAAACAGGTTTTATTTTGAAACATACCGGATGTATGGGAATAAATTCCTGCCATTAATCGAGAGCAAATTTTGTCAATTTCAGAGCATTATTTGTTGTTTTATGCTCAGATCCTATGCTTTTCTCTCTCAAAACACTGTTCACACTCAGAAATTTCCTTCTTGCTTTCAAATATGTGTTATTGCACTTAAATTGACTCCACCGTGTTTGAGCTTCACTCCTCTGTGCTCACATCTCTTCTTTTTGAGTGTGAACAGAGTGTTTTGAGGGAGAAAAGCATAAGATCTGAGCATAAAAACAACAAATAATGCTCTGAAATTGAAAAAATACGCTCTTGATTAATGGCAGGAATTTATTCGCTTACGGATGCACCTCACTGGCCCACGTCTTACTTCCTGTCTGGCTCATGTAGTTTGTTTAACTTCATGGAAATCCGCATGCGGCATCCAGAATAAAATTGACTTCATGCTGAAACTTTCTGGAGCTCCGGATCCGGTGAGAATGCTCTGATTGAACTCAATGTTTTATCATCTTTGCAGAAGCTGTATGGAGTGTGGAGTCCGTTCCACACTCTGAATTGAAGAATGGCCTCTGTGGAGGAAAATTAAGCAATCATGGCTATGTGTGAATTTGTTTATCTGTGTGAAAAATAATGGTTTGTGAGTGGATGAAAACACAGCTGCAGATTCTATCAGGAGGAGAGGGACAGTTATGGCCTGAGGGGTGCCACAGGTCATTGTTTTAGTAGGGGGTAATAAATATATTTTAGGGGCTTTTTTCAATCAGCTGGTTCGGTGCTAGAGCCTGACTTGGAACTGGTTCTTTGGTTTCCCACTGCCCAAGCACCAGTTTCTTGGTTCCAAACCGGTGCTCAGCCAAGCAACAACTCGTACTTGGGCCAGACTGGTCCAATTAAATATGAGTTTCTAGAAGTAATCATACAAACATGCACATAAATATCCCTTTGTATACACGTTTATACGCACATGTTTATATAAGTTTATCCGTACATGTGGTAAATCAGAAGACAAAACTGAAATGCTTTGCAACCAAAGTGAATGTTTATTCTATGGATAAGAATTGTGATATACAACATGGGAAACAGTCAAAAACATGCCAGTTATCTACAGCGGATCATATACAATATAGAATAGAAAATACTCCATCGGCCTGTTAGGAGGATGATGAGAGCCCTCTCCCTGCATGAGAGAATAAACTGAAGAACTGTCTCAATCGTCTTTGTTTGAAGTCAGCTCACTTTGTAAGAAGCATTTCAAAGTCCTGGAGTTGCCTAGCCAGTCTCTAATCTTTAGAAGGAGCTGAAACTCGATGTTACCTAGAGACTAAAATATCTGGAGAAGATCTTTATGGAGGAGTGGACCAAAATCCCTGCTGCAGTGTGTGGATGCCTGGTTAAGAACTACAGGAAACATCTGACCTCTGTCATTGTAAACAAAAGGTACCAAGAATCAAGTTATATTTTTCTACTCTATCAAATATGTATTTCATGTAATAAAATGCTATTTATTTATAAACAAAAATATGTAATGTGATTTCCTATATCTTTTTTTTTGGGGGGGGGGGGGTTCAGTTGTAGACCTTCTCATTTTTCCCACTGTATAAGAGTTCAAGCCCAAAATAAACCAACATTTTTCTTATTCTGTTGTATTATTTTAAAGCTGCTATGCTTAGTTTGCTGAGAGTGCTGCAGAGAGTGCACCATGTGGCCGTTAGAGGAGCTGCAGTCAGAAAAAATTTGCACTCCATGACGTTCAAGTGCGTCCGAGCTCTACGACGGTCAGAGGCCATTTTGCTCTTTTTGTAGCGCTGGATAAAATTCTTCTCTTCTTTGACTGGGTGTCTGGACTGGCTAGCTTAGCTTATGTAGCGGTTAACTGACTGAGAAAACTGCCTCCTCATGAACGCGCATACATGGGTATGTACGTAAATCATTGCGTCCTGATACACACTCTCACAGACGCACCGTGAGGTGGTACCGACCCGAACCACTTCAAAATAAATGGAATTGCGATCTCGGCATGCAACAGCAGCAAAAGTTACTAGATTCAATCGTCAAGACATGAAAAATTTGACTATAGATTAAAAAAATGGTTTTATTTAAATAAAAAAAATTACATCATGCAGCTTTAAGCTTATTTTCTGGTGCAGAAAAGTAAAAGGTTTGGGTCACATGTCTTTAAGAAAAACAACCCGGCATTGCTGAGGATGCAGTGGCGTCATAATGTCACTACCCTGTGCAAAAATGTATTGTGCCACGGTTGCATTTTTTTCCCGTGGACAAAAAAAAAGAAAAAAAGGAGAGTGAGCTTTACTCCAGAGTATTAAAATCAATTAAATAGGAGTTTTCTAGAAGTAAGTTACATCAAGTTCCTGAACATCATGTGGTGTTTTCTTGTACTTGTTTCTGAGGTTTATGTGGAGTTGAATAGTTAATGTCTCCCAGTTTCTACCAGAGTACAGATCGAACTATGATCCTATAAGTCTTACTCACTTTTCCCACAAATCATTTTCAAAATATTTGTCAATAGATCAAAGATTCCAGTAAGAAATGTTTAAACTGAACAGGTAATGTTTTTTTTTATTCACGTAAGCATGCAGAACAAAGGTTGCCATCACAGAAACGGTAATCAATATCAGCAAAAGTTTCCTCTAAAGCAGGTCATCATAAGTCACCTCTTGGTTTTGTGGTATTTTTTCTAAAGCACATTTAAAAAGGAACTGTTGCTTTGGAAGCAGCACAAAAAACAAGGAATTCTTTCTCCCTGCTGCAGTTCCATTTCTCTCTAACTGTAGCTGCCTTCAAACTGACTCCTCTGATTAAACTGACTCCAAACTGATTACTCCTGGTCTTTTACCAAAATTGAGTCTCTCAAATTTGTGATATAAAAGGATCTATGACCATGTAAATGTTTACCCAATAGAAACCATATAAGATGCTCGACAACAGTGTTATTGACCAACAAGACAAGTGTATAAGTGTTTACGGATTGTGTTTAGTGATTTAATGGTAAATCACTCTTAAATTAAAAAAACTCATGATTTAACTCCCAAATGAGTGGTTTGACAGAAAAACAAAACTAAATCATCCTATATACCCAAGTTCAGTCCTTGAGAATAACAGTCCTGCAACTTTTAGTTCCATCCCTTCTACTGACATGACTCACATGAATGTCTGGTTATCGAGCTTCTGAGAGTTGTATGACTGAGTACCTATGGGGGAATTCAGCCGGTTTATTCAGAGATGTTGGAGCAGGGATGCATCTAGAAGTTGTAGGATAATAGCTTTTGAGGACTAGACTTGGCAACCCCTACTATAGACTATCAGAGGTAGGTAGTAACTAGTTACATTTACTCAGTTACACTTGAGTTTTTGGGAAGAAATTTACTTTTAATAGTTGTTTTGCTATGCTGTAATTTTTACTTTTACTTGAGAAATGGTATTATTAAGTAACGCTACTCTTGAGTAAAATTTCTGGATACTCTACCCAGCGTGACTAAATTCACTAAATGAAGAACAAACACATTTTTAAAAAAAATACACCATACAGAGACACACATCCACAGTTTATTAAATGAGACCTGTTTCTACACAAACTTTGGTTTTCTGATGTAATTGTCTGTCTGTTGATCTTGTTGTTTCATTTTGAGGTCAAGTGAATATAGAGTAAACATCATAAATTGTCACTGGAAGTACATTTATTCTATTCATTACCTAGCAGCAGCCTCCAGATCTGCTGGTGGCTGCTGAAGGAGGAGCAGCCTCTCCCGACCTCACCTGACCTCTAGCCTTATTCTCTTTTCTTGATTTAATTTCTTAGCTTTTCTTGGCTTTTTTCTTAGTTACTTTATACACCCAGCCTCTTGAGTTACTATATTAGACCGGATCTCTTTTTGTGGATTACTTTCTAAAGGATTGTGGATTATCAAAATGGTGTTTTTGCTCAGCTGAAGACTTTGAGAAACTGCTCCAGAGAATTGAAACAATCGAGATGAAGTTACACCATCTTCAGATTAATTTTGATCTAAACACTGTATATGGAAATGAGACAACTTTACCGATGACTACACGCAGGGAGGAAGAACCTGGTAGCCCGGTGTTATCTCGGTCCAACAGTCTCGCATAGAACCCACCGAACAACGCTACTCCTCCAGCCAAAAGGCGTTTAACGGGTAGAACACCCCATTCCCAATTTGACAAAGACCGGCCACAAAATTATATTTGAATTAAAATAAAATAAAGTATAAATTTTGACGGGCACGACGTTGGCATTATATTTACATCTACTAGCCAATAGCGGCCGTCATTGCGGGTTGCCTGATAGAATAAATAGTCGGCACTGTGGAAAATGGCGAAGTCGGGGGGGGGGGGATAATAAAGCCCAGCGCACCCGACAAACAGTGCTTGTAGTATGTATTTATTTATTTATTAAAAAACTAATATGAAGAACTTCAGTTGAAGACATGCAAACCAAAGATAATCTAGCGTCAGTAAGTAAGTAAGTAAGAAGAATGAATGATAGCAAGCTAACGATAGCAAGCCAAAGTAGGACTGTCAGAAATTAGATGCATCTAATAGATAATGGATAGAACGGCTAACGTTAAATACTGTTGTAAAATAAACTTATCAGTTGAAATTAGTCCTTACTCTGTACGATTCGTCAGTGGACATGGTGCCGCCTGGTCACTACACGTATCGGCAGCGAACCTGGCATCCCGACAGCTGGAAACCTCGTTCTGTTATTGCAACTACCACCTGCGCTCACTAGATGTCGCTATGGTGTTCGTGTTCCATATTCAACCTTTAACATAAACATCTTTATCAGCGGACCAGTCCCTGAATGAATTGATGACAAGTACAGTAGACTTCTCATGCTCCATAAATGGTTGAAGAGAAAATCTGTTTAAAAATCGATCCTATATATTAATAACTTTAAAATATTTGGATGTGCAAAGCACTTGTTCAAGATAAATGGACGTTATCTCGACAGAGCTAGACTGAGACTGTTGACCTCAAATATTTTCGGTTACCTGAATAAACAATTGATAAAGCACCCGAAAGCTGACCTCAAAGGACAGCCTGTAGATACTATCAGAGAACAAACATTTCCTGACACACACAAAGTGACATCACCAGCCTAGACAGCGGCACGGACTGACAGAGAACAAACACTACCTACGTCAGCAGCAGCGAGCAAAGATGTACATTGCGCAGCAAAGTGTTCTTCAAGTATTCCAATGTCATCAGACACATCGAGACCTAATGACTCTCCATTTAGAGACTTCTCAGATAGATTGAAAGCACAAATTAGAATTGGGTCACAACTAACACCGAAACTTGGACTACATCAGGCCTCTGGGACGAACACTGGATGTATTCCGCACATGTCCTCAGTGGTAATAACAGACATCTGATATAAAATAGAACCGGACAGTAATTCTACTCCCATCGTCTCCAAAAAAATCGTCCGGCTACCCCGAAAAAAATAATTCAAGTCATTAAAAGTAAGAGAAAACAAAAAAGTAAAGCCAAATGCTCTTACGGTAGTAGCCAACTCGAAGTTCCCGTGATTCCTTGGTAGGACCTCTGCAGGACCGTAATTGGTCCGTGACGGGCTGCCGCTTGGTCCGTGGGGAAATGTAGTGCCCCGCAATGACCTAGTGAATGCAGCCACGCCTATTAACTCCTCTCTGCAGCCTAGGTGAAAATTAGCTGCAGTGTCCTCAAGTAATCGTCACAAAGGTGTCAGTTTGTTTTTAAAACTGCTGGGGACAATTGTTATTAATTGTTCATATAGCCTATAATTATTTATCCGTTTCAGGTTTTATTACGACATGCACAGTGTATAAACAGGTGTTGAAAATCATTTCTTTAGTCAATCAATAAAAGCTGAAAGCCATAAGCTCAAGGGCGTCAGTTTGTTTTTAAAACTGCTGGGGACAATTGTTATTAATTGTTCATATAGCCTATAATTATTTATCCGTTTCAGGTTTTATTACGACATGCACAGTGTATAAACAGGTGTTGAAAATCATTTCTTTAGTCAATCAATAAAAGCTGAAAGCCATAAGCTCAAGGGCGTCAGTTTGTTTTTAAAACTGCTGGGGACAATTATTGATTATTCATATAGCCTATAATTAGTCAGCCGTTGGCTACATAGGCTATATGCGCAATAATAAAACGCGTTCCCTTTACAACCCTTGCCGTTCTGTGTGGGGAAACTTTAACTAACAGTTCAGAGTCCTGCAATGGGGCGGGTGGAATATTCAAAAGCGATAAAAGAGAAATAATTAATTCTACTATAATTTACACTAAATCAGGGATCCCGTTATTTTCTGTCTTTGACAGTTTTTTAAACTTTGAAAAAATCTGAAACATATTTAATATTATTCAATTCTTCATTCATTTTAGTTAATATTCAGCCCGAACAATCTGAACAAAGAATCTCCATCGTGCCATCACACATGGAGCAGACGAAAACATGTACCTGCAGTCTCACAACTTTCTCATGGACTATAGACGTGAATTGTGCACCTGCTTGTGCGTAAAGGAGGCTGAATCCGTTCCGGTCGCACACTGCAGACTGGAATAACAAGAGCCACTTCTTTCTCAACGGGGACTTTCCTTATTGCCTCAGCAGGAGGAAATAGCGTTGCAGTGATTACGGTGTCCAGGTCTGAGATTATGATGCTCAGATGCTCTCATAATAATCTTTTTGCTTGATTCAGTTTCCTAAACTCTGTGCGTAAAGTTGAAAATGACTGTGCGTCTGCATCAAGTGGTCAGTGGCGTAAATTGTAAACTTTCACAATGAAGGACGGCTGTTAGTTTGGGTCCACAGGTGTTTCTGGTTACTGTACTGACTGATGAATAGAGGTTGCGTGATGATAAACTGATGGCAAAAGCTCATCACACAAACACACGCACTCACTACCTGATGGAGTTGTGGAGAGGTTGAGCCGCCCGTCAGAAAGTGAACTTATGTGTGATGTCCTGCTTCATTTTCTCACTCGATTTTCCTGGCGCACCTTAAGGAGCCCTGTTAACAACGGCCTTTACATTTTTTCATTACAGTTTTAAAAAAACGATCAAAGATGGAAAATAACACAATCCCTAATTGATTGTAAATTGTATTACAATGAATCATGTCCCTTTTAATTCTTTGAAACATTGTAGGCCTACAGGTGATATTTATTAGATGCAGAGATCACTGTGTAGAAACAAAATATTGTCCACAGTCCCTGGCTTTATCTGCGCTCTCTGTTCCTGAATCCCAAACTCAATCGCAGAAAAATTTCTCTCTGGCAGCGCAGAATGCCTGGATAGCGCGAACATTCTGCTGTCAGCGCAAAGTTAGGGGAATATTCTGGCATGCTCTCTCCACAAACACAATATATCAACACCATTCTCTTTGGGAGTCTTAAACAAACAAAAGTATTAAATTAATATTTTTTCAAATCTGCTCTGTTGATTCCCTTTTAATTTTTTTTCTTCATTTCAATTTATTCCTTGTGTATTTATGTGTTGGGGGTCTGAAAGGGACTTAATGCAACGTATTATTTTAATATTATTATTATTAAAGTTCTGGGTGGCCATGAAAAACACGAAGGGGGAGCGCTTAAACATTAAGGCCTGCTCTTAAACTACAAATTAACCTCGAGTCACGTGACCGTTCATACAGCGAAGTCAATGTATGTCGCAACTCTTGAGTATATTGAAGGCTCTGGCTGCGTAGCCGATGTGTGCCGTCACATTGGTGTATTTCACCCTGGCCCAATGACAGTAAAAGCTCTGGCCTGGGCCAAAGCTCAGCTATGGCATTACCCCATCTTAGGGCGCGGTCACACCTACGTTCTACCCGGGACAGAGCAGCAGTTTCCCGATTTCCCCCCCCCCACACACACACTTTTTCCAGGCCGAAGCGCGGATCCTCAGCCCGGCTCTGGAGGTGGGCCAGGGTGCGATTAGGTTTCTGCACAATTGCTGTCATTGTCATGCAAATTGGGTCTTTAGACGTTACGGCAGAGTGGCGCGTTATCGACATGGCTGGTGTGACCGCAGGCCATCTTTATTTAACCCGGTTGTGCTTAACGTTCACCCAGGTGTGTGTTCTATAGCTACTGACAGTCAGAGCATAGACACGCATGTCAGTGGGTGCCATGTTCACTTTTGAAGCCAAACTGAGACAGTGTGGACATTGAGTCCCAACCAAAAAAAAAAACAGTGTTCTCCATGACTGTTATATATTATATGTATCTTGGTCCAAATAACATTCTCTCCGGTCCAGCTCTCACAGAAGATGTAATTTCCCTCCTTACACAATTAGAATGATTCTACAAGTTTGTGTCTGAACATTTGATTTAAGCTCTGACAACAAACACAAATTATGATCAAAGTTGAACAGCCAGCTGCATTTTAGGCCGGCTCTGTAGCCTATGTGATTTGTGTGACAATGGGTGACCAATGGCCCATTAGTGCAAAACAAAAGGTTGAGCAATAATAATGCTAATTCCCTGGTCGAAGGCATGCACTGAATACCTGCAACTGCAAACATCTTCAAAAAGGCTTAGTTTTTCCTCTTTATATGTCGATTCACAGTAAATAAATTGTGATTAAAAACTTGACAGGAGGTATTAGCTACAATAATTTAACTCCAGATAAAACGGTGGCAAGCGAATCTCCAGTAGCTAGGTTTGTTATAATTTCACTTCTTAAATCACATGTAGGTATTAATCACATGTATGTCACTCTTGGTTCTTTGAATTATGTAAAATTCCCCACACCGCCAGAGGCGCTTTAAATCTGGCGGTGTGTACTGTATTATGTGAGAGAAGCGCCATCTCCTGGTCATGCTCTGTATTTCATTTAGTGGGAGGTTCCAGGAAAAACTGGTTGGTGGGGGTCACTCCAGTCAATGCTCCAGCCGCTGGAACTCTGCTGGAACTCTGTGGGGAGTCTGCTGGCAGTCTGCTGGCAGCTGAATGGCAGCCAGAAGGGATGGGAACTTCGAGTTGGCTACTACCGTATATTAGAACAAATCTCAAATTAATCACCTGTCAGAAGGTTCAGCTACCGATCATCAAACCGCTTAAGTTAGCTTTATTAAATATTAGGTCTTCATCAGGAAAGACACTCCTAATCAATGAATTCATCACTGAACATAATATACACTCCTTTTTATCAGAAACCTGGCTAGACATAAATAATGAAACATCTGTATTGATGAATCTACTCCTCCAAATTACAATATCTTAAGCGAGAGCAGAAAACACAGACGAGATGGAGGTGTAGCCACAATTTTTCATAACTCAATGAACTTTAAAAAGGTATCTCTGGGCACATTTGACACTTTTGAATATCTAGCCACCCAGATAAATGAGCCTAAAAAAGCTATATTTCTAAGTTTATATAAACCCCCAAAACTTAACTAACTTCTTTAATGATTTCAGCAACCTTCTTTCCATAATATGTATTGATTATGACCAATTAATCATTGTGGGGGACTTAAACATCCATACTGACAATCCCTAGGATAGACTAGCTAAAACATTAAGTGACACTCTTCATAACTTTGGCCTGACCCAGCATGTCAAACAACCAACACACAATAAAGGACACACTCTGGACTTAATTATCTGCAAAGGTTGAACTATATCTGACATCTCGGTAATTGATACTCCATTATCGGACCATTTCTGTATTTTCTTTGAAAGTACCATCTCTGCTAAAATATCTAGCCACAGTGAAACAATTGTAAAAATTTCCTCGTGAAAATCTCAGACATCATTGATTCCATTACTCTGACTAAAGTGAAAGTAGTCTCAGGTAGAAAAAAAGTCTCTGTGGACAAGTAATCCACTGGTACGTAGTGAAAAAAGGGTGTGTTGACGAGCCGAGAGAAAATGGCGGAAAACTCGACTCCAGGTTCACTGTGAGTTCAACAAAGAGAGACTGAACAGATATCAGTTAACTTTAAACGAAGCTAGGGAATCGTTCTTTTCTGAAATCATTAACAAAAACATTAATAATGCACGGACTCTGTTTGCAACAGTGGAAAGACTAACTAATCCTCCAGTGACAGTATCCTCTGAACTAAAGTCTACCAGGGCCTGCAATGAATTTGCCAGGTTTTTCACTGAAATGATTGTAACAATTAGACGGTCAATCTGTACCTCAATATCGAACCCATAACCAGTGTCATCCTCAATCAACAACAATGTAGAGAAAATGTCTGAATTCCATGAATTAAACCAGAACAGCCTTGAAAAAATCATTATCCAATTAAGCTCCTCCTCCTGCTGTCTTGATATCCTATCCACAGCTTTTCTAAAGAAAGTTCTTCCTGTTATTGTGTCTGATCTTGTTCAAATAGTGAACTCATCCCTCCTGTCAGGTGTCTTCCCCCAGAAATTAAAACCAGCAGTTATTAAACCACTACTAAAGAAGAAAAATCTGGACAACACGTTAATGCAGAACTACAGGCCGATCTCTAATCTTCCATTCATCAGGAAGATTATTGAAAAAGAGGTTTTTGAGCAGATGAGTAGCTTCATAACAATGACAAACCGTTTTGATGTTTTTCAGTCTGGTTTCCATGCTCACCACAGCACCGAGACTGCCCTCGTCAAAGTATTCAATGACATCCGCATAAATACAGACTGTGGTAGAACCAGTGCTGGTTCTGTTGGACCTCAGTGCAGCATTTGCCACTGTTGATCATGATATATTACTGCAACGACTGGAGAGCTGGGTCGGACTTTCTGGTACACTACTTGGCTGGTTTGAGTCTTACCTAAAGAACAGGGACTTCTATGTTTCAATAGGAAACTTTTCATCAGAACGAACAGAAATCACATGTGGGGTGCCCCAGGGCTCCATCCTGGGGCCCCTCTAATTTAATATCTACATGCTCCCACTAGGCAAGATTATAGCAACCAATAACATTAGCTACCATAACTATGCGGATGGCACTCAGCTTTACATTACAATGTCACCAGGTGACTCTGAACCCATTCAAACCCTAAATAAATGCATTGACCAAATAAATGGTTGGATGTGCCATAACTTTCTCCAGCTGAATAGAAACAAAACTGAAGTAATTATTTTTGGACCTAAAGAGGAACGATCAAGAGTCAGCACACAGCTTCAGTTAATCAAGCTAGAGACTACTGATCAGGCCTGAAATCTAGGTGTAGTAATGGACTCAGACCTGAACCTCCAGGGTCACATGAAGGCAATAACAAGGTCAGCGTTCTATCACCTGAAGAACATTTCTACAATTAAAGGACTGATGTTGCAACAGGACCTAGAAAAACTCATCCATGCGTTTATCTTTAGTCGGATTGATTACTGCAACAAGCATCTTCACAGGTCTGCCTAAAAAGTAAATCAGACAGCTGCAGCTGATCCAGAACGCTGCTGCTCGCATTCCTCATTAGAACCAGGAAAGTAGAGCACATCACCCCAGTGATGATATGTTTAGCCGCATGCTGTCATTCCATCAATGGTTGTCTAGGTGGTGTCCTTCAAATGATGTGGGCTACATTGATAACTGGCGAACATTTTGGGGAAAACCTGGACTGATCTGGAGAGACGGCATCCATCCCACTTTGGATGGAGCAGCTCTTCTTTTAGGAATATGGCCGAATGTATTAGTCCTCCAAAACACTGACAACCCAGGGTCCAGACCAGGAAGTCATAGTTTAACCCACCTCTCTGCTGCTTCTGTACTGTTACCCACCCATTACCCTATAGAAACAGTGTCTTGCCCACGGCCAAAATTAAATGGATTAAAAGTTAAGCCAACAAAAGCAAATTATGGAAATCTCATAAAGATAAATACAACTTTGACTGAACAGAAAAATAAATCTATTAAATGTGATTTATTAAATATAAGATCTCTCTCCTCAAAGACTTTGTTAGTAAATGACTTGATTTGTGATAATCACATTGATTTCCTTTGTCTCACAGAAACCTGGTTGCAGCAGGAGGATTATGTCAACACAAATGAGTCAACTCCTTCCAGTCATTTAAATTTTCACATTCCTAGAAGTACTGGGCAAGGAGGAGGAGTTGCAACCATTTTTCGTTCTGATTTACTAATTAGTCCCAGACCAATTGATAGCTACAGTTCTTTTGAACATCTAACCCTTAATTTTCCTCATCCAAGTTGCAAAACATTAAGGCCATTTTTGTTTGAGGTTTTGTATCGTCCACCAGGCCCTTACTCTCAATTCTTGGATCAGATCTCACATTTTTTATCTGATTTAGTATTAAATACTGATAGGGTTATTATAGTGGGGGACTTTAAAATTCAGGTGGATACTGAAAGTGATAGCCTAAATGCAGCCTTTAATGCTATTTTAGAGTCAATTGGCTTTACTCAAAAAGTACAGCGATCGACACACTCGGGTAAACACACTTTGGACCTTGTACTGACATATGGTATTGAGTGTGAGGAAATAAAATTCCACCCACATAACCCGGTCCTGTCTGACCACTTCTTGATAACTTTTGAATTTACTTTAACTGACCATCTTAAATCTGAAATGTTATTATAGTAGAGCTTTATCAGACAATGCTGTAACAATTTTTAAAGAATCTGTTCCATTCTTACTTTCCTCAGTGTCTCAGAGTAACACAGTGGATGGCAGCAATTCTATCTCTAACCCTTCAGAAATTGATGGTCTGGTTCACAGCGTTACATCCTCATTGCATTAATTCTATTAAAAATAAAATCATTGGCATCCTCCCAAACAGGTTTACTTCTTCCTCAGTAAATGATGCAGCATCGGAAAGAACTGCGAACCTCATTTGTGCTTAGGCTGTTTTGATCCAGTCGAGCTTTCGGAATTATCAAAAATATTAGCCTCATCTTCAACTTGTATGTTGGACCCAATCCCAACCAAATTATTTAAGGAAGTGTTCCATTTGGTTCCTGGCCCCATTTTGGATATGATTAATCTATCCTTAGTACACGGATACGTACCACAAGAATTTACAATAGCTGTAATTAAACCTTTACTCAAGAAACCTTCCCTTGATCAAGATGACTTAGTGAATTACAGACCTATATCTAACCTTCCTTTCTTATCCAAAGTCCTTGAGAAAATTGTTGCTAATCAAGTCTGTGAGCATCTAAACAGTAACGAACCGTTTGAAGAGTTTCAGTCAGGTTTTAGAGCTCATCATAGCACTGAAACAGCACTAGTGAAGGTTACTAATGATATTCTCATGGCCTCAGATAATGGACTGGTGTCTTTTCTGGTTTTGTTAGATCTCAGTGCTGCTTTTGACACAGTCGATCATAATATTCTCTTAGAAAGGCTTGAACATGTTGCAGGGATCAAAGGAACAGCACTAGGCTGGTTTAAATCATATTTGTCTGATAGATTCCAGTTTGTTCATCTAAATGATAAATCTTCTTCACTCTCAAGGGTTACTTGTGGAGTTCCACAGGGTTCTGTGCTTGGACCAATTTTTTTCACCATATACAGGTCCTTCTCAAAAAATTAGCATATTGTGATAAAGTTCATTATTTTCTGTAATGTACTGATAAACATTAGACTTTCATATATTTTAGATTCATTACACACAACTGAAGTAGTTCAAGCCTTTTATTGTTTTAATATTGATGATTTTGGCAAAAAAGTAAAGAAAAACCAAAAATCCAAAAAATTAGCATATTTCATCCGACCCATAAAAGAAAAGTGTTTTTAATACAAAAAAGTCAACCTTCAAATAATTATGTTCAGTTATGCACTCAATACTTGGTTGGGAATCCTTTTGCAGAAATGACCGCTTCAATGCGGCGTGGCATGGAGGCAATCAGCCTGTGGCACTGCTGAGGTGTTATGGAGGCCCAGGATGCTTCGATAGCGGCCTTAAGCTCATCCAGAGTGTTGGGTCTTAGGTCTCTCAACTTCCTCTTCACAATATCCCACAGATTCTCTATGGGGTTCAGGTCAGGAGAGTTGGCAGGCCAATTGAACACAGTAATACCATGGTCAGTAAACCATTTACCAGTGGTTTTGGCACTGTGAGGTGCCAGGTCGTGCTGAAAAATGAAATCTTCATCTCCATAAAGCTTTTCAGCAGATGGAAGCATGAAGTGCTCCAAAATCTCCTGATAGCTAGCTGCATTGACCCTGCCCTTGATAAAACACAGTGGACCAACACCAGCAGCTGACATGGCGCCCCAGACCATCACTGACTGTGGGTACTTGACACTGGACTTCAGGCATTTTGGCATTTCCTTCTCCCCAGTCTTCCTCCAGACTCTGGCACCTTGTTGTGTGTGTGTGTGGTGCCTTGATACAGCACTCTGGGAACAGCCTAATCGTTCAGAAATTTCTTTCTGTGTCTTACCCTCTTGCTTGAGGGTGTCAATGATGGCCTTCTGGGCAGCAGTCAGGTCGGCAGTCTAACCCATGATTGTGGTTTTGAGTAATGAACCAGGCTGGGAGTTTTTAAAAGCCTCAGGAATCTTTTGCAGGTG